>VDFB02271358.1:368666554-368693391 GCA_007258455.2 Sequoia sempervirens
GAATTACATCAAGATTCAATAAGGATTTAAGGAATGAAACACGAAACACATTATGAATGCAAGAGAGAGATGGAGGTAGAGATAGTCAATATGAAATAGGGTTGATAACTTCTAAGTCTTCGAATGACCCCGCATATCTAGGAGCAATTTTAGCTAACTTACCAAATGATTTTTTTTTGTGGTTTGACTCTTATAAATACTTTGTATACCTTGATATCTATACTTCTCTAAATGTGTAAGATAACTAAGAAATGGAAATGACAAAATACCAAGGACACCTCAAGATTAGCCAAAAGAGTGATACAACGAAAAGGAATGTAAATAAAATGAAATGCAAACAATTTTACCTCCCTTGTTGTTGATACTTCTTTGATTGGCCCTTGCTTGGATTGGTTGTGTGCTCCTTAGATGATTGCTTGAATGCCTAAATGCAAGGTTGAAGGTGCAAATGATTAACAAAGATGGCTAGATGATGGCAAAGGATTGAGGATTCAAATGGACAGCACGTAGTTGCTCAAATCTAAAGTCTTGAGAAGGAAAATTGGCAGCATAAGGTTGCTCCAAAATGAAAGGGTTCAAAATGCCCTTGAGGAGGGGGTATTTATAGAGGATCTTGAATTCTCTAGAGAATTCAATGGTCAAGATTGATCCAACAAGGTCAAGATGAAGGGCTATGGTGGGTTGAGGGAGAACTCCACAAGCCCCTCACATCTTGACACATGCAGAGGGCGAAGTGTACAAGAGGATATGAGGTGGAGATGAGTTGTCAAAAAGGTACATGAGGTGGAAAAGGGCATGCACCTTGGGGAGTGAGAAGATTTCCACAAAAAGGATTTCTTGTCCCCAAGTGGGAGTGAAAGGGACATTTGAGGAATTTTGGAATTCCTCAAAAATCTACATGGAAAAAGGAAAGGCGGTTGGGGAAATAAGTGTGAATTAAAAATTCACATTCCTAGGAAAGTCTAAAAGATAAAATATGGGCTCCAAAAAGTTTGGACTTGGTCACATGTAGAGATTGTGACAAGTCCAAGGTTCTAGAAGCCTTGGAAGGATGGAATGTGAATTAAAAATTCACATATAAAAGAGGGGAATCTAGGAAGAATAAAAAGGAATTAAAAATTCCTTGGAGAATGATTAGGCTTAATTTAATCAGTAATGAGGATAATTAGGGCTAATTAGGATTAAAAGCCAACTTGCAAAAGTTGGAGGATGTGACACATCCTAATCAAGGATTAGGCATGTGCACATCCTAATGAAGAGATTAGGAAATGGATTAGATTAGATGAAAATGATATAAGCGAGGAATTAAATAAAAACATTTATTTAATTTATTTGATGAAAAGAGGATTAAGGAGGGTAAGGTATTTAATTATTAATTAAATACCTTAGGGATTTAGCAAAATTAAAGATATTAATTAAATAATAGTAATATTACTTAATTAACTCGGATAAGAGGGTGTTTTAGACAAAAAGTGATAAATTTGGATAAATTAAGTGTCCAAATTTGGATGTCTACATTTTGCCCCTCTTTGAGATGGTGTTACGAAGTAGCATCATTTCAAAGAATATTAAAATATAGAACCTAGAAGAAGATGGTTAGATTGGAAAAGATGCCCCAGTCATCCAAAGGAGTGACTGGGAAGGGAAAAATAAAATGATGGAAATTAGGGATGAAGGATGCCCGCTCGAGAGGACATGCGGGTTCAAGAGAACACGGGTGGGCTCTCAAAATAGATGATGTGATGCAAGGGGAGATGAGGAAGATGATGCAAGGTGATGGGAAGAGGATGCAAGGTGATGGGAAGAGGGAAGGAGAAGCGATAGGAGATGGATGAAGCACAAATGGATTTTAAAAGGTGATGTTGCCCCAGTCAAGGTACAAGCCAAAATGGGTTGATGATGGATGGAGTGTTGTCAATGAGGGAATTAAAGATCCCAAAACAACATGAGGATAGGGAAGGGTACATCCCACTAAGTGGTATTGATGAGGGAAGGATACATCCCAAAACACCACTAAAGGATAGGGAAGAATACCTCCTGATGATGATGAAAGTGTTGTTGATGAGGGAAGGATACATCCCAAAACAACACTAAAGGGATAGGGGAGAATACCTCCTGATGATGATGATGATGATGAAAGTGTTGTTGATGAGGGAAGGATACATCCCAAAACAACACCAAGGGGATAGGGAAGGATACTAATGGATGATGATGATGATGGGTCAAGTCGGTGAACAACACCAAGGATAAGGATTGGATGATTCGCTAAGGGAATGGATGGGGATTTCGATAGAGATGTGAGATATGATGAAGGATGAATGGATGGGGAATACATGCAAAGATGATAGAATGAAAATGAATGCAATCCTAATGCAATTTGCCATCTTCTGAGCATCGATTTTTCTATAGCATAAGACACCAAGTGCCGTGGCATGTGGAACTACAGCTTAATTAGCGTCTAATGCATAAAACAAACACAATAGATAAGAAGGACACCACCTAAAGTCATTAAAGACCTTGGCTCCGCCGTGCATTGAGATAACCACAAGCACAAAAGGATGCCCCAGCATAACACAAGACCTCGGGGATCTCGGTTGGTACTACGTGGGACAACCAAGAAGACATAAAAGATCAAGATATGCCCCTATGTGGACTAATCAAAACACACCATAATATGATGGATTATGGCGGCCTTGACAAGTGATGATAGGGAGCTCCAATGATAAACAAAAGCCAAAAATATCAAAAGATCGCAATCACTTTCAAATGCCCTTTGCCATAGGATCAAGGGGATAGATGGGATTGATGAGGTCTGTTAGGAAGGATACATCCTGTTGAGACCAAAGATGATGGATATTAAAAGATCGTTATGACGCGGGATGTTCAAAATCAATTAGATCTCGTTTGTTAAGAACCAGCTAGATAAGGGCATAGCTTGATGGCACGACACAAGGAAGACAAGAAATGGGACTGACAAAACCTAAAGACCTAGGGGCTCGGGGGCCGATCAAAGATTAGCCTTGCCTATGTGAAAGCGCAGAGCCCTCGTAGTTCGATGAAAGGTGGATGACTGACCAAGATGGAGACCTTGATGGATGGTAAAGATAGGATGGACAAAAGAAGAAAGACCGATGGTAGAAGAGCAAAGTGAAGATCGATGATGGAACCCTGGGGGCGGATCAAATGATTGACCTTGCCTATGTGAAATCGCAGGGGCAACGTAGTTCGACAAGACCAAAGGCAAACAATGGATAAAGGATGATAAGATGATGATAGGATAAGTTGATAAAAAGATGGGACCGATATGACAAGATAGGATAGACCTGTTGGATTGGATAGGATGATGATGATCACATAAAGCTCAGGGATGGGATAGTTATCCAAAGCAGTAAAATGACTTGGGGGGATGATGTGATATATAGATGAGTGATGAAAAGTGATAGGATATTGCAAAGATGTGCAAGAGAGTAGGGGTGATGATGATTAGATAAATGACATTGGGTTGCATGGGGGGAGGCCTATAGCCAGATACCAATGACAAGGGATTGGGAGGTGGGATGAGATGGGATGAGGATAAAGATAAAAGATTAGATAAAGATATAGGATAGGGATGGGGGATGGGAGGGATTGTTTGGATGGATGGGAATATAAGGATTGGGAGATGAAAGGGATGCTAGAATAGAGGGATACGAAGGTAAGGATGGGGAGATGGAAGGGATGCTATGATAGATGGATAGAGAGATGAAGGGATGTTATGATAGATGATTTCTCCAAGGACTATGTCACAAAGGAAGCAGATGCCCCCACTCTAGATATGTCATATATGATGAGGCATGAGGGCCGAAAGACAAGTGGATGGGAAGATAAAGGAGATAACTAGATGAGAATAGGATGGGTGACTAAGGAATATGATAGAGCATGGATGAAGGGGATGTATACCAATAGGTGTCCAAAGCATGCATAGATAGGTGCCCCTATTTGGATCAAGATCACAAGAAGGATGGAGGGAATGCATAACGTAGTTGCCCCCAAGTGTAGATGGGGATTTACGATGAGTTCAAGCTTGCCAGGCCATCATGGTACTTATCCGTGCTTGCTCTGCCAAGCTTTCACCATTGGATGGATTATTCTCCTTTACTTTTTGGACTTCACTTTTTGATAGTAGGGGGATGAAAAATGGATAAGGATAGGGATGTGGATAAGGGAATTTAGAAGATACATGATATGGATATGGATGGATGACTCAAGTATCAAGTTCTATACGAGGTAGTAAGAGCCCATTTTCGAACCGACTGTTGGATGTTGGTACAACCTTATGAGGATAAATGGATTATGCAAGAGGATGAATTAGGGGGATTTGATGGGGGAGATATGTGGGATAATGGATGGGATGCTGGAAAGGGTATGGATAGAATGATGGGGTGGATATATGATGGGGAGATGTGTTCATGACCAACATTGGCACATGTGGTGGTGGATGTGAAAAGATGAGAGGATTACTGGATGGAGAATGTGTGGATAATGGAGGAGATGGGGTGGTGAACTTTGGAACATAAGGACCCAAAACAAACTTAGGAGATGAAAGGGGTGTATGACTAGCTTTTGGATTAGCAACTTTGGATGTTCTTACAGATTTTTCATTTGATGGCATTGCATCTTTTTTCTTTGGGATCCACATAGTTTTGATCTTTGCTTTGGTGGGCCTTTGCAGCCTATAGATTTGATTTGGATTTTGGATTTGGTTTTGCTTTGCTTTAACATGTATTTTGGAGGGGACATGAGAAGCCATAGATTCATGTGGATGCTTGGATTTATGCTTTTTTTTTTTAACAACCAAAGTGCTTTTAGTAGCAATGGGATGGGTGTGAGGAGATGGATGATGTGGAGTGATGGAGGTAGGAGTATGGGGATTATGTGTAGATGGAGGATGTTTAGGTAAGTGCCTTTGTTGATCCTGACTATGGGGTATGTGAGAGGGATGTTTATGATGGATGAGATGGATAGGTGATGAACGGATGAAAGGATGGATAGGACGAGATGGAGGAGGTGATTTTGGGATATAGGGGCCCAAAATAGACATAGGACCTGGCATGGTAGATGGAGGATTAGAGATGGTAGATGGAGGGATGTAAGGACCCAAAATGGATGGAGCAGATGAGGGAGGAAGATGGACAGTTGTTTTGAGGTGATACGATAGAGGAGGGATGGCCACATATGATCTGGTGGGGCGATGGGAAGAGCCAATATTTCTTTTGGAAAAGGCTCGTTGAGGACATCTAGAGGTTGTACCAACATTTTTGGATTGCGAGTCATGAGTAGTACATCCGAGACCTTGCGGATACAAGTGTTCTTTAGCTTGGATGGGCTCTATAATACCTTGCTCATGAAGGCCTAAACCTTTTCCTTGATAGTTCATTTTCTTGAGTATTCGATCTAGGATAGGATTTTTATTATTCTGGAAGAATGATGCGAGTCCATTATTAGGTGGAAGAGGAGAGTTGGTGTATATGCTTTGTTTTTCTTCTGTGAGGAGACCACCATGGAGGAATGTGAGAGGACCAAGGGGATATGCAAGCAGTGTGGGGATAGCATTTTTAGGTGATGATGGGGGATCATGAGAAGGAGATGATGGGATAGCAACATTAGGAGAGGGAGTAGGGGCCATGATAGGATCTGGAATTGTGGTAGTGGGCTCATGCGATGGAGATGGAGATGGAGCAGTGGAAGCTTGAATGACAAGGGGATCATGGGATGGAATGGATGGAGGACTGTGATCTTGAGGTGGACTAGATGGGATGGTAGGATCTTGATCGAGAGAAGGGGATATGCTGGCATGCTTTGGATTAGACTCTTGGCGTGACTCATCGTGTGTGGAGGCATGGTAACGGAGTCTTGTTGGGACTCTTCAAGTGGAGAAGATGGAGGGATGGAAGATTCATGAGGTTCGTTGGAATCAATTTTGGTGCTACTGGGAGTGGGAGGAGTGGATTGGATTTGGGTGGATCTAGGAGTAGAGGGAGTGGATTGGATTTGGGTGTCTTCGATAGATTGGTTGGATCTAGGAGTAGAGGGAGTGGATTGGATTTGGGTGGATCTAGGAGTAGAGGGAGTGGATTGGGCTTGGGTGTCTTCGATGGATTCGGTGGCTCTCATGGTAGGAGATGTGGGTTCAATGGTTTCAATGGTTTGATCAGTGCTAGGGGTGGTAACAACAATGATAGGTGTGGTGTGGAGAAGGGTCTCATCACTAGTGACCGTGGATGATGGATTGGGATGGCATGGTTCCATGACTTCAAGATGTGGAGTTGGGGATGGCTTCTTTGTAATGAGTCCTTGGAGAACTTCTGAAATGAAAGACTTGCATATGGTTGGCTTGGCTGGGGTGGTAGAAATGGATGAGGGATTATGGATTTGTGGACTAGGGTTAGATGGAGGAATGGGATCGAATGTAGGACTATGAGTAAATGGAGGATTGGGATTGGATGGAGGACTAGGAGTAGATGGATGAATGGGATTGGATGGAGGACTAGGAGTAGATGGAGGACTAGGATGGGATGGATGAGTGGGATTGGATGGAGGACTAGGAGTAGATGGAGGACTAGGATTGGATGGAGGGTTAAGGTAAGGATATTGGAGTGGTGAAGTAAGATAGGGGGACATGGATTGTGGATTAAGACAAGAGGATATAGGTGGTGTAGTGGGACAAGAGGATGTGGGGGATGGATTATAATAAGGGTATTGTGATGGTGGATTAGGATGAGGATATGTGGATGTAGGATCAAGGTAATAGGATGTGGGTGTAAGATTAGTATGGACAGACTGGGAAAGAGGATGAGGATAGGGGGACATGGATGGGGAATTGTAATAGGAGTATTGGGATGGAAAATTAGGATAAGAGGATGTAGATGTTGCGTAAGGGGATGATGTAGATGAAGTAGGTGAAAAATATGGGGATGAAGAAGATATTGGATATCCATTGTCAAAGGTGGCATAAAGAGCATGATTAGGCATGGATGAAGACATAACGGGATAACTGGAAGGGGTGATTAGATAGTGGAAAGTGGGTGGAGAAAGCTTACTAGTGACGATAGCATCAAGAGGATTTATGTCATATTCTTCTTGATCGACAAGACTTTCGTTATCGTTGTCCACGTAATTAAGGTTTCCCTTGACTACTATTGATGGAGGATGAGGATTCATGATTATGAAAGGATAAATAGAATGGATAAAAGATTTTGGATGGGAACAGATTAAAGCTCAAATCAGGATTTTGGTCAAGCTCATATCAGGATTGGACAAAAGCTCAGATTAGGATGATTGGATGGGATTGCTTTTAATTTTGATAGGATTCAGTAGAGAGATGATTGGATCAGGTAGATGATTTGATGAATTTGATTAAAGTACTAGATCAGTTTGATTGGATGGGATCAAATGATTAGATGATGTTGATTGGATAATTATGATTTGATGAACTTGATTGGATTGGTGTGCTTGAATTGATTAGATGATCAGAGGAATGGATTGGTTTGATTATATAGGAAGAAAAAAAAGGTACCACTAGATAGAGCTCAAAAACTTAAGAAATTTTGGTTTTTGAACAAAGTTGATTCGACGTACGGTTTGTAAATGATGGCCCTGGGAAGTTAGGGGCGTGTCCACACTGCAATGCGGGGCTTGGCCGCCCTGGGATGGTCAAATTATTGATAAGAGGAAATGGAAGGTACCACTAGATAGAGATTGAAAAACTAAGCAACTTTGGTTTTTGAACGAAGTTGATTTGACGTACGGTTTGTAAATGACAGCCCCGGGAAGTTAGGGGCGTGTCCACGCTGCAATGCGGGGCGTAGCCGCCCTGGGATGGCCAAATTCTTGATAAGATGAAATGGAAGGTACCACTGGATAGAGATTGAAAAACTAAGCAACTTTGATTTTTGAACGAAGTTGATTCGACGTATGGTTTGTAAATGATAGCCCCGGGAAGTTAGGGGCGTGTCCACGCTGCAATGCGGGGCGTGGCCGCCCTGGGATGGTCAAATTATTGATAAGAGGAAATGGAAGGTACCACTGAATAGAGATTGAAAAACTAAGCAACTTTTGTTTTTGAACGAAGTTGATTCGACGTACGGTTTGTAAATGACAGCCCCGGGAAGTTAGGGGCGTGTCCAAGCTGCAATGCGGGGCGTGGCCGCCTTGGGATGGTCAAATTCTTGATAAAAGGAAATGGAAGGTACCACTAAATAGAGCTTGAAAAATTAAACAACTTTGGTTTTTGAATGAAGTTAATCTGATGCACAGTTTGTAAATGGCAGCCCAGGGAAGTTAAGGGGGCATAGTCAACATTTTGCAGTAAAATCAGGGGCGTAAATAGCTTTCTGGGGCATTTTCAGCAAAATCAGGGCATTTACAGCAAAATCAGGGGCATTTTCAGCAAAATTAGGGGTGTTTTCAACAAAATCAGGGCGTTTATAGCAAAATCAGGGGCGTTTTTAGCAAAATCAGGGCATTTCTGCCTTTCTGCAGCAAAAACAGGGGCGTTTTCAGCAAAATCAGAGCATTTACAGCAAAATCAGGTGCATTTTCAGCAAAATCAAGGCGTTTTCAGCAAAATCAAGGTGTTTACAGCAAAATCAGGGGCGTTTTCAGCAAAATCAGGGCGTTTACAACAAAATTAGGGGCATTTTTAGCAAAATTAGGGGCGTTTCCAGCAAAATTAGGGGCGTAGACAGCTTTCTGCAGTAAATTAGGGGTGCTACCGCGTTTCTGCGCAGGGCGCCACCGCATTTCTGCGTAGGGCGCTACCGCGTTTCTACGCAGGGCACCACCGCATTTCTGCGGGGACAAAACTTGGTTTTTTATGGCAAAGGCTATGGCCAAGACACAATGATAAAACAAGTCCAAAGTATCAAAAATTTGATAGATTTTTTACAAGAAAACACCTCAAGCAAGCACAATCCTATGATTAATATTATGGTTATGGCAAGACGAAGTCTTAATCTAGGATGCACAAGGCTTCTAGAGAGTCCTCGATATACTCTCAGTACGTGAGGCACAACCGTGAACACCAGTCCATCACAAGCGTGAGTCGGGAACCCCAGCGAGATACTAAAAGGCTCAGACCAACTCTTCACGTCTATCTAGGTATCACCCTAGCTTCGACGCTCCGCCAATTACGACGCAACTAGATTGGGGTACAACTTTCATTCTCCCCCTTTTATATACCCCGTCGGTACACGTGGTTGGAATCGTCCCTTGGGGTGATGAAATCCCCAAGCAGGTCCCACTAAAAGGAAGACACTAACTGTTTCCAACTACTCCCCAGGCTCACATGAAGTGCAAGGGGAAAGTGAAAACAAATCAATGCCCCCTTGGGTAACACAAAAATAAGCAACCACAGCAAACAGTGAGGTTTAATCCCCCTAATTAGACTATGTTTGAAAACAATAAAGATGATTTTTGAAAGTCTGATTATGTAGATGACCCTGCAAACAAATATTAGCTGTCCTCTTTTTCATCTTTGGTCAAATTCTGCCATAATATGCTGCCAAACGTTAGCGAAAAATAGCAATATCCTTGCCACCACAATGTTAGAGAGTTATCACATGAAAACTGCAAAAAACTAGAGCAAAAATGAAGCCAAAACGCCTATTTTACCTTCCAAAATGTGTGTTTTGGGGCGCTACCGCGGTTCTGTGGAGGGCGCTGTCGCAGTTCTGTGGAGGGCGCTGCCGCAGTTCTGTGAAGGGCGCTGCCGCGGTTCTGTGAAGGGCGCTACTGCACTTCTGTGAAGGGCGCTGCCACGGTTCTGTGGAGGGCGCTGCCATAGTTCTATGAAGGGCGCTGCCGCGGCTCTGTGAAGGGCGCTGCCGCGGTTCTATGGAGGGCGCTGCCGCAGTTCTGTGAAGGGCGCTGCCGCGGTTCTATAGTAATCTTTGTTAGATTTTTAAGAAAAAAAGAAAGTTGTGCCCCTCCCACTGCCAGAAAAGTGTTAGAAAAACTTTCTAAATATATCCCTAATCACAGCAAACATGTTAGAAGGAATAAAACTTTCATATGTGGGGTGCTACCGCCTTTTTGTAGTGGCCAAGAGGGCGCTGCCGACATTCTGCGGTAAACTTTGTCAGATTTTAAAGAAAAAAGGAAAGTTATGTCTTTCCCACTGCAAAAAAAGTGTTAGCAAAGCCCTCTAAATATGTCCCTAATCACAACAAATGTGTTGAAAGGAATAAAACTTTTAGATATGGGGCGCTACCACCTTTTTGTAGTGGCCAAGAGGGCGCTACCAACATTCTGCGGTAAACTTTGTCAGATTTTAAAGAAAAAAAAAAGTTATGCCCCTCCCATTGCAAAAAAAATGTTAACAAAGCCCTCTAAATATGTCCCTAATCACAGCAAATGTGTTGTAAGGAATAAAACTTTTAGATATGGGGCGCTACCGCCTTTTTGTAGTGGCCAAGAGGGCGTTGCCAACATTCTACAATAAATTTTGTCAGATTTTAAAGAAAAAAGGAAAGTTATGCCCCTCCCACTACAAAAAAAGTGTTAGCAAAGCCCTCTAAATATGTCCCTAATCACAGCAAATGTGTTGGAAGGAATAAAACTTTTAGATATGGGGCGCTACCGCCTTTTTGTAGTGGCCAAGAGGGCACTGCCAACATTCTGTGGTAAACTTTGTCAGATTTTAAAGAAAAAATGAAAGTTATGCCCCTCCCACTGCAAAAAAAGTGTTAGCAAAGCCCTCTAAATATGTCCCTAATCACAAAAAATGTGTTAGAAAGAATAAAACTTTTAGATGTGGGGCGCTACCACCTTTTTGTAGTGGCCAATAAGGCGCTGCCAACATTCTGCGGTAAACTTTGTCAGATTTTAAAGAAAAAAGGAAAGTTATGCCCCTCCCACTGCAAAAAAAGTGTTAGCAAAGCCCTCTAAATATGTCCCTAATCACAGCAAATGTGTTGGAAGGAATAAAACTTTTAGATGTGGGGCGCTACTGCCTTTTTGTAGTGGCCAAGAGGGCACTGCCAACATTCTGCGGTAAACTTGGGGCGCTGCCGCCTTTCTGCGAGTTTTTCCTGCAAAATTCTTAACTCAAAGAGATGTTAAATGCAAGACCCGTATGTGGGTCCCATCGGGCGTGTCAGAAATGTGATACCTTGATATTTTTACTACTCTAAATGTGCAAAACAACTTAAAATGCAAGTGATAAAATACCAAAGACACCTTAAGATTAGCCAAAAGAGTGATACAACGAAAATGAATGCAAATAAAATGAAACACAAACACTTTTACCTCCCTTGTTGTTGATACCTCTTTGATTGGCCCTTGCTTGGATTAGTTGTGTGCTCCTTAGATGATTGTTTGAATGTCTAAATGCAAGATTGTAGGTGCAAATGATTAACAAAGATGGCTAAATAATGGCAAAAGGATTGAGAGTTCAAATGGACAGCATGTAGTTATCAAAATGCAAAGTGTTGAGAATGCAAATTGGCAGTATAATGGTGCAAGATGGCTAAGTGTGTTAAAATGCCCTTGAAGAGGGGGTATTTATAGGAGAATTTGAATTCTCTAGAGAATTCAACGGTCAAGATTGCTCCAACAAGGCCAAGATGAAGGGCTATGGTGGGTTGAGAACCCACAAGCCCTCACATCTTGATATGTGGAGGGTAAAGTGGACAAGAGGATATGAGGTGGAGACGAGTTGTCAAGAAGGTACATGAGGTGGAAAAAGTACATGCACCTTGGGGAGTGAGGAGATTTCCACAAAAAAAGATTTCTTGTCCCCAAGTGGGAGTGAAAGGGACATTTGAGAAATTTTGGAATTCCTCAAAAATCTACATGGGAAAAGGAAAGGTGGTTGGGGATATAAGTGTGAATTAAAAATTCACATTCCTAGGAAAGTCTAAAAGATAAAAGATGGGCTCCAAAAGGTGGGACTTGGTCACATGTGGAGATTGTGACAAGTCCAAAGTTGGTCACATGTGGAGATTGTGACAAGTCCAAGGTTCTAGAAACCTTGGAAGGATGGAATGTGAATTAAAAATTCACATATAAAAGATGGGAATCTAGGAAGAATAAAAAGGAATTAAAAATTCCTTGGAGAATGATTAGGCTTAATTAATCAGTAATTAGAGGATAATTAGGGGCTAATTAGGATTAAAAGCCAACTTGCAAAAGTTAGAGGATGTGACACATCCTAATCAAGGATTAGGCATGTGCACATCCTTAATGAAGATATTAGGAAATGGATTAGATTAGATGAAAATGATGATGAGGAATTAAATAAATGTAATATTTATTTAATTTATTTGATGAAAAGAGGATTAAGGAGGGTAAGGTATTTAATTATTAATTAAATACCTTAGGGATTTAGCAGAATTAAATATATTAATTAAATAATAGTAATATTACTTAATTAACTCGGATAAGAGGGTGTTTTAGACAAAAAGTGATAAATTTGGATAAATTAAGTGTCCAAATTTGGATGTCTACAATAACAATACCAACATCATGTTTACATCTCACTTATAAGAAGGAAAATCAAAATCCTTCTGAAAAAAATATCAACCCAAACTCAACATTTACATCCAACTTCCAAAACAAAAACTCATTATCACACAATTACCTTAACATGCTTAACACCAATGCCAACCCTCTTGTGAAAATTCAACCAAACATACCACCATCACACATGTAAACTTTGATGAAACAAATGCAAGAAATGTAACAATAAATGGAAAACATGCAAGTGAGCACAAAAAAAAAAAAATACTGAATGGAGGAACTATGCTCTTATACCTTTGATAGAAGCATATACATGCCATCTTTACCTAGGTATATGCAGGATCATGGTGGGCCAAAAAGTGGAAATGAGGAATAAAACACGTCTTTCAGCGACTGAAAAATGCGAAAAGAACATGTTGACTTTTTTTAGGCTCGGGTGTCACCATACCAAACACCAAACCTAGTTTTACAAATCGGATATTCGATTTGGATCAGATATCCGATTTGCAAAAAGCATATATAAATAAACTTAGTCATTGTTTTTAAGTTATTTCATAGTGAACAACCCGCAGGCGCATAGTGAATTGATTCTTCATGTAACGGATATCTGATTTGGCCAAAATCTGATTTGAAAAGGTATTTTTTTTTAATTTTTATTTGATTTTATTCAATTTTGATCTAGATTTGAATAATTTCATATGGTTTTTTGTGGATTTTTTTAAAAAATAGGGTTTTTGATTGAATTTTTATGAAAAAATTGAGTTTAGAATAGATTTTGATAAAAAAATTTTTTGTGGATTTTTTTTCACAATAGGGTTTTTGATTGAATTTTTATGAAAAAATTGAATTTAGAATGGATTTTGATTAAAAAAAATGAATGTTTTTTGTGGATTTTTTTCAAAATAGGGTTTTTGATTGAATTTTTATGAAACAATTGAGTTTAGAATGGATTTTGATAAAAAAAGAATGTTTTTTATGGATTTTGATTTAAAAATAGTGTTTCTTATGTATTTGTATTAAAAAATAGAGAATTTTATAGATTTTTGTTAAAAAGTAGGGTTTTTTTGGATTTTTTTTAAAAACTAGGGTATTTTTATAATATTTTCATTTATATTGTCTAATTTTAATTAGATTAATTATCCTTTAACTTTAATCAAGCATTATGGCTGTCGAGAATGAGAATGCACAAATTCCACCATTTGAGAATGAAAATCCACCAGCTGAGAATCAAAATGTAGTAATGCCAAATGCTCCACCACCTCTACAGCCATCAATTGAAGACTTAATTCATGAAAAATTGGAGTAATTGAGGGGAATTTGTGATGTTTATAAGAAAATCCCTCGATTATCTCATATGTCAACCACATTGATAGGAATAATTACAAATGTAGAAACCCTTTCCACCCAACATAATGTCTTTCATTCATGGAGAGAAACCATGAGGCAATATTATGCATTTGGATTGTCTTATGATGATGTGAAAGATCTCCAAATAACTAAAGCCCAATTAGCCTCTTTATTTATTAACCCCAGCACTGGTTTGCCAGTTAATGTTAACAAACCAAAAATTTCTATAAAATGGTGTACGCATATGGGCATAGTAGATAACTTTTGGGATCATTGGTGTATGGTTTTTGATAAACCACCCAACAATATCCTTGATTTACCTTTTTACTTTATTAAAAAATTATATGCTGAGTTTTTGTTAGGGCATCATGTCAATTACTTTGACATTAAACCCTTCCAGGGCGTTGGTGGAGGTATGCCCCAGGATAGGCCAGGGGCAGCTAGAGTAGTCAGGCACCCACATGTTCCCCGTCCTCCCCTTCCTTCGCCACCTCCAATACAACATCCAGATATTACGGAGGATGTAGCCACACAAACTATCTAGGCCATTCACTCTTTGAGTGGTCTTTTGGTTTCCCATGCTTCTTCAGTAGCTTAGCCACAATCTGGTGATCTTGGCAATGGATCCAGTGCTGCTACATCATGCTCCTTGGGTCCACATATTTGTGTGCCATATATTTGCAATACATGCCAACAAATATTCTTGGATCCTATTGTACAACCCCCTGAGCAACCATTAGACACATCTGATTATGACATCCAGGGTGTGGAGATTATAGCAGATCACATGCAGGGGAGTGGAGCACACCCTATAGAGTCCTCTCCTGCTAGAGAGGTGGACATTTGAGTAGTTACATAGGTAAAATTTAAGGTGTAAATTCATAAATTATATTTTTTTAAAAATGAATATTAATAAGAGATAGTTTCAAGTACTAATATTTATTTACATGGTCTATTTAACAGTTAATGTCTGAGGAGGAGCTCACACGGGTGACTAATAGCACCCTTAGGGCCATTTCATTTGGCCTCAAGATGCACACAGTATGTATTTTCGCACACTCATTTACTTTTTTTTACTGTATACTTGCTTGTCATTTGAATTATCATTAATGTAATTATATATTAACTTATATGTTTATCTTATTCTCTACTTGTAGGAAACACCTAGCACGAGCGAGGTGCGACGCTTTCCAGACTATGGACACACAATGTTAGATAAGGGAAAGATAATTGAACTCAAATTTGATTGAATTAAGATTTATAAGATATTTTATTGATTATGCATACGTTGACATAGATTCGTAGTTTCATATGTACTTGTAATTTTTATGTACATGCGGTTGTAAGCTATACATAATTGTTGATAAGTGCCACAACACCTGAAGGAGTAGGTATTGAAACACCTCAAGGAGGAGGTGTTGAAACACCTAAAGGAGATACATAAAAAGATCAGCCTAAAGAGGTACATGTGTTTATTTTATTTTGTGCTTGGTAAATATGTTCTTATTACTGACAATTCTATGCTAACTTTGATCAATTTCATGTTTTTGTTCACATATATAGATTGATGTTACAAAAGTTTGTTTGGTTAGTTCTTTGAGAGGGGTATATTCTAGGACTCCTAACCCTTCAAAGAGACTTATATTTTAGGTAATCAAGATTTCAATTTTAAAGATCAATTATAATTCAATGTGTATTGAATTTTATGTTAATTATTCATTTTTAAATTATATAGTATAACTAATCTCAATTGTGGTTTGACTTTTTCTTGTGCAGCTACCTTCAGAGCCAACGAGTGCTTCAAAGAGGCTCCATTTTGATGATTCACCAGTAGTTTAGGATGAGATAGAAATTTTGGCATGTAAATTTTGAATAGATACCAAGATGGCATATGCCACATATTGTAAAATATTTTTTGAGTTGGCGTTGATGCCATTTTTGTATATGGACATACACTTGATTATTGGATAATTTGATATATATATATAGAAGTTGACAATCGAAATTTAATTTCCTCATGTGCATGAATAAAATCTTTGAAAATTTAATCAAATGAGCAATGGTTAAATATCAATGTACAATAGCATAAAAATAATGGTTAAATATTATGTAGTTTATATTCATATTGTTGATTACATTGCATTGCACATCTTTCAAACTCAAAGCATTACTTCACATTGCATAAGTAACAACTAGATGCTGATAGATGAAAATATTTCAATAACAATATAGTTTTTACAAAGTCAACCTAAGCAGTTATGCAATTACTTCACATTACATAACTAATAACTAGGAGGCAGCTATCAATTGCATTAGCTTGTCATGGAATTCTATGAGACCACATTTCTTTGAGGAAACTTGGCACAAAACTCACAAAAAATGAAAAGAAAGCACTCAAACAAACTTTAAAGGGGTCTCGGCCTACTGCCCCCTCATTCCACATGCTATGCACCATTTACTTGCAGTGTAGGGGCCGAACAATGGAGAAAACATGTAAAAATAATATATATATAGATGTGCAACCTAGAAGCATGAATTATGATTAGAATATCACATAACATCATATAAACAAAAAAAACACTATAAACTTGAATGTCATTTAAAACATGCATGATAAATATTCATCGTTGAAACTTGAATTGTGGTAGCTTGATATACAAATTCTATTGATGCCAGGGTTCAATTTGTATGATATTGAAAAAATAAGATAACTGAGTAGAGTTATCAGCATTCTTCAAAAATCATAAGAATTATTTTAGTACATTCAAGAGTTGTCAAATGATTTCTTGCAGTCTCAAAAGTTATTTTGTATCATTGTTACATTGGTACTTGAGAGTGGTAGCTTAATATAGGTCCACAATACAAAACCTGGTTTACCTGTGCAATGTAACAGTGGCATAGGAAGATTTTTCTTTGAAAGCAAAAATGAAAGCTCAGCCTCTTGGAATGAAAATACTTGTTTGCAAAACAAATGAATAAGAATGAGGTAGTTAAGGTGTTTGAAGTGATTTAGAGGTCGCTTTTAGGGTAGTTAAGGTGTTTGAAGTGATTTAGAGGTCGCTTTTACAGAAGAGAGATGTTGAAGAGTACATCAAGTCAGTGAAAACTGAAGTGTAATGTGTTTTAGTTTGTGGTACTCCTTTGTTTCTTAGTAGATGTGTGATAAATTCTTAGTTCAATAATGTTGAACAATTTTAAAAAAAATAAAGTTGTGTCACAGTCCGCATTCAATCTAACAAGCAAAAATGAAAGCTCTGCCTCTTGGAATGAAAATGCTTGTTTGCAAAACAAATGAATAAGAATGAGGTAGTTAAGGTGTTTGAAGTTATTTAGAGGTCACTTTTAGGGTGGAAGGCTTAAAAATTCATTTTAAATGCACAAAAAAGAATGAAATTACTTCAAATCAAGTTTGTGAAGAAGTTAACTATGTTGCCCACTAGTTTCCCTTAAGAGTCCAAAGTGCTAAAAGGAAACAATCTTTGAAGTTATATTTCTTGGAGACCGTGATGCTTACAAACTCTCCATCTGAGGCTATGGGATTGTGTTGGGACCATATACAAAAACCTCTCTAAGTTTTTTCTATCTTGGAGATGTTTTCCTGTGGTGATGAATTTTCAGTAGAGGGAAAAGTTGCCAGATGCAAGTAGTGTAAATTTGCAAAGTGTTGCAACTTTCATTCCGCAACTCGTATGACCAAAAAAACTATTCCAAAACATCTGGATGGGTATGTTTAAGCTAGGGATGGTCCTCTCTTGCACCAAAATACGCCGAATCACTCTGAGCTACATTGGACTGGCAATTTCCCTTAAGAGTCCAAAGTGCTAAAAGACAACAATCTTTGAAGGGATATTTCTTGAAGAACATGTTTCTTAGAGACTCTACGTCTGAGGCTATGAGATCGTGTTGGGACCATCTACAAAAACCTCTCTCAGTTTTTTCTATCTCGAAGGTGTTTTCTTGTGGTGATGACTTTTCAATGGAGGGAAAAGTTGCCTGATGCAAGTAGTGTAAAGTTGCAAAGTGGTGCAACTTTCATTCCGCAATTTGTACGACCAAATAGACTATTCCAACACGTCTGGATGGGTACATTTATGCTAGGGATGGTCCTCTCTTGTACCCAAATACACTGAATCACTCTGAGCTACATTGGACTGATGATTTCCTTTAAGAGTCCAAAGTGCTAAAAGGCAGTAATCTTTGAAGGTCTATTTCTCGGAGACCATGATGCTTATAGAATCTCCATCCAAGGCTATTGGATCATGTTGGGAACATCTACAAAAAACTCTCTTAGTTTTTTCTATCTCGAAGGTGTTTTCCTGTGGTGATGACTTTTCAGTGGAGGGAAATGTTGCCAGATGCAAGCAGTGTAAAGTTGCAAAGTGGTGCAACTTTCATTCCACAACTCGTATGACCAAAAAAACTACTCCAACACGTCCGAATGGGTATGTTTACGCTAGGGATGGTCCTCTCTTACACCCAAATACGCTGAATCACTCTGAGCTACATTGGACCGGTGATTTCCCTTAAGAGTCCAAAGTGCTAAAAGGAAGCAATATTTGAAGGTCTATTTCTCTGTCTGAGGCTATGGGATCGTGTTGGGACCATCTATAAAAACCTCTCTCAATTTTTTCTATCTCGAAGGAATTTTCCTATGGTGATGACTTTTCAGTGGAGGGAAATGTTGCTAGATGCAAGCAGTGTAAAGTTGCAAAGTGGTGCAACTTTGATTCTGCAACTCGTACGACCAAAAATATTGTTCCAACACATCCATATGGGTACGTTTATGCTAGGGATGGTCCTATCTTGCACCCAAATACACCGAATCACTCTGAGCTACATTGGACCAGCGATTTCCCTTAAGAGTCAAAAGTGCTAAAAGATAACAATCTTTGAAGGGCTATTTATCGAAGACTGTAATGCTTAAAAACTCTTTGTTTGAGGATATGGGATCATGTTGGGACCATATACAAAAACCTCTCTCAGTTTTTTCTATCTCGAAGGCATTTTCCTGTGGTGATGAACTTTCAGTGGAGGGAAAAGTTGCCAGATGCAAGCAGTGTAAAGTTGCAAAGTGGTGCAACATTCATTCCGTAACTCATACAACCAAACAGACTGTTCCAACATATCCAGATGGGTATTTTTATGCTAGGGATAGTCCTCTCTTGCACCCAAATACATTGAATCACTCTGAGCTACATTGGACCAACGATTTCCCTTGAGTCCAAAGTGCTAAAAGGAAGCAATCTTTGAAGGGCTATTTATTGAAGACCGTGATGCTTACAGACTCTTCGTCTAAGACTATGGGATCATTTTGGGACTGTATACAAAAACCTCTCTCTTTTTTTGCTATCTCAAAGGTGTTTTCCTGTGGTGATGACTTTTTAGTGGAGGGAAAAATTCCTAGATGCAAGCAGTGTAAAGTTGCAAAGTGGTGCAAATTTCATTCCTCAACTCGTACGACTAACCAGACTATTCCAACATGTCTAAATAGGTAGGTTTATGCTAGGGATGGTCCTCTCTTGCAACCAAATATGCCAAATCACTCTGACCTACATTGGACTGGCGATTTCCCTTAAGAGTCCAAAATGCTAAAAGGTAGCAAGCTTTGAAGGGATATTTCTTAGAGACCGTGATGCTTATAGACTCTCTGTCTAAGGCTATGGGATTGTGTTGGGACCATCTATAAAAACCTCTCTCAGTTTTTGCTATCTCAAAGATGTTTTCCTATGGTGATGAATTTTTAGTGGAGGAAAAGTTGCCTGATGCAAGTAGTGTAAAGTTGTAAAGTGGTGCAATTTTCATTCCGCAACTCGTACGACCAAACGAACTATTCCAACATGTTTGGATGGGTACATTTATGCTAGGATGGTCCTTTCTTGCACCCAAATATGCCGAATCACTCTAAGCTATATTGGACCAAGTGAAATTAGGTGAAAAATTGATGTAGACATAAGGGCACAATCACAAATTCTTTGCAACCTACCTATTTGAGGCATCTAACAAGATTATTCGACCTCTTTGGAAGTCTAGAACTCTTGTTATTCCTTGCATAACCAACCCACTTTGATTTGGATCAAAATGGGTCCCCCCTTTTCTTTTCGTTTCTTTGCTTCTGGTTACTTGCTTTCCTCTTTAGAATTCTTGTGTTTTCCTCCTAATTTTGAATTTTGATCTATCTGATTTAATTCTAGTTTTGTCTTAGCTTGATTTGGTCTTCTTCTTGCTAAAAATTGAATGAAATAATCATAAGCAACATAATGGTTTATTTTAATATGTTTCATATGCTTTAGGACTGATGCAGACCTTTGTTTTGCAAGATTAAATCACACACATGATGATATTTTCCAAGGGAGCTCGGCTGGAATGCATTCCCCAGTCCAGTTGGTCATAAAAATTAGCTAATAAGAAAGTTGGCAAGACCTTGCAGATGTCTTGCCGACTACTAGTGCATTTTGCTCAATCTACTTCTGTGTTGCCTATTGGCAAGACCCCAGGGATGTCACGGTGATTGGAGTTAAAATGCGGTTTCCTATCGGCAAGACAAGGGTCATCATCCCAGGGACAGGGAGTTTTCCATCGGCACGATTTTTCCCTTCGGGAGGAGGTCTTGGCAAAATCTCAAAGTCTTGTCGACCGCTGTCAAAAGTATTCATATATCGACATAAGGTTTTCTCTTCACCAAGAAGTCTTGGTGAATTAATGAAGTCTCACCGACTAGCAAGGAACGAGCTAGCACTTCAGAAAGAGTTTATCTTTGGTGCACGGTCTTACCGAAAGCTTCATGTCTCACCGACCATCGATAAAGATATTCATTTCGGTGAGAGACTTTTCTTCGGAGAGAAGTCTCAGCGAATACATCATGTCTTGCTAACAAAGCACAAAAGTGGTTCATATCGGTAGGACTTCTCTAGTGTGACAGCGATCATAAATTAGACATAGGCGTCTATCGCCATGACATCATTCAAAGTCTTGGTGACTAGGAATTCCCTATTGGCATAAGTTTGTCTTCGGAGAGACATCTGGGCGAGATTCTAAAGTCTCGCCAACTAGTGCAAACAGGCATACGCTTCGGCAGGAGTTGTTCTCTTCGGTATGTGGTCTCACCAAACACCTATAAGAGCATATGGCGGGGAGAGTGGTCCACCTTTGGCGTGATGTCTGGTTGAATTGCTAAAGTCTCGGCGACACGGAAGTGAGTTGCCATGAGTCTTGCCGACATGGAAGAGTCCCACCAAACATCTAAGGTCAGCGATAATTTTTCCATTGGAAAGAGGTCTGGCTGATTGACATGGGTCTTGCCTAAGGGAGTTGCATTCGGCGAAGGATAAAACCTTCAGTATAATGTCTAGCTGAAGAGGTGAGGTCATAGTGACAAAAGCGACATTAGAGGGAGTCATCTTCTTCAGCATATGGTCTCGGCGAATTCATAAAGTCACACTGACATGCCACAAGGGGATTTTATCAGTGGTCTTTGGTGAGAGAGTTAATAAGTCTCAGTGACCAAAGAGTGAACATGCGGAGGCTTTCGCCGAGACATGAGGTTTCTATACGACATCTCCCTGACAAAGGAAGGTTACAGCGATAGATGTGGAACAAAGAAAACATGTTGATGTGACTACAACGAGGTCTTGGCGACAACATGGGTCGACAAAATTTGAAAGTTTCACTGAAGGGTTCTCCCTTCACCATAAGGTCTCAGCAAAGTGGGAAAGTTTCATTGAAACAAAAGAGTTTGGAGAGAACAAGAAGAAATCGGTAAGACTCTAAGCAAATGAAGTGCCTTCACTATGATGTCTTACAGACATGAAAAGTCTTGCTGATCAAACAAGCCCTCCTCAAACTCAAATAAACTCTCACTAAGACAAAGAGACTTTAGTGGAAGGTCTCAACGAAAGAAAAAGGGGATTCAGTGTGATCTCATTCCAAGGAAACCAGGTCATGCCGAAATGAACGAACTCGGGGAGACTTTGAGTGGATGGATCAGGTTCGGTAAGATGTCTTGCCAACCTGATGGTGTCTCAGCGACAAGGAGGAAGCTCGGTGAGAGTGAAAGAAATTAGTGAAAGGTCCTGCCAATACAAAAGAGTCTTGACGACATGCAAGGGAGTTACCATAATTCTTGCCGACAAAGGTTCCCCAAGGGTTTTCAGGGAAGATTTAGACTCTCACCGGGAAGTCTCGGTGACTATGAAAGTCACACAAAAGCAAGAGGAGCTCTAGCCCAGAGGATATCAGGGAGACCCCAAAAGAAAACAAAAGCTCGTCATAAGGTCTGGGTGACTACGAAGAGTTACACCAAAACAAAATGAAATCAACAGGGAGAAAATAAAGATTGGGGGGACTCCAGAAGCATAAAGGGGTTCGATAAAAGGTCTCCTCAAGATTGAAAGGTCTTGCTGAAAGGAAAAGGAGCTTGTGGAGAGGAAAGATGTGTGCCAAGAGGTCTCAGCAAAATGAAGGAGTCTTGCTGATGGGTTTTGCGGACTCGATATGACTTCTACTGCTCGCCAAAATGTCTTGCCGACTGCCATATGCTATGCCGATAACTATTAGGATGAAATCGCATTGGGGAGACACCAATGGTGTCTCACCGACATTTTATGTTGATCGGACCACCTTTGACCGCCTGAGGAACTCACTTGGCAATATGCCCGATGAATCAAAAGCAACCAAAAGAGTGACTCATTGGTTCCTTTGACCAATTGATTGCTCCTACGAGGGAAGACCAACACAATGTAGGTGATGGATTCATCCTGAGATCAGGGAGGCTATGGATCAACTCGAATGTAATGTTCAAATTGAAGAGGAGGCCTGATGATGTTCCAAAGGACGGTCAACCTGCAGAAGGAGTCTGGAAAGTGAAGTAAGCCGAAGGGAGGAAGAACCTGTGACTCACAAGGACAACTGTGGTAACCACCAGCAGAGATTGACTAGTATTAATGTAAAGTGACCTAGAGATATTTTGAGCATTCAAGGAAGCCTAGGATGGAGTTTGAGCATGGACACAGAGACAAAAGAGTTAATGTTGTGGCAGTAAAAGATCTACAGATCTTTCCCAAAAATCTTGCATCAGCATGGACAACGAGGATTCACATTGAATTCACAACTAACTCTTCTTAGAAAGATCTGAGAGTCGACTCCCCTGGAAGCAGATATTTTGTAAAACCCTAGTGCTGGGGACAACGCATTCTTTTGGTACACACTCTGTATAAATGGCATTCTTGCCTCTTTGTAAGGGTTAGAAGTTTTAGTATTAGAATTTTTAGAGTTAGAAATTTTAAGAGATAGTAAGGATTAGAAATAAAATCTAGGAGTTAGTCAGTTAGCAATAGGAGATAGAGTTGCATCTTGATTCTAAGTAATGAGAGATTCTTTTGTCTTCTTGTCTAGTAGTAAAGTTCAGTATTGGCTGTAATGTATTTTCCAAGTTCTCTTAGTGTAGTTGGAAACAATTTGGAGACACAGATTCTCTATACATTGGTGATTGTGCTAGCTTTGTAAATATTGCTTATCTATTTTAATAATAGTAGAAGCAATCAGAGTTTAATCTACTTCATGTTGTGTTCTTGAATGATATTTGTCTTAATTTGATCATTTGATTTGTGAAGCCTTCAAGGAATGAAATGTTATTTGTGTTTTATTTAAATGGTAGCTAAAAATCTATTATTCAAATTAGCACTAAGAATGAAAGAGGCTGTGTGTCAATCACAAGCTTATCTTATTCTGCAATTTTAGTTTATAATTCCTTCAAGTTAACAAGTTTGGTTAAGATTGGATGAACTATTGTTCTTTCCTATTTCAAAACCCTAATCTATCTTTTGTTTTTTATTTAAAAACCCCTGGTTAGAATATGTTTAAATTCATGCTTGATCTTAGAACAATCTAGAAGTTCACACCAGTAGGCCCCTTGAATATTACTGTTGCATTGGCCACTGAGTAACATCAACACAGTTGAGACCCAACTACAAAGACGTTGGGAGCTAAGGAATCCATGTGTTTCCTTTCTCTTTTAGGAGAAGTAGAGTAGCAATATTATTCTTGCATTTTTGTGGTGCCAAAATCGCCATCAACAACTCCCTTAAAACTTGACAAGCAACTAAATACACATTTCCCTCTTTAACCACCTTAAACCCTTGTAATAGGGAGAAACTAGTTTTTTTCCAATTACTCCACAATCTTCCAAAACACCAGATGAACACATGATGGATTCAAACACCCATATCCAAGTTACACAACATATATGAGAAAAAACATAGACTCCTTTGGACCAACGTTGACTTCCTATACACTCACCCTTCAATAGGCTACTCAATTAGCCAAAAAATGGAAAGCAACATACCTTCAAACACCACACAGACCCCTGAAACCTTGGGGCAGCAAAGAAATTTCCAAGAAAATAAAGATTCTACAATTAGATTCCATTTGTACGGACCTATAACTGTCAAATAAAAAAACCCTTGTTTTTAGTGTAATTCTTGAGGGTTTATTGGATGTCGCACTTCCACAACCTTTCAGACTCTACCACCACCTAAGAAACCTTTATTTAGGCCCCAATATGCCTAGAAAACAAAGAAACTTTTGGTATCTCAGAGATTTTTGCAAACCCTAGGGTAAAAACTCCATTTTCAAGTGAAATAAAACCACCATTTTTAGACCTTTAACTCTTCATTTTGTTTCAAAACCCAGTTCTCCACACCTTCCACTCTTGAAATAATGTCAAGACATGTAATAAAATTTCTACATAAATTTTTTATACAAAAATGATTGAATGGCTTGTGCACAGGCATAAAACACAAGAAAAATAGTAAAATATGAACTGAGCAATTGAAACTTTATTGATTCAAAGAAAAAAACTCCTTCAACCAAACCTGTCTCTAGCCCTTGAAGGTCTTAATTACACCTACATAACCCATGAAACCTCCATATAATTCCTCCAATTTACAAAGCAATGGGAAGATAAAACCATGTAAGTGGTTTCCCCAAACTAATTGCCACCAAAACCATTCTTGATAGTTTAAAACCATGAACCACCCCAACATGTAATTATGATAGCACTCAAGATAGAATCCATGAATAGATAATGTATTTGACCAATAACTCATCGAGAGCACAAATTCCGAAAACTAGCCCTCCACTATGAACATATCAACTAAGTAGGAACCCATAACATTATGGAAAGATGATCCACTTCTCCCAATGTAACTCCCAAGCATTACATGTGAGAGATGGTCAATTTCATTGATGGAAATGATTGTGTGACTCCCATTGATGACCTTCTTTATTCAATGCCATTACAACAATATCCCAAGCATTCCAAAGAATACTAATGAAAACAATATTTCCCTCAACACCTCATGATCATTCAAGTACTCATTCTAACAATACAAGAGATTTACACATCAAATTTGAAAATAGAATGTAAACTTAGAAAACTGTAGATTTGAAAACCTTAATAATGTAAAACCCTAAAAAGAAGGTTGGATCAAGTGTAGGATTGGTTGGGCTCAACAAAATATAAAGAAAAAAAAAGTTTATTTATGAAGTTAACCTAGGATAATTAAGTAAATGCAATCAATCAAACACAATCAACCTAACATAATTAAGGGTTGATAGGGGTATTTGATAATTAAGGGTTGATAAGGGTATGAATGTTTATCTTTGATCTACTCTTGAATATCTAGGGACTTGGTGGTATTTAGAAATATCATAAGGGTTGTTGATTTCTCATGGGGAGGCAAGTTCTCCTAGATCAATCCCCAAAAAGTGAAACAAGATTAAAAATAGTTGGCAAGCACTCTAGATGTTCAAATTTGTTACTCATTTTTATTGCATTGAATCAAAATGTCTCACTATTAATTTCTCCAATGCTATAAGATAAATGAATTTTTCATGATTATAATGAATATATTGTATGTTATTAATGCTAGTGTATATCATCAAATTATGCCAAACATGTGTTTAGTCAACTCAAAGTGGGTGAATGATGCCACTTAGCCAAAAGTTTGAATTTTGAATTTTAAAATGAAAGGGAATAGGTTTGTGACCATGAGGTCACCCTTGCAATTGAAGAAGTGTCCTAGAATGGGTTAATAGTTAAATCTAAGTGGCTAACAATCAATTCCAGGTGGCTAATGGATAAATGAGGGCATACCCATTGGTGAATGTGATAAATGGGAAAATAAGGTAAATGTATAGATGTGTGTGAATAAGAATAGGATAGGGCTAATTGTATAGTGATTTAAGTATGCAAATTGATAAAAGGCTAGAGAGATGAGCTTGAATTTAGATGTTGAGTCACTACGTACATGTATCAAGACATTTCTTCAAAATAGACACAAAATTGTGTGGGAAATGACATGGTATGCACAAATTTTACTGTTACAATTACACACATATTGATTTACAAATGCTTTGCATATAGATTAAATTTACTTCAAAATTAATACCTATTAATACTTCTTCTTTAAGAAAACATGATTATGTATTCTCTAATAAAACTTTCACCATAACAAGACTTCTTGCAATTACTTCAATTGTAGCATACATAATTTCATATTGCACCTATCAATGTGCCCATTACATCTTCACGTGTGATTGCTAGTATATGTATGTCTCTTCAAAAAACATAGATGGGTTAAGCTCTCTCCTTACTCTTTGAGTAAGAGATAGAGTAAGAGATAGTAGGGGAGAGGACTAGATAGTATTACAAAACCTGGTTCAAATGAGCATACCAACAAGAAAGAACCAGGAAGAAAACCTTCGGTTGTAGCTCGATTAAGTACAAAAATAGACCCCTTTACAAAACCTATGAGTTTCCAAAATACATACCCCTTTACATTTTAAACATACCCTTTATACAATGCCAAACATTTGACCCATATTTCAAAAAACATCACTAGGTATAGATTATGCCCATACACAATTATGACCATTTTACATTGTTTCCAATTTGAGAATTCAAATTTTACAAAATTTTCCTATTAGAGGCATTC
>VDFB02271358.1:368697093-368865611 GCA_007258455.2 Sequoia sempervirens
AATTGAATTTCATTAAGTTTTGACCAAGTTAAGGTGGTCAGACATACGAGTTTTTATATTTTTTAAAAAGTTGTACTAAAAAAATCATAATTAATTATTTACTTGGAAAAAAATTACAAAAAAATATGCATCACATCGGGACATGAGTTATGAAAAATATTATCATTTTATTGTAGTTATGGTGGGCTCATACACCTACTTATTTTTTCCCCCTGAAATTTAAGTACTATTGCATTGAAATTTCAATTTTTCACCAAATAGACTTTTAAAAAAAATATTAACTTAGTAGTTTAGAAACTACATTCAATTTTCCATAGATTCTATTCTTACATATTTTTGAAATAATATAGATAACTTATTCAAATTTTTATGACAAGTTGCCTAACTTTAATTTTTTTGAATTTTCATTGGCACTTAAGGGCCTATTTTTTCCATGATGATCCTGCACATACCCACCTCAAATACAAGGGAAAGGGAGATCTAGTAGAAAATGTGTGAGAGTTTAACACTACTTGTATGGACATCACTTTTGAGCCTAATTACTTAATGAGAATATTCCCACATAGCCTTTTGGGGTAGGCTCTAGAGTGGTTCGCATACCTTCCTCCTGGGATAAGAACATGGAATGAATTAGTTGAAAAAATCATCACACTTTGTGTATAACATTGAAAGTGATATGACCCTTGTAAAACTATGCACAGCCAGAAAAATGAAAGGGGAGTCACTTATATCACACAACTATACTATGTGAGGTAGTACTTCATATTTTGAGCTTCATTAGAACTGAACCCTACACATTGAAGGTGTATTCTATTAGTTCAATCTTTTGGCAACGAGCCACTATCTTTGTATCTTGGTGGTTAGCTATCTTTTGTATTCAGGTAGTGAGACTTTTAAGGACAAGGAATCATGGTAGTGAGCCTTTTAATATTTTGTATCTGGATATAATATATTGTGAGTTAACCCTCACTGTGGGATTTTCCCTTTTTGGGTTTTCCATGTAAAAATCTTGGTATTCATGTGTATGGTTGCATTGATTTGTTTCTATATTCTCTCTTACTGATTCAATTAGTGATAATGGTTAGATAGATTTTATTATGGTTTTATGAAATACTAATTCACCCCCCTCTTAGTATTTTGGATGTTCAACAATTGGTATAAGAGCATGGTTCCTCAAAAGAAGCCTAATAGCTTGAGGGAGGTCCTGAAATTTGAGTATAAGAAACTTTTTCCTCTGGAAATGATCTTTGCTGGATGTTTAGGAGAAGTAGAAAATCTAAAGGACAAGTTGATGAAAGTGAATGAGTATATTTAAAAAGTGCAAAGTAGAAGTGTTGTTCAGCATGTTATCTATTGGTTAAGGCAGATGGAATTGTCTCCAACCTGCTGCAAAAATTGGATGAGAAGAAAAGAACTGAAGAATGTGAAGAAATTGAGATTCAAATAAAGATGGATGAATGGATAAAGCTTGAGGAAGAAGTAGAAATCTTGAGATCTGATCTGGAAAAGGAAATAAATTTTTAAGACAAATTTAAGATAAGCTTGGCAATGGTTGATGAATTGATTACTTCTCAAGACTAACAATGTATAAGAGTGGTTTAGGGTTTGAGGAAGTTCAAAGTTCTAAAGTGAATCAATCTATTGGTAAGAAGAATCGGTGCAAATATGGATAAATCAAGGATCTAAGAAACAAATCTAGAATAATTCTCATAAAAAAACTTAATGGTAAAAGGTATTTATCTTTCAATGGTGTTTGTTATTCCTACAAGAAATTTGGTCATAAGGAAACGAACTACCAAAGTAAAATGAATGATTCTTTATTATGCTCTGAAAAATGTCTTAAGTACAAGAAGGTTGGGGGTATGTGCAGGATCATCATGGAAAAAATAGGCCCTTAAGTGGCAAAAAATTCAGAAAAATCAGAGTTGGGAAACTTGACGCAAAAATTTGAATAAGTTATCTATATTATTTAAAAAATATGTAAGAATAGAATATGTTGAAAATTGAATGTAGTTTCTAAACTACTAGGTTTTCTTAAAAATAAAATAAATCTATTTGGTGAAAATTTGAAATTTCAATGCGATAGTACTTAAATTTTAGGGGAAAAATAAGTAGGTGTCTGTCTGACCACGCTAACCACAATAAAATGATAATATTTTTTAATAAGATTTTAGATATAAGTAAAGGACTCATGTCCCAATGTGATGCATATTTTTTTTGCAATTTTTTTCCAAGTAAATAATTAATTATGAAATTTTTATTACAACTTTTATAAAATATAAAAAACTCGTATGTATGACCATCTTAACTTGGTCAAAACTTCATGAAATTCAATTTTTCTTTTTTTAATCCTATAGTATGAAAAGCATAGAATGTGACACATATTCTGGATTCAAAAAATGTGATACTATTTGAAAGCTATAAATGTTTTTCAATTAGCCTATCAATCAACACTTTAGTTGTAATTTGAATAGAAAATGAATAATAATTACTTAATAAATTCAAAGTAAAGCATAATTTATATTGGTAGAAAGTTGAGAATCTCCTTTAAAATCCCTTTTCATTTCATCAATTTTGGGTAAAAAAAGTCGCAAGCCACATACCCATTATATTGCCACTTTTTGGCCCATCATGATCTTGCACATACCCTTGGATATAAAGTTAGTCCATGTGAAAATAAGTTGAATAAAATAAAAAAGATAAGGAAGAATGTTGTTTGCTATAAGTGCAACAATAAAAAACACCTTGTTGATAACTACAAAAGAATAAAGAATAATTATCCGATGAAGAAGCATGATCAAATCATTGATCTGAAAGAATCAAGAAAATAAATGAAAAAGATTTGGAGAAAGGAAGGAGAGTTCAAGAAATTTGAATCAAAATCATCAGTCCTATATATGCCAACCTCTGGTGTAGATACTCCTGTTGTCACCTAGAAATCGTACCCTATGCAAAGTTTACAAAAACTGAGCTTTCTAGATCAACATGGGATCATTTCAAGGCTGTGGGTCACCTATAGCTAAAATGAACCTCCAGAGAAGGCCAACTTCCTTTGGTGTCACCTAACTACTGATTCTTGTGGGGAAAAATGAAGAAGGAATACATTAGATAAAGATTAAAATCTAAGGTGATACACCGAAATGATGAGGAATTATGAAAAGAAAATAGGATGGACATACACTGGGAAACCTAATTGCAAACATTTTACATGCTCTTCACAACTTCTTTTAGAATTATGCATCAATATTAATAGGTCTGATCTACATACACATCTTGGGAAGGAAAGATTAATTTCACAGCTTTGAGATATAAGTGCAGAATTATAAAACATAGTTAAAGACTTTCATAATCAAAAGAAAGATACAAAAATGAGAACAATACAAACATGAACACTAGCTTCCAAGGTAAAATCTATGTTGTATTCCAGATTCTAGTTGAGTTACAAAACATACATCAGTTGAGGAAGGATTGACAAAAATCACTAACTCTTCAGAGTGTATAATCTGAACTCCATACAAAAAAGGCAAAAATGCCTTATATATCAAACTGTGTCGGCCCCTTAGGGCTTACAAAAAATCCATCCTCAGATTTTTCCTTAGATCTTTTGATTGAATTTAATATTGAACCTTGCGTGTCCATGTCGGTGAAGAGTCACCCCCCGGAGAAGCCTTCTTCAGATATTTCACAGCTACCACATTCACTTCCTAGCATCATGTCCTATTTGAACCACTTCGGATAAACACTTTGAATGCCCTGAGCTTAGAACAGATACATGTTACATTCACATTCTATTGACATTCTTCATCCTGGTTAGGCTACCATGACTCCCTTTCAGATCTCCCTGATTGGTCGAGTATACTCGACATAGACACTCCAGGTAGTCAAAAGCTTGTTTGATCAGAATCGCATCTCGGTGAGACACTGAAAGTGTCTCACCGATGCAATTATATCCTGTGAATCCATTGACATAGTGTGTGACAGTTGATGAGAGTTCTATCGAGCTCACAAATTCCTACCAATTTTACTAAAGCCATTGGCAAGAAACCATTTATCGCCAAGAGGTCACAGCAGGTTTAACGAGTCACGACAAGATCCCTTTCTATCGCTGAGACCGCCCTTATTTGGGAAGACATCCTACTGAAAGCAACACCTCCTTTCTGAATCTCCCCGAACACAACATTCCTTTCGACATGACTCCCATTGGTTGGGAAGACATCATGGCGAGGTCCACCAGTCATACTGATTCTTGCTTCTATCGCTGAGACCACCCTTATTTGCCAAGATATCTTATAGAATTCCTTTTGCTTTGGTGAAATCTTCATTTTTAGAAGACTCTTGGTGAGACCCTTTGTTTTTGGCGAGACCACTTGCTGAATTGATTTTGTCTTGGCGAGGGCTTGTCTTCTTGTGCTCAACATTCGGGGAGACTTATCAGGTCAGAAAGACTCATCCCAAACTCCCCATGTTATACCGAGGGTGTCCTCTGTTGGCAGGACATTCAGACTCGGCCAGACTTATGCCAAACGGTCCCACTCTCCTTGAACACCTTCATCCTTCAGTGAGACATTAAGTCATCAACAAGACTCATGCCGAGGTCAACAGGTTACACTGATAACACTTCCTTCTGGCGAGATCCTCTTTGTCGGGGAGACTTCCTGCGATGAAAACCTACTTTCCTTCAGTGAGACATCCTGACTTCACCCAGACCTCACACCAAGGTCTTTTCATTTCGCCGAGCTACTCACTTGATGGCAAGACAACATCGAGTCGGGGAAACCTTTCTCCGACTTGGAATGTTATACTGAGGCTTCCTTTATCGGCGAGATCCTACTAGGTCGCTGAGACCTTCTGCTGAATTCCTCATGTCTGCCTGAGCTCACTTCATTTCACTGAGACCCCTCCTTGGTCAGTGAGACCCTTTGTTATCGGCGAGACATTGGCCTACCGGCCAGACCTCTTGCTAGGCTCGTTATCTTTCGGTGATGAGCTACTTCCTCTTCAGTCGGGGAGACATGCCATCTCGGTGAGACCTTAGGGTGAAAGCATAGCGCTATACTGAAGTCAATCCAATTTGGCAAGACCTTAAGAAGTCACTAGGACCTCCTAGTGAAGCTTTCCTTCTTACGCTGAAAGCATCCCTTCGGTGAGACCTTAAGAAGTCGTCGAGACAATACCCCAAAAAGAAAACCTCCACCGAAAAGCATATCCTTTGGTCGCTGGGACATCTTGTAGAATTCATTTTGCTTCACCGAGAGCCTTTGGAGTCGGGGAGACTTTGTGACTTTGGCGAGACCCTTTGGCGAAGGGAGCAACCTTTGCCAAAAGTCCATCCTATCGCCAAAACATTCCCGGGTCACCGAGACCTCTTGGTGAACTCAAATTGCCACGCCGAAGACTTCAAAATAAAGCACTGTCGATGAGACTTTAACTCTTCATTGGGACTTCTCACTAAGCTCTTTGTGTTACCCCAAAGCCCGTGGTTGCCATGAGTCTCCTCGATTGATGATTGAATGGCCTGTTGACCAAAGAATTCCAAGCGATAAGAGGTCATACCGAACACTTCTTGTCACAACGATAGGCTCTATAGTGAAAGCATTGAAAGAATTCAACAAGACATAAACTAGGTCACAACGACCTATTCAAAATAGAACATATCAAAGCTGCCAGTTGGCCAGATAGTGAAGATGTCATACCGACTTGGCTCTAATGGAGGCTTGAGCCTATGACTATTTGAGGCACATTTCCAACAAAGTAGGCTTCCCAACTGAGTAATGTCATCAGATGCATGAACTAACCCTCAATGGAAATATCCCATCTAGCCCTTTTGAACACCTACAACATAGATGCCTTGCTTGATTGAGCTTGAGGGTGAAAATTAGGTAACAACTCCCATCAATTTTTGAGTCAAGCAATGGCTAAGGGGGAGAAATTATTAGAAAATCTAATAAACCCCCTCATCAATACTTGTGTCACATCATGACATAAGTATATTTAATGTGGTAGCAAAATTAAGGAATTTTCACAATCACATGTGTGAAGAATGAAGTTTACAAAATTTGAAAGAATGGAGGTGCACACAATTGTTGAGGTAATCTACCTAAAAGTTGAAAAATTTATTGTAAAATCATTTAGAATGAAAGAAATTAATTCAGATAATTCAAGAGGCTTATGTATTTTCGGAGAAGCATGTAAAGGAAGTTTAGAGAGAAATTAAAGGCTTTAGGGTTTCAAGAAGAGATCAAGTGGATTCAAAGTGAGCTCCAAAAACAAGATATCTATACATTTCTTGTTGGAATTTGTAGAGGTATTCCTATTTGCACAATATTTAATTTTTATTGCTATGGATAATTCAAGGGTTGTGAATAGTGCAGATAAAGTGCACAAGTTAATTTGAGAAGACATTTGAAGAATGTGTTGGAAGATTCTATTGGTGCATTCTCTCGCATCCCTCTAAGAGTGTTTCCCACAAAGGATATCTATGAATTTTTTTTGAAGAATTTATAGGAAATAAAGAAGAGTAAGAAGAATACATTTCGGTATGGAAATTTAGTTGTGTGCTTGATCTTTTACTTTTTGAGAGAATTACCAGTAATAGGAAGGATAGAATGGTCAAATATAGTACCTATTGCCCATGAAATTAGGAACTTCATGATAAATCTTGGTAATTCAGATGCCCAAGATACTTCCCTTGCTACATTCTTTGGAACATTTCCTATGAGGATGAACAAAAGATTTAGGATTCTGATTATAAGTGTTGTTGAAAGGTACTCCAGAAGCATCAATTTTCTTGTGTTTGTAGATTTTTGTCACATGGAAGGAGTTGAATCAAGGTTGGTATGGATATTTGAGTTAGACTATGAAGTTTCAGAGGATCAAGTTGATTATTATGCAAAACTTCTTTTTGGAAATCCCTAAGAATCTCAATGTAGAAGGTACCTTTGGTAGTGCAACTAGAACATGGAAGAAAAGGAAGAGTGTTGTTAAAAAAGAAGTTGGAGAAGGAAGTGAGTTTGAGAGAGCTCAACATGAGCATGAAAGAATAAACATTCAAAGAGATTTGAAATAATTATAGAAGGTTATTCCTATTTTTAATTTTGATTCATCTATTTCTGTTGTGGAGAATCTTAGAGGCATGATTGATTCTTTAAAGGTCTACATCTCTGGACTTGAAGTGCATGCTAGAATTAGGTCCAACGAAGAAAATTTGGAAGATATCAAGGAAAAATGTTCAAAAGCACATATTTGAGTGATGATAAAGGAATTGGAGAGTGTACAATTTTGTGAAGAAGAGGCACATCAACTACTTTCTTTTTTCCTAAATTGGTATGGCAGTACACTAAACATAAGAAATTAGTTGAGTATGAGTGAATCCTAGATGAGCACTCAGGTAGATATATATAGGTTGGTAGAAGATAAAGATAATTAGAGGTGGTCCTACATTGTGCAACTTTAGGAAAAATTCTTTTCTTTGTAGGATCAAAGAATAGAAGTCGTTTTAATAAGTATTTGGCACTCAAAGACATGATCAAGCTCAGAAACATTCTTGTGTCTAGTGCTCTTGATAGTATTGGTGAATTATCAAAGATTAATCTTAGTCCCAATACTTGAGGAAATGGTATAGAGTCCTTAACTAAGCTCAAGCTATTACACAAGACTCTTATAAGTGCAAAAGGTTCATGGGAAGAAGGAAAAGCATCTTGGAGAGTCTCAAAGATTCTTCTTTAAGTTAATTCAATTTTGTGTTCATATCTTTTTGGTTACATTTTGATTCATATATACATATATACCGGACCCCATATTTTTCAATTGATGTCAAAGGGGGCGAATTAGAGAGATAGAGGTTGATAGAAGAATTTTTTTTTTGTGAAGAATAATTTTGATAGGGGGAATATTCAATTGCAGTATATTGAAAAATGTTTTTGGCATGCATGTTTCCATCAATGCCAAAGGGGAAGATTGTTGGGATTATGGAGCCTTGCAACATGAGCATAAAATATGGATGGTTTATGTTGGTCATTCCTATTTTTCATTGATGTCAACATGGTGACAACTATATGGGAAGTTTACTTGGTTTACCTGAAGCTGTTGTCTGCTAGTAATGCCCCTTTGTGATGAGCCAGTGTGTTGGTATTTGAGTATGGAATTCATCACAAGATTTGATATGAATTTAATCTCTTAGCCTTGTTTTCATGACTCATTCAAATAGCTACATCCTGGATCTTGAGACATTTTTGGTTGTGAGTAGAAATTTATCTCTGACAAAGTTCAACTTTGTATTCTACTATTGTTCCTTGCTTGGCATATTGTGTGGGAGACTTCACATTTTATTAAGGTGAACATTCTTATGCTGGAATTTTTTTGGTAGTCTCTATGTTGGTGGTATGATGAGATATTAATGTGTTCTCATATCCATAAGGTGTTTTCTTTGAGGATTGTTTGTTCATTTGGAGATTTGTGTTTTAGTATTGACCAACTTAGAGTATGCAATACATTATGGATACTAGATTTTTTTTTATGGATGTTAGTCAACTTGGTATAATGCAATACATGGATTAGATATTTAAATCATATATGGTGCTGACAAAGAGAGTTTTCATTATTTTATTTTCATCTAATTAGGATAACCTAATTGATGAATAAGATATACTTGTATATATATAAGATGTTTTGAAGAGGAGAAGTGTGTGTGTCTATGGGTATGTTCCTATATGAAGAGAAAGTGAGAAGTGTGTGTGTGAGCATGGAAGAAAGGTCTGAGCCTAAATGCTTTATCAGTTATAGAATAGTGCAAATTTGTTGAGCGATTGTTGTGTGAAGCAGTACTCGATAGTTTGAGATTCGTTGGAACTGAACACTACACATTGAAGGTGTATTCTATCAGTTCAATCTTTTGGTAGTGAGCCACTATCTTTGTATCTTGGAAGTTAGCTGTCTTTTGTATTCAATAAGTGAGCCTTTTAAGGATAAAAAGTCTTCGGAGTGAGCCTTGTAATATTTTTTATCCAAATATAATATATTGTGAGTTAACACTCATTGTGTTTTTTTCCCTTTTTGGGTTTTCCATATAAAAATCCTAGCGTTCATGTGTATGGTTGCATTGATTTGTTTCTATGTTCTCTCTTGCTGATTTAGTCATAATTGTGATAATGGTTAGATAGATTTTATTTTGATTTTATGGAATATTGATTCACCCCCCCCTCTCAGTATTCTGGATGTTCAATATATATCTATACATATATAGATATCTATGTATAATATATACATATATATACATATATATGTATGTGTGTGTGTGTGTATACATACATATATAATTAAAATCCATGTTTAAGTATACACCTTTATGAATTTAATGGAGACTTTTATGAATTAACCGAGATATATAAAATGAAGGCTTCCATCAATTAACCAAGAAATATCTAAAAGTATAATAAAAATGTGAGCTATCAAGTAAAGACTAAAGGATACAAATTTTAAATAATACAATGAAAATGTAAGCTAATATATGTATGGTGCTATGTTGTATGTGTAGTGGAAAGCAGTCAACTACTAACACATTTAAGAGTAAATGAATGGTATTGTTCTTTTTTATGAAATTGGTAAAAAAGGTAGTGATTAATAATCAAACAGCCAAGAAAACCTTTAGGGGTACACAATAATGTGGAATAATCAGATTCATGAGTACCGTTGTTTGCATTTTGAAAGGAAAAATGATGGTCAATGTTACCTCAAACCATGGAGAGCAGACAACAAAAAACCATCAAGGGTTTACATATATAGGTATAGAAATAGATATACATACATACATATGTGTGTGTGTGTGTGTGTGTGTGTGTGTGTGTGTGTAATTATTTGTATACATATAAATACACACACACACATATATGTATACATATAAATGCATACATATATATGTATTTATATTTATACATGCATATTTTTATAAATATATATCTTTGTGTAAATATTTGAGAGTGTAATGAATTTATTTAAGTTGTTAAATAAATAATATAGGATACAAAATATAGAAATTTAAGCATAGGTAAAATGAACACACACACATATAAAGGATGGTTCATCATTCTTATATCAATTTTTTGAGTGAAGAGACACAAAATATAAAGGATCCTTTTATGAAATAACTAGTAACTATAAACCATGATAAATAACCAAAAATAGTAAATGAGCACATAGCTTACTAAATTTGTAAATGGAGCTTGCAAGGAATAATTTCAAAGACATTAGTTCTTTAATCCCATTGATATTTGAATATACATATATATATATATATATATATATATATATATATATATATATATATATATATATTTGTGTGAGCATCTAAAAGTATAATGAAAAGGTAAGTTGTGAAGTAAAGAATAAAGGATTCAAAGTTTGTCATATATATGTATGGTTCCCTATTGTATGTGCAATGAAAAGTAGACAATTACTAACACATTTTACAATAGATGAATGCTATTGTGTTGTATTGGACAACCTAAGGATAGAAAGTTTGAACATAGGTAAAATGAATACATACTTAGGTTTTTAGATATATGCCTCAAAAAGTAACCAAGGGTTCCATGATAATAATTCCTTAGTCACACGAAAGAAAACATGGGTTTTCAAATATATGCCAAAAAAGCCAAGCAAGGGTTTCAGGAGAATAATTCCTTAATCCCACTAAAGCATACTTGTGGTTTTGAAATATATGCTGAAAAATGATTTTTTGTAATATTCGCCTATAGTATTTTAGGGTTTGACCTTGAAACAATCTTTAATAAGAGAAATGCAAATGAGGGATTTTAGATACATGCCCAAAAAAGAAACAATTTATAAGATGTTAATAGTTTCATGATAATAATTTCTTAACTAGAAGAAATGAGATGTGGGTTTTGCATATATATGCTGAAATATGCATATGCCTTATTAAGAAAAAGGTCCAAGTAGACAAATACATTATTTTATGTAGACATGTGGTCAAACCCACGAGATGCCTAATCATTTTATTAGAATAAATCATGAAACTATGGAGGGTTTACTAGACCACGAGCTTACAGTAAAATGGAGAGAAGGAAATAATCATTTTACCCCAAAAATTGTGGGAAATAATCCACCACTAGACCTAGCAATGTGAAACATCACATGGAAAATAGGGCATGAAAAGGAATGATGAAATTTGTAAAAACAATTAGTAATCATTATTCAATTATCCAAGAATTCCTTCACAAGTCCACAAAAATGCTAAACAAATGATTGAGTAGTGCCACTATTTACATTTTGAAAAGAGAATGGTGTTCATCATTACATCACACCATGTAGAGAAGATAACAAAAAACATTCTAAGGTTTTCTAGGCTATGAGTGCATGGTGAAATGATAGAAAATAGTCATTTTACCACCAAACACAACATGATTATTACTTGAAGTGAATGGATAGTGGTGTTTGATGTTAAGGATTGGAAAAAAATGTTGAGCAATAGGGGAATGGGTACTTTATAACCTAGGTCATAGAACACCACTTTTCTCCTATTATCACTCAATAATGTCCTAGGAATCCAAATTGGATTGAATATCAACTTGAAAGGTGAGTCAATCTCAACAAGGAAGACCTAGAAAGGGGTTCTTTAAGCTTTGAGGGGTTCACCACCAAGCAAAACCTTGGAAAAGACAAGTAAACATTCAAATTACAAAACCTAATAATGCAAGATAAATGAAGGATGCAAATGATGAAATTATGCAATAGGAAGTTAGTGTATGTGTACCTAGGAAGTATACAAATGTAACAAGGATTCTAGAAATGCAAAAATATTGCTAAAATATGCTATGGAGGACTAAGACACCCTTACTGTTGACTTAGTTCCATTGCTATTTTTTGGGGAAAATGCAAAATCTTTAGATGACGAAGCAGGATCTGAAAGAATCTTTGAAAAATACCCTCAAGAGGACTAAGGTGCCCTAGGTGATGACTTAGTCCCGTCTGGAATTTTTGAAATCTCCAAATGTAGTTCTGAGGCCCAATTCCTACACTTCCTTCTTCTTAGATCTCAAGTCTTGAACCTTCTCAATTTGGACTATAGGTGACTTTCCGTGAAGACAACAACTTTGCAAAGCAACTTTACAACTTTGTACTTCAAGTGATATTCAAGTCTTTAACCTAAATCTACAATCACAAAGAAACGAGAGAGGAAAAACTTGATTTTTAGTGAATGAGGGTTTTCCTTGGTCAAAACCCTTGCTGGTAATTAAACCTTGAAATTAAATGAAATGAGGGAAATGATGAATGAAAAAATTACTATGCTAAAACTCACCAAACCCTTGTTATCAAGTCTAAAAACTTGTGTGAAGTGACTAGTTTGGATATAGATCTTGAACCAAAGGAATGCTTGATAGATATGGACTTGAATTTCTTGCTTGAATCAAAACCCTACATCACAAATGTTAGCTCAAAAACACACATGATGCAAGATCTTTGATATGATGCTTGAATCTTGATGATGGCTCCAAATGCTTGATGAACTTCTCTTGAATGCTTAAATACTTGAATGCTTGGATGCTTAGAGTGCTTAGATTGCTTAGATATGAAAACAAGAGAAAGGAACGTTTTATGTATACTTGTCCATGCTTAATACCCCAAAATTACACCACAACAAGCTAACATATGAATTAATTAATTAAAGGAGGCTAAATCCTACCAATATTTTAAATTAAATCTTGAAAATACCTTAAGGGGAACTAAGACACCCTAGGTGGCATCTTAGTCTCGAGGCATGAAACTCAGGTCATAAACTCCAAAAAGGGGCCCATTTAAGGTGCACTTGAAACTAGGGTCTCAATACCTTTGTGGGAAAAAGATGCCCTAGGTGGCATCTTAGTCCCTACCCAAAAGTCAGGGACACACATCTAGAATCATTAAATTATCATTTATCCATTGATGTTTTTTAGGATTAGGCATGAGAAAATATAGTTTATTAGGCTTATGGATGCAAAATAGGACCAATTAAGTCATAAATAAGGATAAACAAAGCAAGGAGGACCCAATTAAGTCTGAAAATGCAAGGTTATGCATTTTCCTAAACCACATCTAGCCCCCACTTTAGTGAGAGTATGAACTTGGTTCAAACTCACACTAAAGTAGCCAAGCATGCAATCAAGAGGTGTTCAAATGTATGAATGCTAGTAAGATAGGATGACAATGAACAAGAGGGTGCCCAAGTCCCTAGGATCAAGATCCTATGGGAAACCATCATAAGCACAAAGGAACACGTTTGCAGATGATATATGAAGCCATAACCAGATCACAAACATAAACCATCAAATATAGGAAAGATGATAAAGGAAAAAGAAAAATAAAATGTAATGGATCAAGCTTTGAATGGCTATCCAACACACAGTGGACTGGGTCTAGGCTATTTGTCCAATTTTTTTTTACAAGTGGAACGCGTTGTCCACTATGAAAACAAAATACATGGTCACAAGGGCTAGTGAAGCTATTTGTTCACTAGGTGAGCCCCAAGATGTCCATATCAACATAATAACCCCATGACTATGATAAGGTAAAAATGAAAATGCACGCTCACAAGGGCTAGTGAAGTTAGTTGTTCACTAGGTGAGCCCTAGGGGACCATATCAAAGCCATACCTCCATGACTTTAATAAGGTACAAAAGGAAAACACACACTCACAAGTGCTAGTGAAGCTAGTTGTTCACTAGGTGAGCCCTAGGGGACCATATCAAAGCCATACCTCCATTAATTTAAAAATATACAAAAGGAAAATTCCCACTCACAAGGGATAGTGAAGCTATTTGTTCACTAGGTGAGCCCCAGGGGACCATATCAAAGCCATACCTCCATGACTTTAATAAGATACAAAAGGAAAACACATGCTCACAAGTGCTAGTGAAGTTAGTTGTTCACTAGGTGAGCCCTAGGGGACCATATCAAAGCCATACCTCCATGAATTTAAAAAGGTACAAAAGGAAAAAACATGCTCACAAGGGCTAGTGAAGCTAGTTGTTCACTAGGTGAGCCCCAGGGGACCATATCAAAGCCATACCTCCATGAATTTAATAAGGTATGAAAAGAAAATGTAACAAGAAAGAGGGACGTACAAAGGGATTTTGCTTAATTCAAGTGAGGTCTTAGTCTTAGGGGACATCATTCCTAATGTCTCCAAGAGACGACCAATCAAAGGATAAAATATTCCCAACTTAGGAAATGTAGTGTGTCGCATCACCACTAAGAGGAATATAATATGCTAAGATAGATCAAGCTCTTGAAGGACATTACTCCCAATATCACCACAAAGAGAAAAAAATCACATGAAATAAGAAAATCACATTAAGGAACATGAAAATAAAATGAAAATCATGTCAAAATAATGCCAAAATAATTCCAATGTATGCCCCCCACTTTAAAGAAATTTCTCACACCATGCTATGAGCAATTACTTTAAAAGTAGCCAAAACATGAAAAAGGAAAATAAAGAGAGAGGGATCTATGGATTTTGGGTTAGTATCTATCTTTGCTACAATGATATTAGAGGAGCTCAGAGTTGTCATCATTCCCCAAATGCACATAGAAATGGAAGAATGACACAAAGAGAGTGAAAACAAAGAAAATCCTTTTGGGTCAACAAGGAAGAGACATAGGGTGTCTTGATGCCTTGCGTCATCCCCATAGGGAAAAAACAAGAAAAAAATGAAAGAGATGAAAATAAAGGGTAAAGACAAATGAAAAGGAAAAAAATCTTACGACATATAGAAGAATGAAGGTACAAATAGAGGAATGCACACAGAGAGAGAAAACATCAAACAATATGGAGGATCACGACACACACATGCATTCACATAAAAGAAAAGAAAATAATGCAAAAGAATAGTAAGGAATAGGTGAGTCAACCTAAAGTGTTCATCCACCTTCCAATCTCAATCTGTATAAGCAGAAGGTAGATAACGAACCTAAGGAACAATGATAAATGCATTACTAGGACAACACTATCTACTTCTTTCCCCCACTGAGTACAAGACAAGAATGGGCCGAGGTAGGTGATGACAAAGATCATGTAATAGTGAGAATAGAGTGTTGTACAACTATTACATGATAAAGGGTGAGAGAAAGGATAGGCTAAGCAATCACTTGATAGAAAGCATTGACATAGAAGTGAAATTTTTGTAATATACTAACTTGAATGCATAACACTCATTAGTACTATGTCTGAGAGTTCAATGGTATCAACAATGTAGAACATTTGAATCTTTAGGATATAGCACTAGCTTTTCTTTCATTGGTGGTAATGTTATGAGTCCTTTGTTTAGAAGTAGTTTTAGTTTCCTTTTTCTTTTAGGTGGTGGACAAGGGGGTTGTAGCTTTTGTAATTTGTAAGGTATTTTATGTTTACTAGATTCAACAATTTCTTGAGTTCTAGGTTGAGGAGGAGGACCTAAGGTGATATTATCATCCTTTCCATTGTTGTGAGTCATTGGATATTCTTTAGGAAGGACATGTATTCATATCAGGAGGGGAATCTAAGATCACTGTACCATCACTATAGAGCCTTAGGTATTCTTTAGGAACACGTCTGTTGTGAGGGTGATCTGAATATCCAAGCCCCTTTGTGTTTTCATTAGTTGATATTTGGTCTAGTAGTTGATGAATTTCATGTTCACTTGTTGTATCACATCCTTTTTTACCCAAGATCGTGAATCCCTTTCCATATGTTTCTTCTAGATTGATTGGAGTGTTTGTTACTTTGTTATCATAAAATGGTTGAGTGTTTTCTTGTTTAGAAGAGCCAGGTTCACCTATTGTAGGGAACTTATCTTCAACTTTCATTTCGGTTTTGGGGTTTAAGTAACGAAACATCTCAAGAGGTGGTATTGTATGGGGATTTTGTTGTTTCATGGATGGATAAAAGGATGCATTAGCTTCAAGGTTACTAAGACAATCATTTAGGACCATATTCATGCTATCATCATCTTCTTCAATGATGTTCACATCATGAGGAGGACATACATTAGGAGTTGTGTGAGCATGAGTAAGTTCAATTTTGTTAGGATCATTTCCGAAAGCACAACTAGACACATCTACCAAAGATTTCAAGGATATCCACAAATTTCCAAAGAACATATCCATGATGCAAGATTGAACAAATACACTTGAAATGAAAGAAATTGAGATAATATAAATTTTGCAAACTATAATAGAAAATTGAAAGTAGCAAACAATAGGATAGAAGACCAATTTCAAACCCTAAAAGTTGGAAAGTCAAAGGCAATAGGGACTAAGACACTAGTAAGGGAATCTTGGTCCTACTAGTGAAATTCTAAGGTTCCAGGGATTGGAACAAATTGTAAACAATAGAAAGAGGGTTTTGAGCCAGAAACCCACAGAGGGACTAAGATTCCAGGAAGGGAATTTTAGTCCTAGCACAGGTTTTTCTCAGAAAAATAGTAGAATCTAGATTGTTTACAATGTTCACAGGTTGCCTATTTGGGGAGCTGATGTTTAGAAATAGGAAAATGAATGCAAGAAAAAGTAACTAGTGACAAGCAATTGAATGCATTTTTTCTTCAATTTTTAATGTGATAACAATGTTTCTAAATGCAATTAGGATGATGAACAATGCACTTTTCAGTTTTTCAATGAGATGAGGTGATGCAAGAAAGAAAAAATGCAACCTATATGCACTTTCACTAATGAAAATATGAGAAACCCTAGATGCACTTTCACTAAATATGAGAAACCCTAGATACAATTTCACTAATGTAAGATGCAATGCAAGAATGAATGCAACCTATATCTAGGACTTTAATGAACTCCAAATCAAAAAAATGAATGCTCTAAAATGTCAAGTTCACCAAAATGAACAATAGGGGAATGGGTGCTTTATAACCTAGGTCATAGAAGACCACTTTTCTCCTATTATCATTCAATAATGTCATAGGAATCCAAATTGGATTAACTATCAACCTCAAAGGTGAGTCAACTCTCAACAAGGAAGACCTAGGAAGGGATTATTTAAGCTTTGAGGGGTTCACCACCAAGTAGAAGCTTGGAAAAGACAAGTAAACATTTAACTTAAAAAACCTAATAATGCAAGCTAAAGGAAGGATGCAAATGATGAAATTATGAAATAGGAAGTTAGGGTATGTGTATTCAGGAAGTCTAGAAATGTAACCAGGATTCTGGAAATGCAAAATTACTTATACCAAAATATGCTATGGAGGACTAAGACGCCCTTACTGTTGTCTTAGTCCCACTGCTATTTTTTGAGGAAAATGCAGAATCTTTGGATGCCAGAGCTAGATCTAGAAGAATCTTTGAAAAATACCCTTGAGAGGACCAAGATGCCCTAGGTGGTGACTTAGTCCCATATGGAATTTTTGAAATCTCTGAATATGGTCCTAAGGCCCAATATCTACACTTCCTTCTTCTCATATCTCAGGTCCTGAACCTTCTAGATTTGGTTTGTAGGTGAGTTTTCATGAAGACATGACAACTTTGCAATGCAACTTTGCAACTTTCCACTTCAAGTGATCTTCAAGTCTTCAACCTAAATCTACAATAACAAACACACGAGAGAGGAAAAACTTGTTGATTGTTAGTGAATGGGGGTTTGCCTTGGTCAAACCCCTTGTTGGTAATTAATCCTTGAAATGAAATGAAATGAAATGGAGGGAAATGATGAACGAATAAAGTACTATGTTACAAATCACCAAACCCTTGTTATGAAGTCTGCTAACTTGTATGAAATGGCTAGCTTGGATATAGATCTTGAATTAGAGGAATTCTTGATAGATATGGACTTGAATTGCTTGCTTGAATCAAAAGCCTACATCACAAATGTTAGCTCAAAAAAACACACGATTCAAGAAGATATTTTTCATGATGCTTGAATCTTGACCATGGCTCCAGATGCTTGATGAACTGATCTTGAATGCTTAGAGTGCTTAGATTGCTTAGATATGAAAATGAGAGAAAGGAACCTTGTATTTATACTTATCCATGCTTAATATCTCGAAATTACACCACAACAAGCCGACATATGAATTCATTAATTAAAGGAGGTTAAATCCCACCAAGATTTGAAATTGAATCCTGAAAAAATCTTGAGGGAGACTAAGATGCCCTAAGTGGCGTCTTAGTCTCAAGGCATGAAACTTAGGGCTAGACTCAAAAAAGGGGCCCATTTAAGGTTCACTTGAAATCAAGTTCTCAATACCTTTTGGGGACAAAGATTCCCTAGGTGGCATCATAGTCCTGAACCAAAAATTAGGGACACATAGCCAGAATCATTAAATTATCATTTATCCATTGATGTTTTTCGAGACTACGCATGAAAAGATATATTTTATTAGGCGTGTGGATGAAAAATAGGACCATTTAATACATAAACAAGGATAAACAAAGCAAGGTGTGCCCAAACAAGTGTGAAAATGCAAGGGTATGCATTTTCATACACTACAAATGTGTAGGTGTGGACTATTATGACCACCAACCTAAACCTCCAACATTAACCTGTGAATTTGACCCATTCACTTTTGAGTGTATATGAATGATAAAATCATTATAATTGTACCCTAATATTGACACAATTAGGAATTTTATTAAATTTTAATTGGTGGTTATAGTGGGCGACAATCAGGACGTATGAGGACCATGAGTGGGTAACATATCTAAATGGGAGCATTTTAACCTTTGCACACTTATCAAACCCTCATGTATTGTTGGAAATACCCACAAGCCAAAAAATAGCTATAAGCTAGTAACTAGCATGCAAATAAAACCCAAAAAAATAATCTCAATCCAATATATGGTTTAGGAGCTATGGTTGCACAAAGCTAGTTATGGTAGTAACTAGGACCTTTCCCCTATGTATTGATGGTTGGATAAAGTATTTTGACCCCTTCTTAATTAATTCTTGGTTTCCCTCTTTCAATCCCTTTAAAGAGTCGATATAGTGCCTATTTGGGTGAGACTAACTTACCCACCCTTACAATTCATGTGCAAATTAGCATATAAAGGCATTGGAAATACTTTGGTTAGCTTTTGGAAAATGGGCTCATACCTCCTTTACACATATTATAGTGAATTATGATTTACTAAAGGCTTTACTATGGGAGGTTGTTCAAGATGTGATTTCTATTAAGCCTTTCTCTTAAATTTTTTATTATGAGGGAATACCCTTCCAATGCAAAATTTACTTCATTATGGGCCAATTAAATTTAACTTTCCCCATGGTATTTAAAGATCATCTTCCTCAACCTTGTGGTAGAATGCTCTTCCCCACCATATTATTGTGAATTTGGAAATATTGATATCTAATTCAGGGGATTTTGGCTGCACTCTTTAATCCCAATTCACTTTAAGCTTATAAATACTCCTTTGGCTCCTTTAACTTATAATTTGGTAACTCAACAACATTTTCTTACTTTACATTCAATTTATATGTGATAATTATTTATTCCTAATTTGGTTGACTACCATCAAAATCTCAACCTATTTCCTCTACTTTTGAAAGCATGTAATTGAGCTCTCTATTGGGGCTTCATCTACCGCCCCCAGGTCTATAGACCTAGAAGATACAATTTCATGGATATTTGTTCAAAAGTGAAAGAAAATTATTTCTAGGTTTTCATCCCATTCATACCACATATTTAAGAGTTTGATGTTGAAAATATTTGGGTTCAAAATTACTTATGCTAGATCATCTTATTCTATTAGTTTGTTGACTATCTTGTTATAAATTTTTAGTTATGTAGTTGATGAACTATATTACTACTTTGTAATAGGGTTTGACCTTGCAAAAATACAAACTTAACTTAATCTAAAAAAATTGATTTAGACACATATTTTTGTATAACCAACATTTATTAATTAATCTTTTTCATAAAGCATGAAAATTAGTACTAAAGGCACTTTTATTTTTCAAATATTTTTCAACTTATCAAATAGAGGTATTTGAATTTGATAATAAACCTATTTTGATTATGAAATTATATATATATATATATATATATATATATATATATATATATATATATATATATATATATATATATATATATATATATGAATTTTGAGTTAAGGTCTATATTATTGCAAAATTGATTGGCATGATGAATTGATTTTACCATGAAAAAGTGATATGAATCAACAATATAGTGTATTCTATGCACAATCCATGAAGACATCTTTTTTAATATTTTTTTTGATAATTACCTCCATTTGTCCTCTTTAGTTTCCTTGTCATCATCATTTTATCTCTCCTTGGCCAATATGTCTATCTCATCTTTTTCTTTCTTGTTCTTCTTATCCTTGTTTCTATTTTTATTGTCAAGCTTAACCTTAGCCTTTGACATCATTTTCTTACAAGTTATTTTTAACAATATCCCTAATAAAGCTTCATTTTGGTTGGACCAATACTCCTCATTTTGAACTTATTTAGTTGTGTAATCACAAGATGAATTCTTGTCCATATTTATGAATATTGTCTTATCAAGATTTATTTAAGCACCATTTGTAGATGCAATATTATCTTTGGCAAGTCACACAAGGTATATAAGTACAACTACCTTAGAGAAAAAGTGTGTCAAGCCACATGGATTTAGGCTAGGAACCACTTCCTTTATTACCATCTCATGTATAAATTTAGTTTTACTTTGTTTAAGATAGTTATCACCTCTTGTTATAATGTGAGAATAACCATTCCACTTAAATATATCAAATGATAATTTGTAATTTTACACCTCATTTACATCATAAAAAAAAAGTTACATAATTTCTAAAACCCAATTTTATTTTAATTATTAAATTATTTGATATTTAAAATTATTCGTATTTATAAGATATAAATTCTTTTAAAGTCACAAAAGTATTAGGTTTTCTTGATGCAAATGTGAGATGACAAAAAAAGTTTTTTAAGATTTTAAACTTGAGTCCATCAAGATTGGTATAGTTTCTTGATAACAACGATAGAGTAAGGGAGGGAGAAGATAGGACAAGTTAGGATTACAAAATCCTACCCATCATAACAAACAAATAGAACTTATATTACAGATACTCATAACAAATAAAAGCATTAAATACATATAAACTTCACTTATCTTCTAGGACATCTTAACACTAATTACTACACCTAATTTTAGTATAAAAATGTTATATTTTCTTTATGTTTCCAAAATGAAAAAATACCTTAATGATAAATGTGATTCTCCAATCATTAATTGATTAATTATTTGATTATAATACATTATCAAACAACTTAAAATTAAGATGGAAACTTCTAAATACTTAGCATATTGTACAATACCTTGAAAGTGCTAATGCATCTAAATTATAAAAAAAAAAAAAACAAATTATAATATTAGAAAAGAAAATAATGAAGACGTTGTTAATGTGATTAGGAAAGGTCGGCCGGTTTTGTTTTCTTGAAGTCAAGGGACCATTTTAAATTAAAACATGAAGCCAAATCACATAGGAAATTGCTAATAATAATGTACATTTGACATTAATTAGCACAAGGAAATTTCATACAACAATTTACACAGACGCTTTGGTTATCTGATTATTATTTTCAGCCTTATCTGGAAACGTTAAAACTCATCGTGCTTTGATTTTGCAAGAGATAGATTTGTAGTTTACAAGTAGATTTCAGTAAATCTCTCACGTTCACTCATGTTTAATATTAAATTGAAATTGAAAATTCTAACAGAAAAATGGATTATTGTTTGTAATAGATAAGTTGATTAGTTTTTCTATTAAAATGATTTTATTTGTTGATTTTGTGTAGATTTTTTTATAATTTTAAAAATATTTACAAAATTTCTATATATTATAAAAAAAAATTGTTATATATATATATATATATATATATATATAAAATATGTTCAATTCCATTGTTTAAATTTTAATATTGTTAACTTTTTTAATAATTTTAAGATTTATATTAAATATTTAATTTTATTTAATTTATCAATTTGAATAATGAAAACATACATTTATTATATTGGAACTATTAGAATTTTCTTTTAATCAAAATTAAATATAATACATACATCAAAAAGTATTTTTAAGAATAATAATAATTGAAAATAAGGCTACCAAGTAACATGAGATAAGTGAATTTGCAATGGAATGATAAAAAAAGTACTAATTCTTGTTCAAATAATATCTTTTACTTTATCTCAATTTAAATCACTTCTTAACCTTTTTTTCAACTATGAACATCACTTATTGAAATGAAGGCTAAACTAATCTTAGATCTTTTGTAACTAAATTATTTAAGCATTTTAAGCAAATGCACATAGTTGTATCAATTGAATATCTTACAATCAAAAAATACCTTTCATTCTTCTTAATTGAAAGATTAGAATTGGAATGTGGGCATTCCTTTAAAATATTTCTTCATAGTAGGTTCAATATAAAACCATCTACCCACTCTAAAATATTTACTCAATGGACTAGTAATTTCTTTAAGATTTAAAAGGTTATTATACAGATAAATAAAGTATATTTTAGGTGGTTTTCATTTATAGTTAGTTTTGTCCAATAGAAGATAAAGATTCTATCAAATATAAACTTCTAATAACCACCCTTTGTTGCAACATTTGAAAAAAAAAATTGGTTTCATAATTACATCTCAAGTACTAGCTTAATCAACAAAGAAAAATCCTTTAATTTTATTAGTGCTAGTTTAATAACCTTATCAAACCATAGTAATCACAAAAATTTATGTCATACTTTATATTTTTCTATTAAATAGGATAATTTAATATTTCATAGGAAATATTTACACCTAGACCTATTCCCAAAGGCTTCAATAGAGATGGAAATACCTACATATCCCTTTCTTTGAATCAAAGGATTCATAACTTGTATACAAAAAATAGAAAGACTTCATCTACACAACTAGGATGAGGTCGTTGACCTCTCTTTTAGATTACAACCATTAATTTTAATTATACTTTCAATTCAGTCCATATACAATATAGAGAGGTCATAGTAGAATAATATATGGAGAGAATGTTAGTGGATTCCAGTATAAAGGAATTCTAGGCAACTTTTGTACCCAAAATACATTTATCTAATCAATTTTTCAAGACCCAATACTAGCAAAACATTTACAAGAAAAGATATAATGATTGAATATTCAATCCTAACAAATAAAATGACATAATACTACTATGGATGCACCGAACTCCTACTTTGGAACAATTCACCTATAGATGTATATGTACATTACAACTATAAAATAGGGAAATTCTAGAAATCACCTAATACCTTGATTTCTTTGAGAAGGATACCATGGAACATTAAACACTTAAATTTACCCCTAAATAAAATAAGCATAATTATGATTCTTGAGCTATCTATAGTATAATTATAGGGAACATATGGGGTTAGACAAGGGCCCCATAAGCCACATCTATCACACTTACCCACATCCAATCTACTATGTACCCTATTACATAAGTAATTGGTTGAAATAATGTGATAGATCGCTAACAACTTTTAATAATGAATAAAAAACCACCATCATTGCATTATTTTTAACATTCAATAAATTAGCCAAGGATGGATGATTATTAAAACATTGGATGCATCCTATCATGTTTGGATTAGTTTCCAAGTAAAACCTTTTATTTATTCAACCATTGACAACTAGATATATAGATTATTGTTGAGTGTTTCTAGATTAGATTGTGTTTGTAATTTTTGCATCGATATTTCTTGATTATGGATCATGGAGTGTGATCTGAAACATTGATACAAAAAATACAAACAAAATCTAATCCGGAAGCACTCAACAATATTCTTCATTGATTGTGGAAATCTATTATCACTAATAGATATATAGATTTTATAATTATGCTAAGTTTACTTTCACTTCTTGATAGCACAAAAATAGTTTACATTACCATATATAAATTTTTATTTGGATTCATGTAGTGGTAGTGTGAGTTCAATTATGTGAAAATATTGTAGGATTCTATTGGAGAAGGTCAAATGATCTAGCATATATGAGCAATTATGAGCTACTTTACACAAGGAATATGAGAATTTATTGGTATAATAATATTTTTCTTGTGGGTGATGTAACTATATCTCATTGAAGGTGACCTATGCCTATATTTTTAATTTTATCATTACTAGGTACTCTTTTCCTATGAAACAACTTGCATCTAGATATATAAAATTCAAGACCCATCTTGGTTATTCATCTATTATCTCACTATAGGCTATAAACAAGTTGCATCATTAATTTAGTTAATGGGATATTTTTTATATTATAATTCTTATAGGCTTCTCATTGTTCTAGAAATGGTAATACAAATGACACATATGGTTTTTACGTATGTGGACCAATTCACATATAATGGTGTGGTAGAAAAAGGTGAGGCAATATAGGTTCTTTTTATCCTTAAACTCTTTCTTTATAGTATGAGCATAAGGATTTTGTGTGTACAAATGGTCACATAAGAAAATAACTCTTATTGATCTAAGTAATAAATAAGTATTTTCATTAGGGGTTGTCATGTGCACTGGAAAATGGAGGTGTGCCACATAGATTCAAGGTGGTACAATAGTAACAACGATCAATTATATGTTTCCTAGGATACTAATTGAATGTTAATAAAGATGATGCATCCCATTCCTATTGGAATAGTTAAATCACTAAAATCTAAGATCTCTAGTCTTGTATTTCTCATTTATGTATGGTCTAGTCTTGTATTTATCATTTATGTATGGTCTAGTCTTGTATTTCTCATTTGTGTATGGTTATAAAGGGTTTTTATTGGTTGGTTACTAATATAAAAAATAATTCAAAGTTGTCCATGAGTGTGTAATCAAATTAAAAATTTGTACATGTTCCTTGGTAAAAAATTACTAGTAATCCTTATACACATGGAAAAGCTCAAGAAAATTATCAAGGAACATAGTAATAGTAGGAGGGGCAATGCATTTGAATATGGTTGGAAATGATCAAATGGAACAACATGTGATTATGTGTGACTTTCCTCATAGAATTGAAAGCTCTTATCATCGACCTATAAGTGCATAATATATGATATTGATTTTTCATCCTACTTTAAAAGGTTTAGCTTACTTTTTATGCTTGCAAGGTTCACCATTTTTCAAGGATGTGAGACTAGTCTTTTTCTATATAATTTTTCTAGCTATTAGACTGTACAATAAACATAGTATTTATTTATACTATAAAGAAAATTTAAAGTTTTCATTTCAAGCTATATGAAATCGTCAATAGAACTTGTAGAGGGTGATATTTATTTAAATGTAATAAAGGATCTAGTGTACACATACATTTATTGTTACAATAAACTAGTTAAAGAGAAAACAAATGTGAGTCATTAGAGGTGAGTATAAGAAGTGGTGCATGATTTTTATGTGGATTTGTGAGTGGAAAAAGGATCAAGAAATATATATGAAATTTATTCAAATATAATAAATGTTTGTTAAATTATTATATATAAAGAATTTATTATGTGTATATATTCTCTAACATAGTGTAGGTGTAGTTTATTATGTGTATATATCTATTTTATATCTTTGAGAAAACAAAATGATTATATATCCTCTCATTAACTTGGGCATCTCCTTGAGGTTCCTTTCTATTTTAGAATGTGATTTTCATCTCTAATACTACATTTGATAATATTACTATTATATATGGTTTATTGGTCTGGAAAGCATTGAAAATTTCCTTCAGAACCTTCTTAAAGAAATTTTCACTATATTGTATGGAATGCATATGATAATTAAAGGATTATTAAAGTATGCTTGATCTTTGAATTTTACGAAAAATTAGTATATCACTTGGTAAAAATACAACTAGGATTATATGTTTTTGAGAGAAATATTGTTCTTTGTTTATTCTTGCATCATTTAATGTGTATGGGAAAAAGGTTGTGACATGTACTTGTTTCCAAATTTTAATCTCAACTTTATCATTGAAAGTGATCAAGGTACTAGTGTGTACTAATCAATTCATCCAATATAATAAAATTAAATTCAATGAACAATATTTCTTAAATTTGGTTAAGTCTCAAGTTGTATAATTGGTTGTGTATAGCCAATTATTCCTAGGTAAATTACAAATATCATATGAGAGTTAGATTTATAAAAAAAATTAAGGGGTTATGAATTGTCATTTTATATAAATTCATGCATAAACTATAATATAAGGTTGTGAAAAAAATAGGTATGATAATTTTTTGATAATTTTGTTATATATATGATTTATATAATCTTGTAAAAGAGGCTTTATAGTTATTAACATCAGTAATCTAGTACATGGAAGGTTTAATGATACATATTTGAAACCTTTTTGTACATAGGTTTTAATTTATGTAAGGGCCTAAATTATGTTATTGTTTCTCTTGATTTATCTATTATCTATTTCCAAGGATATAACTCTATTATGAATTTGTAACTATCCACTATCTAACTATGAATTCTATTTGATTCATCTTAGCTTGATATTTATTCTGGGACTTAGGTTTTGATTCAATAATCTAATATTATGTATTTTTAGTTTTGATCACCAATAGGGAAGAAATATAAGGATTTATGATAGATGGAGAAGGGAATTGGTGTTCAGTTGGCTTAAGAAATAAGCTCTTATAACCATTTGAATATGATACAAAGTCTATAAGGTGCTTGTGTACCTTTGGAACAAAGTGTAGGTAGATTTTACTAGTTGAATTGTTCTAAAAACATATTAAATTAATTTAATTGGTAATCTCCATATAATAGCACTAAATTAATTAATGTGACAATTGTAACATAACCCTTAGATTTTCCACCTAGTTGATTTTTATCTAGCTAAATATCTATGTCATTTTAAAAGCTTTCTATGTGTACTTTGTGTTATGAATTAATTTTTTTTAATTCATTTATTAAATTTTGTTGCAAATAAATGCATTTTTAATCTATAGCATTACTAAGAGTGCTAAATGATTAGTTATCCTAAGAATCCAGTTTTGACATAACTCTAGTGTTTTTAACTTGGGTATTTATGGATCACACCAAGTGCCAAGGGAATCCCAAAATGGTTTCCCATGCCATTCAAATAAGATAATTCTCTTCTTTCCAATAGTCATATTTTGTAAATCTTCATTTATAAACCTCATCCATTCAAGATTTACCTCTTTAGATTGCTTATTATTTTCAATGTATATGTGATTTTACTTAATCTAGCATTTCCAAAGAATGCATTTTTAGCTATTTACACTAAGAAAGAACCAATTTTACTAGTATCAAGATGGTGATGGGTAGATTTATCGAAGGTGGTGTTGCTATAATAAATTTTACCTAGGAAATATATCATACGCTTGTTAAGGATGGAAAATGGAAGCTCATAGAGATGTAAGTGTCTACCTAAAGAGGCATGCAAATGAAGATTAATTAATTTTTTCAATGATGCTAATGGTCACCCAAGGAAATCTTAATATTGTTATTTTCATAAGAGAAATTCATACTTGTGTCCAAAAGGAAAACTCAAATGTGCCACCTATCAAAAGATTTTGACACTATTCAAAGAGAGAAACTATCACCTTGAATAGGAAAACCACCTAAACTGATCACATCTTCCACTTCATCTTTTTCACCTTCACATTTTTGCATCCACCAATCACACATTGCACACAACAATTCATCTTTGCTAGGTAAATGCAAGCTGCTCAATCACATTCCCTTTACCATTTGGCCAAACCTTCAATGCTATAATAAGTTTAAGTGAGCCTTAGGTCCCTTTTACAACATTACTACAAGCAATAGTTTTTAGTTTCTATATGTGTTATTATTTGTAACTAGAAATGTGAGTTTGGAGTGAAGCTTGCCAATCTCAATACTAATGTAGGTGAATTCTATATTACTCTAAACACTTAGAGCATATGCAACTAGTGAACATGCGTCCCTACAAAGATTATTGTAAGCTATTGTTGATGACTTATGCTCTTGTGTTGGGTAGGAATTAGTTTTCTAGAAATATCTTATAGCTTGACATTACTTGTCTATTTAGAATTGATCTATTATAATGATTTGTTCATTTGAAACAAATGTCTATTCTTACATATAATTGAATTCAATTATAAAAGATAAATTTTGATCAATAAAAATATGACAATTATTTTTCATTTTATTATAAGTGAAATATAAAATAACTATTTACTATTTGACCATTAAAAATTATATTTAAATAAAATAAAAATTACCAAACCAAAAAAAGTCCAAAACATAATAGAATGGTCATCAAATTTTGACTCTATGTACAAAGGATGCAACATTATTTAAAAATATCAATAAGCATTAAATAAGTGAACTTATAATCTACTTGAAGATTACCCTTGCCTCTAGGCGTATCAAATCCATAACAATCAGCGGTTAGTCAATTTTCTAGTATGATGCGAACTGGACAGATTTGGAGATAATTGTGGTTGTAATTCGAATACCTTTGTCGGCGTCTAATAATGCTATCACTTCTTATAAAGATTAGAAGTCTCTTCTAACACGTGCTAAGAAAATTGATGTTCAGATATCAGTGAATTTGTATGGTGAGGAGTTGGAATACATCCAAAGATTTTTCCAATTGAAAAGGTCCTTTACTTACTCTCATTTGGCAGATGAGTCAATTACGACAACTAGTATTACCAGCCATGGAAAATACGGTTCCAATTATTGACAATAAACGGTGATTTAATGTTAAATGCGATGCATTTGATTTGTCCTTTCATTATTATCGTTCTTTCCGGTGTAAACGCAATAAACATAACATTTATCCAACCGTGATTTTCAATTTTGTTTTGCGAATGTTGAGTGTCACACTAAATCCATTATTTCGTAACAGTAGATGTTAATGCGGGTTGGGAGAAATCCATTGTTAATCTCTCCATTAAAGAGCTAAAGCGTTCATATTAAACGGTTGAAACGGAATTTTCTTATTTTATCATTTCATGGCATAGACAATTCTAAGATGTCGCCGCTCGCACAATAATTTCATTTGTCTTTTTATATGTAAGATAGCGCTATTTGTCTAGCTTTCGACTCTTCAACAATAGTATCTAGTTTGTTAAACTCTTTGTTGAAATTAAATTTTGATGTGCTGTGATGTAAAAACTGTTCCGCGCAATCATCGTGGTATAAGTTAATAATTTGGTTACAGATAATGGCAAAGCCATGGTCACCAACTATCGATGCTGTTTGAGCTTCAGGAGAATTCAGAATTGTTTCTATGGAATTCAAGAAACATTCCAGGAATCGAAATGCGTTATATTTGCCACACGATTGGGTAGTGTTTGGCTTCTGTCAATGATGTGCGAAGCAACCTTCTTCTCAAGAGGAAAAGATTGTATGGATATCATGAGACTTTTGTGTTGGGTTCGGTGAAGTTCAAATATTCTAATTATAATGGCAGTTTTTCTCACACTCGAAATCGATACATTTTTTGTAATTGACTTTTTTTTGGCATGTATTTGTTAATTTAGAAGTTGACCATTTTGGTGGATTTTTCCATTTTGAAAATGAGAATAAATTATAAAAGCTATTACTGTTTGGATATTATTTATTCTATTGAAAGTAGATGTAGTCTATAAGACGAACCACTAAAAAAACCCTGTGCTCTTGTTTGTTCATTTTATTTTCTGCAATCTTTTTCTTTCATTTATTCTACTGTCATTAAATTCAACAATTGGTATCAGACCATGGATAAGTAGTGAGCAGAGATGGAAAATGATTGAGTGTTTGATCCTGGAGTTGGGTGATTTTATATAGTGAAGAGACAGGCTGAAGTGGGAGTTTTAGATGATGATGAAGTTGATTCTATCATTGAAGAATTTCTTGGCAGTTTAGATTCAGTAGAAAGTAATGTGCAAGTGCAACCTGAATCAAGGTGCCATGTTCATTGGTGGGATGGATGGAAAAATGAGAAGGATTCTGCTGAAGAGGAGAAGGATTCTAGGTTTGTTTCCTTCTTGACTCTTGATGTAGTTGTGGCTACTATTGGCAAAGAGAAAGAAGATAACAAAGAGAGTTTGAAGCAATTGTTGGTTAAACAAGGAGAGACTATGGAGTTTTCCTTCCGAGATGAGGAGGATGTCTCCCAAGGAGAGGAGGATGTAGGGACCAGACAAGTGAAGATGAACTTGAGAAAGAGGCCAAGAATTGAGAGGATTACTTGAACAAAGAAGTTGTGATCCGAAAGGAAGAGATTTTGATGCTCAAAAAGCGATTTTTTTGTATGGAGAAAGAAAAAGACAAATTTACAAAAGAATGGGAGTTTTCTGGAAAGAAAAGAAATGAAGCATTAAAGATGGAAATGGATGATGCTCCTATCTATTTGGCCACTGAAGTTCTTATGAGTGATGTTGATCCTGATTCCTCAAGCACTACCCAGGTGAGGTATGTGTGGGAAAGGGTCCTCGTAGGATTTGGGAGGTGAGGATTTTAATATGGTAGAAGACTTCAGAAAGGCTAAGAGAGCAATGAAGGCTTAGAATAACGCCTTTGAGGAAATTGGATTTCAAGAAGAAAAAGAGAGATGATTTATTGATGAACATTGTAGAAGTAGAGGCAGAGTGAAATGCATTGATTATAGGTAGTGCAAAAGCTTATGTAGGAAATACAAAAAACTCATTATTTGAGATGGGGTTTGGTAATGTCATTGATATTGACATGGAGCCTATTAGTGTTGGGTATAGTTATTGAAGCGGTCTTGATGCTACTGCATAGTGGTGACTGTGGATATGACTGTGCATTGGATTGGGGCCATGGTGGAGGTCTAAATTTGATTCTAGTTGTGGGGGAGGAAATGGAAAGCTTAAATTCCATGGAGGTTATTAAATCTAATGTGCTTTGGAGGAGACTCTTTTGAAGCCTTCTTGAACAAAATTTGGTGAAGCTAAAATCTTCATTGGGGCTGATGTAAATGCCTATAGTGGGGGATATCTCTAAGCAGCTACCTCAAGCAATATTTGGTCTTCAAGTGGGAGATTCTTGGGTTTGGTGAAGCTCAAATATTCTAACTATAATGATAGTTTCTCTCACACTCGAAATAGATACCTATTTTGTAACTGACTTATTTTTGGCATGCATTTGCTAATTTAGAAGTTGACTGTTTTGGTGGATTTTTCCATTTTGGAGATGAGACTAAATTATTAAAGTTGTTGCTACTTGAATATTATTTATTGTATTGAGAAATAATAAAAGAGATTCCCCTATTGAAAGTGGATGTAGTCTATAAGATCAACCACTATAAAAATCATGTGTTCTTTTTTTTATGTGTTCTTGTTTGTTTATTTTATTTTTTGCAATCTTTTCCTTTGATTTATTTTTCTATCATTAAATTCAACATTTTTGATGGATGGATGGATGGCCTCGTCTGTCTATATAACTCTATCAAAGATTATAGGTCCAATATGGGGCAAATGCTGCTAGTCAAGCCAAATATAGTAGGTCAGTTAGTCTACTTTATCCAATTTAGATAGCAAGAAGCTTTTAGGAGGATAATCATGAAATGTTCATTCGATGCAAAAATTTACTCTAGATTCTAAAGTGGAATTGAGTCTTCAAGGAGAAGCCACTCTACCATTGTTCTATAAGGATAAAATCATAGATGTTATATCCTTCGTTATATAGAGTATTGCTGCGAGGTTAGAAGAGGCTAGACAACATCAACATGTATTTGATTGCTTGAAGGAAATACTCAAGAAGAAATTTTGTCAAGGTAGAACGGTAATGCATTATGCAACATATCAATTGCACAACCGAGATTGTGTGAATGATATTGCCAAGTTTCTTGTGCATAAATTTGAAGGTGGAAAAAAAAATTAAAGCTATGGATATATATGGGACTAGTGCTCTTCATTTTGTAGCTTTCCATGACAACACCAAACTTTACAAATTCCTTATCAGAGATTACCAAATGAGAGCATACAAAAAGGACCAAAACGGAGAAAATCTACTGCACTTTGTTGTAAGGAGAAAGAAATCTCAAGCATTTCAACATTTGTGTGCATTGTCGAGAGTGAGGGAGATAATTGATTTGTAGGATGAGCAGGGTAAGACAACTCTGCATAAAGTAGTGGCAAAGGGACAGTAGTCTAATAATGATTGATGTTCTTTTGTCTTAACTAAGAAACAAAGACAGTATATTGGTGAATCCGATCTACTCAGTCAAAAAAATATTCATGAAGTGACAAGGAGAGTCCATTACGAGGTGGTGAAAAGACTATTGGATATCTATCGAGGAGAAAATTATTTCCTCCTTTTTGAAAGCAATTTGAGGGGAAAACTACTCTACACTATGTAGTTGAACTCTTTGATGAATCAAAATGAGAAAAGATGGTGAGTTTATTGGTAGATGGTTGCGAATCCAAAAATAAAAAAACTCCCTTCTTCTCTGGGCTTCAACAACTGGTATTGGTGCAAGAGAAGTGTTGGAATGATAAATTAATTGTGATCCAAAGTTTGTTGGCATAGACCAAACACATGTCGTCTCTAGTCGGCTTCCTCCAACAATCCATGTTGACCAAGCTACAATGTTCATAGACCAATATTAAATGCATATTCGGGTATGTGCAGGATCATGATGGGCCAAAAAGTGGTGATATGATGGGTATGTGTAGGGTATGTGGCTGATGACTTTTGTTGTACCCAAAATTAATGAAATGAAAAGGGTTTTTAAAGGAGATTCTCAACTTTCCACCAATATAAATTATGCTTTACTTTGAATTTAATAAATAATTATTATTGATCTTCTATTTGAATTATGACTAAAGTCCTAATTGTTAGGTTGGTTAAAAAATATTTATAGATTTTAAACGATATAACATTTTTTGAATCCAAAACATGCATCACATTCTATGCTTTGTATACTATAGGAATAAAAAAAATGAATTTCATGAAGTTTTGATAGCCAAGTTAAAGGTGGTCAGGGAGCGTCTGAGTTTTATATTTTAAAAAGTTGTAATAAAAATTCATAATTAATTATTTAGTGGAAAAAATACAAAAAAATATGCATCACATCCGGACATTGAGTCCTCTACTTATATCTAAAATCTTATAAAAAATATTATCATTTTATTGTGGTTAGGGTGGTCGGATAGACACCTACTTCTTATTTTTTCCTTGAAATTTAAGTACTACTGCATTGAAATTTCAAATTTTCACTAAATAGAATTTTTTAAATTTTTAAATAAGCCTAGTAGTTTGGAAACTACATTCAATTTGCTACAAATTCTATTCTTACATATTTTTGAAATAATATAGATAACTTATTCAAATTTTTATGACAAGTTGCCTAACTCTGATTTTTCTAATTTTTTTTGCCACTTAAGGGTCTATTTTTTCCATGATGATCCTATACACACCCATTCTAGAATGATGTTAGAACATTCAAGTAAAATCTGCATTCTAAAAAATTGTACTAGACAAGTGAAATATTAAATGCACTAGGTTGGTTCTAAATGTCCATAAACTTCTGAACTCCTTTATAAAAGAAGACCTATGTAATTAGTTTAGCAAGCAATATAGAGGTGTGCAACAACACATGTGGAATAAATCTTTGTGGCTGTTTGAGTGTTTGTTTTTCTCTACTTTGAGTGTTTGATAAATTTAACAACAGGCAATGTTTTGTAAAGATATCTACAATTTGATCCTTTGTTCTAGGAAATTGTATTTCCACCAATTGACTTTCAATTAGATCTTGAACAAAATGATGATGCACTTCTATATGCTTAGACCTGGCGTGATATACATGATTTTTTGCTAGCTTAATAGTGCTTTGATGATCACAAAATATTATAGTAGGAGATTCTTGTGGATGGCATGTGTCTTCAAGTAGTCTTCTAATCCACAATGATTTTGGAGATGTCTTTGATGAACCAATATATTTAGCCTCTGTAGATGATAGTGACACTGTTGACTGCTTCTTGCTGCTCCAAGAAATTGGTCCTGATCCAAGATGAAAGATGTATCCCAAGGTTGATTTTCTATCATCAATATCACCTACATAATTAGAATTTGTATACCCAACTAGAGTAGGCTCTCCTTTTAGATTATGGGGGGACATTTAGAATATTTAACATAATTATTTTATGCGAGGGTGTTGGAATGATAAATTAATTATGATCCAATTTTTTTTGGCACTAACCAAACACATGTCATCTCCATCGGACTTCCTCCAACCATCCATGTCAACAAAGCTACAACGTTCATAGACCAATATTAAATGCATATTCTAGAATGATGTTAGAACATCCAACTAATTTTAATGTACATTCAAGAAAATTCTACTACATAAGTGAAATATTAAATGCACTAGGTTGGTTTTGATTGTCCAAAAACTTCTGATCTCCTTTATAAAAGAAGACCTATGTAATCAATTTAAGAAAGCAATACAAAGGCGTGCAACAACACGTGTTGAGTAAATCTCTATGGTTGTTTTAGTGTTTGTGTTTCTCCACTCTGTGTGTCTTTTCTATAAGAAGCAAGTCTAGAATCTTCACTAGTTAAGTATCTTGAAGAGGAGAAACAAAAACTTGAGGATAGACCAGAAGTAAATTTGTTAGAAATTTCCATTGAACATAAATGATATGACATGGCATGCAATTTTCTCAATAGAGGCATTGACCTTGCCAAGACTACCAACATCTCCTGACAGAGCGTTTGGAATTGCATGATTTTCTTTGAAGCCCTTTGTACTATAGAAAAATGTCCCCTTGTCATTTTCATGGTCTTTTAGGCCTTTCTTCATGATGTTTGGTCTATTTTTCTTTGGTTTATTGATGTAATATGGCTTGAAAATTCACATTAATTCCTTAAAATTTAAATTATGATGTCTTGTGAAGGTTTTGTCAAGTGTTGTAAAACATTTCTACACTTTTCTAGACTATATTCATTGCAATGCACCTAAAAATCACATTTTCATCACTAATCAAGTCCTATTTTGAAGTTTTGTAAAGTCTTGTAACAATACTTCATGCTTTTTTAGGCATAATATCACTATTTACACCTTTCTTATGCTTTATTTGACCCCTTTATGCCCTTATAAGGCTTAATTAAGTGTATTTCTGAATGTAAACCCAACAAATAACATTAAATATGACTTAATTCCCGACACCCACTTTCAAGTCCAAGTGGGACACATTCACCATTGGTGGTGAATGAGTCCTTCTTGGCTCCAAATTCAAAATATTTCAAATTTCCTTTTGGGTTTTTATTCAAAATTACTTGATGTCGGCCTGTGATGAGGTATGAATGGGTTACTAAGGCACAAGAGTGTATAAATAAGTGTTTTTACATCTATTTAAGCCTATTCATTCAAGTATCCAATCTCCTACAATCTCCTAACTTATATAAGCATTCAATTAGCATTTGAACACTTTTCATCCTATAATCAAGCATTAATCAAGCATTTTGGAGCATCCATTGACATATCTTCAGATTTTGTTCAACAAGGGTTTGGTAAGTTGATAGCATTTGCACGTTATTTCTTTATCATTCTCCTTCATTCCATTATTTCATTAAAGGTTTGATTACCAATGTGGGATTTGACCAAGGAAAATCCCTATAACCTAACCCTTAACCATTTTCCCCCTCTTGCATGTGTGTTTGTAGAATTTTGTATGTAGATTTATCAAGCAATTAGGTGTTGAAAAGTGGACAAGAAGTTGAAACAAAGTGTTTCAATTCAAATACATCCTATTTCAATCTTGGAGAAGATATTCTTTCTATTTTTCTATAGATTTGACTTTAGCAACCTAACAAGCAGACAACCTTAGATCTAGTGTTGCAGAATTGTCCCTTGATTTCTTAAAATTTTGGGAGAGGACTAATTGGCCATTAGTAGTGAATGAGTCCCACCTTAAGGATGGAAATATATATATATATTTAGATTCTGGATCCTAACACTCAAAAACTAGTTTTTGATAGTTTTCATCAGAAGCAAGACTGATTCGCTATCAGTGGCAAATGAGTCCCACTAGTGATTTTGTATGATTTCAAACAACATTTAGAAGATTCTAGATTCTACATTTTATACCTAGGTGCACTTTGATTGAGCCCTTTTCTTTTCTGTTTTGCATTTATTCATTCTTATTTCATGTTTGCATATCACATTATATTTTCCAACATTGCATAATTCTTAGGTTTTGCATACATAATTTGTTAAATAGATTATCTAATTGCACTTAGTTCATTTCATTTAGACTAATTAACAGCATACATTGCATAATTTGACTGAACCTTGCATAGATATTTTGTGTGTGGTTTATCTCTCTCCTTTTAGGTGAAACACCCTAAGAGTGCAAGAGTAGCCTATAAACCTCATAGGGTTCACCCTTATAGTCTTCATTTTTTATTTGTGGGTTTATAATATGGAATTTATTGCAGTAGTAGAGGGTATGGAATTTTGAAAGGGTAGAAAAGAGAGTTCTTAAAAGAATAAGACCATTTATGTTTTCGTCAAAAAAGTTAGTATTGACTAAATTAATTAATATTATTGGTGCAAATGGCGCATATTGAGACAAAAATTATGAAGTGGATTAAAAGGATGCCAGATAGAGGCCGAGATCATCCAACCATTGACAATGACCTCGATAACAATTAATTTTATTCACAAAAAAATTTCTATTAATTTTGCATCATATTGTTGTTGATACTCTTTAGCGGGTTGGAATATTTTTCTATGACATATAACAATAATGTAGAAATTATATCAAGAGATATTATATTGTCTTTTCATGTGAAGTATGATACAACAAGAAGAGAACATTTTGTGGAAGGTTTGGCAACACTTTTTTAAAATCCATGCATTAAAATATCAGTGACTGCCAGCATCTTGGGTGGCTGGGGAATGGGAAAGTTTAGGTAAGTCCTCCTTTCAAGGTTATATGCCATATATTTTATCTAAGATGTGATGTATGTAACAACTTATGGAAAAATAATCACACAATAGATGAAAATTATTTTGCTGAAAATGGTAACTCAGCTAGTCTTCTTGAATTTGTTAGTGATAGAAAACTTTCCCAACTCCGTAAAGCTTAAGCTATCTAAAGAAGGTGGTAGAAAATATATTGGGAAATTGAGATCATAGTTGAAGATTTAAAAATTAAGGATCTAACAAACCCTATACGTATATTTTGAAGTTAACCATATAATAAATCGACTATGATTAAATTGCCATGATTGAAATTTAATCATGTTTATGCCCATGATCAGAATGAGAATTGTCCGGTGTATTTTCTAGAAAATTATTGAGAGAAATACCCTGAAGTTCATAGAGCATTAGCACTGATGGACCACAAATTGATGGTGATTGCTTTTCTTTTCAAAAATTATATATTTTTGTTTGTCTTCTTATAATTTTATAGCTTTATTAGGGATAATTCATTGCTAATTCATTGCCTTATCGATTTCTCTCATAGTATTACTCAGAAAAATCATATTCAAGTAGCAATTGATATTCCTTAGCTAATATTTTGAGTGATGGGACTCCTAAATTTTTTATGTTCCATCTCAAAACCCTACTGAATTTTGGGTAAGATTTGTATGTTGGGGGTTTAGGGTTTTGATTACTATAACTGTTTAGAGTTTTGTAGCTTAACTAAGATCCTACTTGAAAAATCCTTTATTTCCTTGCCAGGGTCTTAATTCTCCATTGACCCCTTGTTCCTAGTTCTCGACCTTTTAAGTTACAATTCATGCTATCAAAATAAATGAAGTGACCAGCCCTTTGGTCTAGTTTTCTTGATTGTTATATGTTAGCCCATTGTTTTAATTCTTCCAAAGTTGGGATAAATATTTCCTACTAAAATTGTTTGAGCCTTAAGTTTTTAATCCTATGGGTTACAGTCCTGTTGACCTAGTCGAGTCCCTCTTTTAAGAAAAACAATTTTGACATGTTCACATATGAAGACCTTTGATGATCATTTGATTGTCACAAGCAAATATTGGTTGTTCCCCGTGTGCCTATTCCATTTTATTGCTTACTATTTTATCCTCACAGGCTAGCGGGCATAAGCCACGTGTTCTATGTATTGGTGGGATCAATGTTTGAGTTTAGGATGGTAGGCGATACTAAAAGAAGATCAATGGTGGTTATTAACACATGCGACCATACCTCAATCATTCCCCACATGCTCCCCCTATTTCATTATTCATTAAAATATTCAAATGGGTTAGCGGGTGGCTGTTGTGTGGCAAGTATGACTGTGGGCCTAGTGTTTCCAAGTAGTCATTGTGCGAAGCTTTGAAGTGAACCAACAGTCAATAGCAAGTGATGTGGGTCAATCCTGACTGCTTTCCACTATCCTGTGGGGACCCTACCTTTACTGACTGGTTCTCTAAAAGGTAGAGGGTGATTGCCACATGGAATAACCCAGAGGGTGTGGAAGCATTAGAGCAATGACAAATATTAATTGAATATTTCAACATGAGGCATAGGGAATAAATTTTATGTTACTAAAGAAGATATAATGCACATGTTTGAAGAGCTTCTAATTTGGGTTGTTGATGGTGTAAGAAGGAAAAAGTATATAGGCATTTGGTCTTGGATTAGGATGTGAGTATGAAGAGGCCATGTGACTTAATCTTAGCCTCTCCTAGTCTCCCTGCTAATGAAAGTTGGAATAAAAAATGGATTATAGATGCAATAGCAAAGGAATGGTGGAGCCAATAGGTCACCAACAAGTGGTTCCATATGGCTTTCTATCATTTGATTAGTATTGCGGCTTTGTACAACCAATATTTTCAAATCAAACTGACTAAATTTGGATTGTCCATCAGTTAACGGACCCATGTGATAAATGGTTGGCATTCAAAACTTAGTTTGAGGGCAAGTGAGTCATTCTAGTTCACATGAGTAAGCCTTATTAATAGAAAGGACGTTGAGCTACCAAAGCAAGAGGTTACATAGCCATTAAAACCTATCTTAAAAACATAATTGAGCATTATAAAGGATATTCTACACATTTGGAGAGCTTGTCCTGTGATCTTTAGGTGCATCTGACATTGAGACTAGACTTATCAACCTGTAAAAGAACTAGAGTACATGAATTACTTCCTTCCCATTAGAATTACTGATAGAATTTTGGTTTCCCAAACCTTTGAGCTTGTTAGGGTTTTTCTGGGTTCTACATTTTAATGTTTGACATTCATAAAGGATAACTGGTCAGTCCTGCATTGTCATAATTAGTTTCAAAACTTTATATGAGTTGTAGGTCATGTTCAAGAAACTAGAAACCATGCCTTGTAATACCTTTTGTGTCATGGCTCCCAAAGCACAACTAAAAGCATCTTCTTTGAAAGGGGAAAATTCTCCCAAAAGGCATTTAGATAAAGACCTTACTGACTAGTTACCACCATTGACTAGTGAAAAACCTAAGAGTCAATTGATTCTCCAAGTTACAAAAGTAGAAGATAGTTTGATTGATAAGAAAAATTCTATTAAGGATGCCAAATCACCTTATACTGGGTGGGAATTGTTCTATAGTTGGTTCAAAAATAAAAACTTGGGTATTCTAGTAGGTAACCCTTGGAATTGTGACCTAGGGAAGTTGATTGTACCCAATGTCTAAATGGACATGTTGATCTTCTCAAAGTAGTGGCCACCAATTATGACCCAATTACAAGGACTATAAGAACATATGATGGGAAGGAAATGGTCAAAATAACTAAGGATGAATTTTCTTGCATTTTCAAACTCACTAGTGGAGTGATGAAATCCCTAAGATCAATGAATACACTCTTAGGGAGGAATATGACAAGACTAAGATTGCATTCAGACTTCACATCCTACTGAGATATCGAGCAGAATTGTAGGCCAAAGGATTACAATAGGGAAACATGATAAGGAGCCTTTACTTGTTAGTTATTTTCTTCACTATTTCCAAAAACCCCTTTATTCTTATGGATTTAAAATCCTTAAAGCTTCTTCCAGGTGGTTATTATTGGGTTTGCATTGGCCATGACCCACACTTCACATGTTTGAACATTTTTAAGCCCCTTTTTGTAGTGCCCTCATCTACTTGTTCCATGTGTTAGCCGCACATGCCTTTGAAAGTTTTATGAACCTTGCTTCTCATTCAAGCTTTTCCCTTGCGCATGTCTTCAGTGCATGGCTTTGAGGATTCTCTCTCCTTTGTTTTACCTTAGGCTCCACTAGTAAGCCACATTGCAACATTTTGTGGACAACTTTATGGGTGGGCCCATAGTCAAAGCTTAATGCATTCATTGTGCCACGTGTCTTCTCCACAGGGATTTTGATTGCAAGGGAAGAACAAATGAATGTGAAGCCTCGTCACTATGCCAAGTATCCTAACCAACTTTGTGGGAAGGTGACATGTGTCATCTGGAGATTTATGATGCTTTTTGTTTTAGACACCTCCTACTTATCAATTGATGAGCTAAAGGGGCTCTATTATGAATGGTTCAGCGCCGCCACCTACAAAGGCCTTCGTGGGGTGAAAATAACCGCACCCTGAGAAAACCGCCAGCGCGCTTTGAGTCGGAGCAAGAGATCGGATGGTGACCTCCAGATCTAACACCACCTCAATGCTTCACACTCCTGCGGAGTACCACCACCTAGATGCAATGAGTGCTAAGTGGGACTGATTCGATATCATGAGAGATGGGTTCTTGTTGAACCACTACTCATGAAACATGGGTCAATGAGTTTGACTCGAAACTACACGGTTGAATCCTGATAGCAATATCATAATTTGACATGCTATGGAAAAATACCTCCTACTTATGCATTCATCATTACAATAGGGTGTATTTTGTTTGAGGTGATTGAATACCACATTTTAAAATATTTCTATTGCAATGTTCTTTGAGTATCATTTCAAAAGGAAACATAGCCTATGTTGGGGAAATCTTTTCTGATTATTGGATTTCATGCAGTGGAAGGAACTATATATAGTGCTTCAACTCTTTGAAAAAGGGTTAAAAAATACATAGAAAAAGTACTAAAAGAATGTAGGTCTTTGTATTTTTTTAATTATTGAATTAAGACTCATGCAGACTGTGAATTTTTTTAGCTTCTTTGTTTCTTAGTTAATTGATAAGAAATTATACTATGTTGTTTGTTGTACTAAGTAGTTTGTCATCAATACTTTTACAAAATTTCAATATAAATTTGTTGTTTGGATCATCTCTTGAACTTTTCTTGTTTAGTAAATGTATATGGAAGTTATATTATGTCATTTGATTGACTTATTTAGAATTTCATCTATGCTTTCTATTATTTTTGGGCATGTAGATTGTTGAATTGGCCCTCAAATCTCACCCAAAAGGGAAGATTTGTTGTGCCTACTCACTTACATCTTGGTGCATCGCCTTATATTATAATTTATTTTATATATCTACTTCCTTTTCCCTTTCCAACCCCCAAAAATATAGGAAGATCCATCTTATTTAAAACTTGTAGGTCACTTAGTTTAGTGCAATTGGTCCCCCCATTAATTGAGTTTCCCATAAGGTTGTGTGTCTAGCAATTTTAGGCATCAACAATTCATTTTCTAGCATGCCCAGTGGGACCTATTTGAATGTATCTAGATTTCAAGTGGTTGTATGGGCCATAGAACTATCACTAGATCCCAGATAGGGAATAATCCTAATTTCTAGTGCCACCATTGGTAATAGTACAAGCAAGAGCTTGTCTAGTAAACATCCCAACCCCTCCATCGGTCCCACTACCAATGGCTAACATAAATTTTCTAGCATGGGAAGCTAGAATTCCTCTCATTGCACCAGTAGCACCAGTTGTATGGGCTCCTCTCCCTTCACCTACTCTATAAACTTTACTTAAGTTCTGGGAAGGATCAAAAACACCATCCCACCATCTTCAAGATATTGTGGAAATGTGCTTGGTTCATGGTATTATTGATCAAAATGTAGTGCTAAGGTTGCTTGAAACCTCTTTCAAAGGAAAGGCACTAAATTTGTACTACACTCTAGTAGCTAATACCATTAGCACCTAGGATTAGCTCAGAGATCCCTTTTATGAGAGGTTTTCAAATAATGGAGATCAATCTTTGCTATATCAGCAGTTGGTGACCATAAGGCGGGCCCCTCATGAGACCATGACCAAGTTCAATGCTTGGTTTTACACAACTTAGCAAAGGATCTAGACTAGTATTCGCTCACTAACCAATTTGGCATTTATGTTCTATATAAAATCTCTCAATGCTGACATCTCAGTGATGATCTAGTCTCTTGGCAAGAGTACTTTTCTTGATGCTTACAACATCAATGTAAAGGTAGAGAATAATTTGATCAATGTTGGAAAGTTTCTGCCTCAACTCGCTATGCCTATACTTGTAGAAATATTAGCTCTCGCCTAAGAGATAACTTCTACTAGTGTGTCCTCTCCTCCCCAGTCTATTAATACATATATGAGCGTGTCGTAGAATGTTGCTTCCGCATCTAACTCTTCAAATGATGAGATGAGTGACATGAAAGACATGTTGTGGACCTTCTCAAATGAAATAAATAGTATCAAATGGAAATAGTTTGCACAAAAAAATCTAGCTTTCCAGAGTTACCAAGGCGAAAGGCCTTCGTACCAACAAAACTAGTTCCAAGGAGGCTCGCGCATGTATCCCCAAACTCAAAAAAATAATCAGATAGTGCTAGTGCCTACTTTGTTACAAAATTAAAACCCAAATTCAAATAGAGAGTTGGTAGTGGGGAAAAATAATCTTGCTGATGACATCATCCCTGGTGCTTCCCTTGCAGCAAAGCCCATATGCCTCAAAACTATTCACATGGAAATCTACAACAAAGAGTAGTAAAAAAGCATAGTCAAGGCATTGCATCAAACTTAGGAGGTTATGTATATGCCTCTCCACAAATGGAAAACATGGTACTCATTGCACAAATACAAGGAATTTCCTTAGACAAAGAAATAGATATAGCTCTCGATCACACACTCTTCTCATGGATGGAAGAAAAGGAGGTGGTGTTTGCAAATGAGGTTTCCACATCAAATTCCCCTCAGGTGCAATTAGATTGTAACACGAGTTCTCTAAGAGGAGATTCATAGGTGAACTGATCTTTCAACAACTCAAAAGTATTCTCGACCAAGCTCCCAACTCCTTCGTGGTTGTACAACAATCTAAACCATGCAAGGAGATTTCTATAACAAAGACAAAGGAGAAAAGTCTCTAACTTTACCACCCTTCAATGTGACAGAATAGTTGAAGAAACCCTTTGCTAATGTATCCCTTTGGGATATCTTAGCTATTTTGAAATAGAAGTCATTACTGTAGAAGGACCTACTGGATGATGCAAGCACTGAACCAACAAAGCAACCACCCAAGGGAAAGGTCGTTGATTCATTGTCTCAAGCCAAAGTCCTCACAAATAATTGAGAAGAAGCCTTTATTGAAAATAAAGGTAATCCAAAACAAAAACCCTTTTTCTTATCTCTCATTGTGGGTATGAAATTATTGCCCAATTCTATGACTGATTTTTGTGCTAGCACCATAGTCATGTCCAAGTGGATAGTTGAATCCTTAGGACTTAGCTATGAACCTTTAAACAAAGGGGTTATGTAGCTTGATGGGAATATGGTTGAAACTGTAGGTGTCATTAAGAAACCTCCCCTTGACTCTATTCTCCTACCCTAGTATCACTGTTCTACAAGATACCATGATAATTGACATTTCCCCCATGTTTTGTCTTTTCTTATCTTGGGAGTTCACTACCAAGATAGGTGGGTATCTTTCTTTAGATTGGTCACACTTGATTCTTAGGACCAAGCATTGAGTTAAGATGAAGATATTGTCTAAACCTTTGCATTTGGAACATGTATTAGATGAAGCCATGATCAAATTTGAGGCTACTCATACCTCTACAACCAAGGATGAGATGTATTATACTAAATTACTTAAAGATGAGAAGGTGACCAAAGACTGGAATGATAAAGAGGAAGTCCTCTTGAGTGAATTTATAGACACTAATTCTTTCAAAAATTATTATTCCAATGGACTGGCAACCTATGTCATCTATGATGAAGATCAAGTGATTCTAAAGGTAATAAAAGAGCTTGAAGGTGGTCATGTATCAAAGCTATGGATGTTGTATTTTGATGGAGCAAGATGAAAAGTTGGTGTGAGAGTCGGGATATGTTTGACATCCCGATCTAATAAAAAGAAACTGAAATCTTTTTGCTTCAAATTTGCATGTTCAAACAATGAAGTTGAATACGAGGGCCTCATGCAAGGTCTAAGTCTTATGGAGTAGATAGGTGCTAAACAAGTAATGGTGTTCAAAGACTTTAAGCTAATAGTCAATCAATTTTGAGTGGTCTCCATATCCAAGAATGTCTACATGTGATCTTCTAGACATAGAGTTTGGGACCTGATTGAGAGCTTTAAAGCCTTCAATATCCAAACAGTCCCCAAAGAGGAAAGTGTAGCTCTGGAATGCTTGGCAATGATAGGATCTCAATTTGACCCTATTTCTTATCTAATTTATAACATACACTCTATGTGAGTGATTTTTTGACCTACAATCCTAGATAATGGCTAAAGATGGGAAGTTTTTGAAATTGATGAACACATCACCTCATTCATTCAGCATTCAAGATAGTTTGCTGATCAAGCATAGCACGTGGGAGTCCAACCTTGTTCCAATCCAAAAGAAGAATGGAGACAACCGCCTTTCTGTTGATTTCTAGGATTTTTATAGGGCATCCATGAAGGACCACTACCCATTGCCATCCATGGAGTCAATTTTGCAAATAGTGGTTGGATCAGAAATGTTTTCATTACTAGATGGATTTTTCGGTTATAACAAAATTTGGGTCAAAGAGGAGGACCGACATAAAACAACATTCACTACCAAGCGGGGAATGTTTTCCTATACAAAAATGTCCTTCAACCTCTCAAATGTAGGAGCTAATTTCCAACATGTGATGCGCATTACCTTTAGAGAATTGATCAATAAGATCATCTCGATCTACTTGGATGATCTAATGTTATTCTCTAAGTCAAAAAATGATCGTTTTGATAATCTTGAAATGGATTTTAAAAAATTCCAGGAGTTCAAGATATCCTTAAACCTGAAAAAATGTGTTTTTAGAGTGTTGCAAGGAAAACTATTGGGACATGTAGTGTCTAAATATGGAATTGCAATCAATCCAAAGTAGGTGAAGGCTATCAAGGAACTTCCCCTACCAATCAACAAAAAGGGAGTTTAGACCTTCCTGGGAAAGGTAAATTTTGTAAGAAAATTCATTTCTAATTTTGTAGGTTTAATTAGACCTATCACCTTGATGCTCAAGAAGGATCAATTATTCAAATGGACTAAAGAGGCTAGAGAAGCCTTTGAGAAGGTTAAGGAGGCTATTTCTTTAGCTTATGTGTTGGTAAACCTATACCTATTAAAGGAATTTATAATGTATGTGTTCAATAGAAAATCTACCATTAGTACTATTTTGACCCAAGAAGATGATGAAGGGAAAACATTTGATAGCCTTCCACTCCCAGAACTTAAAGGACTATGAGATGAACTATAAATTCATCAAGAGGTAGTTTTTCACCATTGTCAAGGGGCTTAAAAAAATTTGACATCTCATATCTTGCAACAAGGTTGTTGTATATGTAGCTCATTCCAGTGTGTACAAGTACATTATGGAAGGAGAAATCACTAAAAAAGGGCCAATTGGATAACTAAGATCCTTCAATATGACATTGTGGTTAGGCCCATAAAGACCATGTGTGGGAGAGAATTATGTGAATATCTAGCACAAGACGAAGACATGGCAATTGAGGAGGAACAACTTCAGCTAGTTCTACTAACTGAATTTGAGTTCGAAGGCTATTGGTTAGAAAATAGAATGAGGTTTATAGATAAGAAAATATCCATTGGGCCTCCCGTCCCAAAATAAAATATTTTATAGATTGCATAATAGCGGATATGTACTCATTCAAGGAGTTTTTTTCAAAAGTAACTCCATTGGTGTCCTTATACGATGCGTAACTTCAGAGCAGGTATAAAATATTCTAGAAATGTTTCATAGCAATCCCATAGGTGGAAATTTCTTTACAAAGACCACCACCATCAAAATAATGTGTGTAGGATATTTCTAGCCTAAACTTTTCAATGAATCACATTGTCTAGTCAAATTCTACAAAGAATGCCAATTGTGTTGGAATTATTGCCTCAATCTCACAGGCTGAAACCTTTGAGAAAGCATGGTCACTGTGACATTCCTGTTGTCTAGCCGATCTACTAGTTGATCCTGACTATCACTATGACCTCCTGAATGTCTTGGCAATCGACATCTAAAACCTTCGGTATAACCTAGACTGTCGGAATGATGTCTCAATGATGATAGGAATTCTTGCTGATATCCGCGTGACCTTTGGTTTGTCTGGCCGATGTGGTAATCGGTATGACTTGGTCCTATTGGTATGAAGTCTTGGCAACTGGGAGATGTTTGGCTGACTAGATAGTCTGACGGGTTTACTTTCAGTGTGACTTGGTGTGTTCATTGTAACCCTCTACCGAGTGGGTTGGTCTCACAAACGATTATACACTTGGAGTCTTCGGGGTAACATGGAGGCATCACTATGAAGTCTTGGCGATAGGAATTTGTCTCACGAACAGTGTGGGATGTGTTCGACATGACTCCTGGCAAAAGGTGGGCTTGGGGTAACCTGGAGACTTCGGTGTGAAGTCTTGGCAACAGTGGTATGTCTAGTCGACAAAGCAACATGTGATTGGGTGTTTTCGGTGAGACTCCTAGTGAATGGAGTCATTTGAGAAAAAAAAGGCTTTAGTATCAAGTCTCAGCAGATGTGGAATGTCCTACTGACAGAAGTCTTTGGGGTGAGATGTGAACATCGGTGTGATGTCTTGGTGAAAGCGATAAGTCTTGCCAACTCAATAAGACATGGGTGCTTGATGTGAGCTCTCAGTGAAAGAAAAAAGTCTTGCCGACCATTATTTGGCACTTGGTATGACTTGAGACCTTGGTATGATGTCTCCGCGAAAGCGACAAGTCTCGCTGACTATTGGATGCTTCATTATAATGTGAAGAGCTCGGTGTGATGTCTTGGCAAAAGACAATTGTCTCACCAAATGGAATTCTTATGTCGGCATGACTTGGATACTTCGACATGAGCTCTTTGCGATCTGCAGTAGTCTTGCCAATGGCATTTTTGAGATCGATATGACCTTTGAACTTTGGCATGATGTCTCATCAAATGGCGATTGTCTCGCCAATGAGAATGATAAGGTCGATGTGACTTGAAGACTTTGGTGTAATGTTTGGGTGAAGAGAGATAGTCTTGCCGAATGATGAAATCTTCAGAATACCTTGTGATCTTTGGTGTGAGGTCTTGGCGACATGGTGAAGTCTTAGTGATAGCTCTTTGGGCTCAATGTAACCTCTTGCCTATAGGGATGACTCTTGGCAATATCAAATGCTGGCTGTGTTGGCATCAGGGAGACATGGTTAGTGTCTCACCAACATGACAACACAAGTTGAACGCCCTTGACTGTTTGATGACTATCTATGTGGTGTCTCATGGACCAATCAGAGGAAGAAAAATTAAAATGGTTGGCTATTGGATTTTTTCAACAGTTGCGATGTTGGAACCGAATTGTATGCAAGGAAAAATCTACACAGCAGTGGAAAAATCTATGATGCTGACCTGGATGATTCGATAGTTGTGATTCAACAGTTTGAAGCAAACCGTTTCATAGAGGCTATTGAGAATGAATGCATATATGTATGCATTGAATGTTCTAAGAACATAGAGTAGACAGAGAGAGAGAATGATAGAGTGAGGACCGAGTGGCTGGCCGAAAGGCTGAGGCCATGAGATCGAAGCAGAGGATTGAGAGGTAGAGTTAAGCTGTTGGAATCTCTCATGATCATGGTTGCTTTGGTTGATCTCTCAGGGATACTTTTGCTACTAGTTGTATCAAGAATGAACAAGATGTAATCTCTAAAAAGCTAAGAGCCTAAAACTATATTGTAACCTTTTGTTGCTGAATAATACAATGGCTCAAACTTTGGAGTGGGGTTTTTCACCCGAAAGGGTTTTCCCCATGTAAAATATTTTTGTTTTGTTTTCGTAGTATCTTTCATCTGTATTGTTGCTTGCTGTTGAAGTTACTTGTGTTTCTCTCAGAAGGATCATTGTGGGAAATAAACTGTCTATTTCTGCTTTAGGACATAGTTGTATGTGTCTTTGAGGCAACCTAATTGAAATGAAAGTTATCGAAGGCACTACTATTTGGAGTTTCTATGAGATGCCCTCCATTGATTTCCTTACGAGTGGTATCAGAGCCTTCTTCTAGTTGTTAGTTCTGGATACTTCTCCTTTGAAGATTTCTTAGCTTGATAGGCTAGAAGAAATCTGAAGGAATGACTAATGTATTGATCCTTTGATGAGTGGAAGCCTTGTGGTATTCTAAGACAACATGCATCTTGAAGGATGGTCAAGATGGAAAAGGGAGTTGATCATGTTGTGATCTATGTCTCCTGGTTGGTAGAGGTATAACCTTGGAGTATGAGGTGGATTTATATGCTTCATGGCTATGTAGCCGTAAAGCTTTCATATTAGGTGTCTGTGTGACAGGCTCCTGGGTGATATGGAGAAGCCTAGGTTGTTTCTCATTCATGGAAGAGAGTGCTTATGCTAGGTGGTGGTTCCTACTATTGGAAGGCACTGTTTCCTATTAACCTCGAATGCTTAACGGCTATGGCGTTAATCATCAGATGATTTGCGAGCTTCTGAAATAGCCTTTCCCTCTTTATCGGATGCATGTACATGTTGGTGGTTTAGTTTTGGCCTGAAAGGGGCCTGGATTCTCCTAAACTATTGTTTTCTTTCTAAGGACATTTTTTACTTGCATGGCTCTGTGGTTTTGTAGGTTTTACATAGTTAAAAAAACTTGTGGTCATGTGGAGTTGTTGTTAAGCTATTTTCTAGAGCCTGGTAGGGGTGTTACTGGATGAGATAGTTGCAGTTGTACATGCATGCTTTGTGCATGGTTTGAGAAAGTGTGATTTCTTCTCTACATGGGAGTGATGGTACATGATTTTTCACCAAGAATTCTTGTGGTGGTGCTTGTGGGTTCCTTGATTATGGTGCTCATTGTGGACATGATTGGAAAATCAGATTTGGTGTGATCTAGTGTTTGGGTCATGTTGTCTATGTGGATATTGTCTTTAAAATCTTAGTGTTGTATTTTCCAATGTGATGATGGGTTTGCATGTTCGATGATTGTGATCTACGAGTTATGCAGTTGGTGGATTAGCTACCCATTGGTTGTAGTGAGATAACTTGGATGTGGACTGTCTTTATCCATGAGGTTGATTCATTGCTAGTGCAGACTTGTTAGTTGGCCTTGTCGTTGGTCACTTGTGCATTGGTGTGATTGCTTTGAGATGAGAGGATGGATATTGTTGAGTACCTGAATAGTTGGTTATGGGAACTTGAAGTAGGTGGTCATGATGCTTGGAGAGCTCGAGTGTCACGTTTCAGTGGGAGCTTTAGCAGTGACTGTGGGTTCATCACGTGGTGGTGAATGGTCTTCTTTAGTGTTGCAGATGTTTCAAGGGGGAGATTTTAGATCCTCTTGCTGCAAAAGGGTTCTTTTGCATTCGCATGGACATTATTCGAAGATGTGCAACATCTTGGATCCATGGAGGATGCTTGGAGTTTTTGGTTGAGGTGTTGGTGGTGCTTGACAGGTGATGTTGGTTTTGAGTCTATTTGATTTATGTCATGGTATACTCCTACTTGTGCACTGGAGTTTTGGCATTGTGCATTGTACTTAAAGACAATGGAGAATTCACTTGAAGCATGGTATCTCCTAAGGAGATGTGTAGATCATGGTGTCATGATAAGTTCTTGATTCAGCTGATTGGAGCTTTGACAGTGGTCTGAAAGTCTGAGAAGGTTGCACCTTGGTTGGACGTGAGTTCAATAAGAGATCTATGAGGATATTTCTCTTGAATTAGTCATGATGACTTGTATATCTTGAAGGAGTATTCTTGTTCCCACTCTTGGTATACTTGATAGTTTATCTAAGAGGTATTTGGCTCATTATATCTTTCAGATGTATTTTTTGTTCACTTTCATGATATGGATCTTGAATTACTGTTTAATGATTATGGAGGATTCATAGTGGAAGTTGTATAGTTTCTTTTATCTCCTTGAGGTTCTGTTTACTGATGAGAATTGGTAGGAGATAATGTATGGGCTGATTTCCCGAAATGGGGAATGAACTAGCTTGATCTTCTTTGAGATGCTTACATCCATGTTGTTTTTAAAGATGGTTTGATCTTGGTGATTGAATGGATGGATGTTGTTAAGGATTTCTTTTGGGATGTGAAGAAGATCATTCTTGGCACAAATGGCTGTTAGAAGTGTATGTAGGAGGCTTCTCTACAGGAAGATGATGTGCAGAGTTTCTCTTTGTGGCCGTGAAGGTTTGTGGTGAGAGAAATGTCTCTTGTGGTAGGTTGTTGTAGGTTGTGCACATCATTGTGGATTTTTATTTGGTACTATAGGGTTACATTTTCTGTGCTGGTATTGGTAGACTTGTGATGCCTTTGATCATTTAGATCTAGATTACTCAGGTAGTGGGAGTTCCTGTATGTGTCTTGTCTTCTTTGACTGGTTGACACTAGAACTTGTATTTTCTATTAATGGATTGGCAGAAGTTTACTAATGGTGATACCTTCAAGGTATGTGAGATTGGATGGAATAACATAAGTTGTGGGTGTTAGCTCTAGTCGCATGGGTTATCAGTTGGATGGAAGCAGTCAGCCTGATTGTTGTTCTAACTAATGTTTAGTTTCTTGTTTCTGGATAAGACTTCATGGTTGTGTTATGATTGAAGCTTTAAAGTTGATATTGCTTCTATATAGCATTTGAGCATAATGAAGTGGTATCAGTATCTTGTTGGTGATATCATTGAGGTCTTTTGCTTGTGTTTGTTGGAATGGTACTTATACACCTTGGATTTGTATCCTTCTTCCACAGGTGGCATGTTGGAAGATGACATGATTGTTGCCTAAATGGTGGACATCTTGGATGTTGGAGCAGAATTCTTGATGGAGCATGAGAGCATGTTTGAGGTCTATGTGGTTTAATGGAATGCTGTGATTGATTGCTTTGTTGGATAGTGAGTTGCAGTTGGATGCATGGTTTTTTGCTGTAGATTGTCCGGTGGACTAATTATATGGAATATTATTGATTGGGTGTCTTGAGTATTGCAGGGTCTGAACTGGTGGAGCTAGTGTGATCTAAGTTTCTAGTTTCTTTGGATGCGCCTGTGTGATCTTCGTCAAGTGGGAGATTGTTGGAATTATTGCCTCAATCTCAACGGTTGAAACCTCTGAGAAAGCATGGTCGCTATGACATTCCTGTGTCTGTCTGATCTGCTAGTTGATCCTGACTATCACTGTGACCTCCTGAATGTCTTGGCAATCGACATCTAAAACCTTCGGTGTAACTTGGACTGTTGGAATGATGTCTCGGCGATGATAGGAAGTCTTGTTGATATCGGAGTGACCTTTGGTCTATTTGGCCAATGTGGTAATTGGTATGACTTGCTTGTATCAGTATGAAGTCTTGGCAACTGGGAGATGTCTGGCCAACTGGATAGTCCAACGGGTTACTTTCGGTGTGACCTGGTGTGTTTGGTGTAACCCTCTACTGAGTGGGTTGGTCTTATGGATGGTTATACACTTGGAGTCTTCGAGGTAACACAGAGGCATTGCTATGAAGTCTTGGCAATGGGCATTTGTCTCATTGACGGTGTGGGATGTGTTCTGCATGACTCCTGGTGAAAGGTGGGATCAGGGTAACCTAGAGACTTTGACATGAAGTATTGGCGACAATACTATGTCTGGCCGACAAAGCAACATGTGATCAGGTGTTTTTGGTGAGACTCCTAATGAACAGAGTCATCGGAGAAACAAAAAGGCTTCGGTATGAAGTCTCAGCGAATGTGGAATGTCTGGCTGATAGAAGTCTTTGGGGTGAGACGTGAACATTGGTGTGATGTCTTGGCAAAAGCGATAAGTCTTGCCGACTCGGTAAGACATGGGTGTTCGATGTGAGGTCTCGGCAAAAGCCAAAAGTCTTGCCAACTATTATTTGGTGCTCAGTATGACTTCAGACCTCAGTATGATGTCTCGGCGAAAGCGATAATTCTCGCCGATTGTTTGATGTTTTGGTATAACATGAAGAGCTTGGTGTGATGTCTTGGCGAAAGACAATTGTCTCACCGAATGGAATTCTCATGTAGGTATGACTTGAAGACTTCGACATGAGGTCTTGGCGATCTGTGGTAGTCTTGTCGATGGCATTTTTGAGATCGATATGACCTTTGAACTTCGGCATGATGTCTCATCGAATGGCATTTGTCTCACCAATGAGAATGCTGAGGTCGATGCGACTTGAAGACTTCAGTGTAATGTTTGGGCGAAGAGCGATAGTCTTGCTGACTGATGAACTCTTTGGAATACCTTGTGATATTTGATGTGAGGTCTTGGTGACATGGCGAAGTCTTAGCAATAGCTCTCTGGACTCGATGTAACCTCTTTCTGATAGGGATGACTCTTGGTGATATCGAATGTTGGCTGTGTTAGCATCAGGGAGACATAGTTAGTGTCTCACTGACATGACAACATAGGTTGAACACCCTTGACCGTTTGATGACTATCCTATGTGGTGTCTCATGGACCAGTAAGAGGAAGCGAAATTGAAAGGGTTGGCAGTTGGATTTTTTCAACAGTTGTGACATTGGAGATGAATTGTATGCAAGGAAAAATCTACACAGGAGTGGAAACATCTATGATACTGACCTAAATGATTCGATAGTTGTGATCTGATAGTTGGAAGCAAACTGTTTCACAGAGGCTGTTGAGAATGAATGCATATATGTATGCATTGAATGTTCTGAGAACATAGAGTAGACATAGAGAGAGAGTGATAGAGTGAGGACCGAGTGGCTGGCCGAAAGGCTGAGGCCATGAGATCAAAGTAGAGGATTGAGAGGCAGAGTTAAGCTACTGGAATCTCTCGTGATCATGATTGCTTTTGTTGATCTCTCAGGGATAGTTTTGCTACCAGTTGTATCAAGAATGAACAAGATGTAATCTCTGAAAGGCTAAGAGGCTGAAACTATATTGTAACTTTCTGTTGCTAAATAATACAAGGGCTCAAACTTTGGAGAGTGGAGTTTTTCACCTGAAAGGGTTTTCCCCATGTAAAATCTTTGTGTTATGTTTTCACAGTATCTTTCATCTGTGTTGTTGCTCGCTGTTGAATTTACTTGTGTTTCTCTCAGAAGGGTCAATGTGGGAAATAAACTATTTATGTTTCTGCTTTAGGACATAGTTGTACATGTGTTTGATGCAACCTAATCAAAATGAAAGTTATCGAAGGCACTACTATTTGTAGTTTCTACGAGATGCCCTCCATTGATTTCCTTACAAATTCTTCATAGGAAGGAGAAAGAACTCAACAATTCCTTTGATTTTGATAGTGGTCAAGGAACACTTTGGACAATGGGGCCTTGACTTTATTGAGATGATTAACCCCACCTCCATTGTTGGGCATAAATAGATTCTTAGGGCTACAAATTATTTCACTTGATGGGATGAGGCTATGCCCTTTAAGAAAGTGACTAAGGCATAGATTGTGAATTTTGAGGAACTAGTAATAAGGTTTGGCCCACAAAAGACCATCATTTTTAAAAATGTGAAATCCTTCCTAGGTTCGAAGGTATGCCAATTCACACTTAAGCATAGCATACTCCTAAAGACATCTTTGAACTACTACCCACAGGGAAATGGTTTAGCTAAGTCAACTAATAAGAATTTACCTTGAATCATCAATAGAATTAGGTCAAAACACCAGAGAGAGTGTAATAAGAACCTCAAAGAAACATTTTGGGTAGACCACATAACCCCCAAGAAAGTCTTAAAGACTTCACCATATGAGCTGGTATATGGGAAGGAAGCACTATTGCCTGTATCTATTGAAATCCCAACACTATAATTTCTCAAGTGTTTAGAGGTGGATCAAAAAGGAGCCATGGAGGACCAATTGGCAGAGTTGTTGGAGGTACAAGAGAAAATAGAAAAGGCCCTAACATCCATGTGTAACTATCAATAGGTGGTTAAAAAGTGTTTTGATAAGAAAACCTCTAACAAAGGTCTTAAGTGTAGGGATTTAGTGCTTAAATTCAATGAGAGAACTGCAAAGCCTGGCCAACATGGAAAATTTGATAGTCTATGGGAAGGCCCTTTTTGAATCATTCAATGTAAGAAAAATAATGCATTTGAATTAGAGAACATCGAAAAAGAAGCATTGGGAATTCTTGTCAATGGAATTCACCTAAAAATGTTTAATTAGCTTTATTAATTATTTTACCAATGTAATTTTTTTTTGTTTTGTTTAAATAATTCTTTATAAGTGGAAGGTCCATCATACAAGAAGTAGAGAGAAGCAAAAGAGACATAAACTTAACAAAAAGAGCTATATATTCATTATATGGTAATATGTACTTTGGAATATTACAATGAAAAATGGCTCTTAGGCCAAGCTTCTGACATATATATGCATAAAGGAGGGGAAATTTTTTCATTCATTCAATAGGGTCAATTGAGGCCTCATGAGCTTCATCTTCATTAGGAGCAGTAGGTTCAATAGGAACAATAGCAAGAGAAATAAGAGCTTGAACAACAAGAAGTGGAGGAGGAAATACCAAATTTCTAAAGTTAGTATACCACTCTACATTGTAGAAAAGCACTACATTGTGGCATCTCAGTAAGAAGTGGCAAGCACATGAAACCCTTTGGCGGTGCTCCCTTATACTCATAATGCAAAATCCACTCAGAAATGGCACCTAGAGCACCACTGCATCCTCTTCAATTTGTCACTAGAGATCACTTGTTGTTGGAATACCAAGGCCATATATTGAATTCGTCAAAAATTCACCAAGGCCTGCAAGGTAATGCATTGGAAAAATTTCCATGGTTAGCCTCAGTATCATCTATTTTGGCTCCTAAATGTCAAGCTGTGAGGCAACAAAATGAGAACAAATATCAATGTTTACTCTATACTTGTCCTCATTCTCTATAAAACCTCTCCCTAGCACCCATTTCATTGCAATTATAGCTTGGAAATGCTTATTCTTGGTCATATGCTTTAAACACCTACTAGAAAATCTTGCCTAGGAAAGCGACCTAAGACCTATTAGAAATACGCCTAATGGGAGTATCCATTGCCTCGGTCAATAAACTCAATTACCAAGTGAAAATTTTGTTGTTATCCTTAGGTCTATTTATAGAGGTAGCTAAGGTACAATGTATGTGATAAGCATGATGATGATCAAGAGAAAATTAAAAATCCCATCAAGAGAAAACTTGAAAATCCCACTAGGTTGTGTTCATTGTGTGCGAATTGTTGCGTGAAAATTATAATTAGCAAAAAAATTTGGTAGGTGCAAGTGGTAGTCTACCCAGTTAGTTGCTAAGTGTCAATCTGTGGATTATTTTTAGTCTCCAATATCAACTCAAAATCTTTTGATTACTCATTACGCCCTTTTTCTTAATCATTCTTTTAAATTTATTAAATACAAAAGAATGCAAAATTTTTTGTATGACTTCAGTTACTGGCTCAATTTCCCAAGGGATGGTACCATAGGAAATGATGGCTAATCATAATTATGAATTATTGTCTTTTGAAAAGGTAAAGAGTTCATTTTGCATAAACAAAAGAGTTGGCGGTACATGCTGAATTTATCGTTAAAAGGAAACCGTTGTCTCCAACTCCAATTCAAGAAAAGGCTAGTGTTGCATGCAAAAGAATAACAATGCAAAGAGATTTGAGTACATTTTTTGTTGTGAAAGATCCCAAGTGAGAATTGTAGAGAGGTTGAGTGGTCACAAAAGTATACAAAATTCTGAAATGACCCAGGATCCTGAGATGGAAACATAAGGAGAGGCGGTTTAAATCTTTTCTGACACCATCTTGATGGCACCAATGGCCAATGTTTTTGGTAAAATCTCTTATGCCTCACTTGGAATGTCAGGTAATCCAATGTGGCCTCATACATAGGCCATAGAGAAGAAAAACCATAGGAGAAAAGCCCAAATAGTGGAAGATTGGGACAATATTCATGACTTTGAGCTCAAAACTAACCCTAAGAGCTCGAGGGAAGCATTTTGTGGAAGAATGAAGAAGGACAAGGCTAATAACTGATACTCTTTGGCATACAAGCTATGGTTTTATGGTCTTCCACAATATATGGCTCCCTTATTAGATCATTTCCCAAAGCTTGTTCATGAATGCACTCAAAATTTCAACCCAGTTACAAATGTCATAGAAGGTCAAAACCTGAGGGTGGTGATTAGCATTGAATCTATTAGGGATATGCTATGCATCCCTATGAGTAATGAGATAGAATCACAAGAGATATTTACTATAGGTGGCTTGGAATTTTTTTTTAGGACCAAAAAACATGCTATAAGCTTTTATAATCAAGAAACAAAAAGGTCCAAGGAAGATAACCACCCACCATAGTTTCTGATCAGGCTCAATGTTTTCAACTCAAACCTATAGGATGCCTTTTCTATGTTGTCCTTTTTTTGTGGCATGGATAGTGACAAGGAGGTTTAGGAGTTTCAAATGGGTTTGGGGTTTTAGTTAAGAAGATAACATTCTTTATTCTAATATGACTTCATGGAGCTCATTGTTTAGGAGATGTTGGAGTAATTCAAGGAATGTCACACACAATATAGGTTTAGGTTTTCTTATTTCATTGCTCACATGTTTTTGCACCAAAACCCTAATTTATTTAGAAACCATATGGGTCTATCTATCTTTGATGAAAGTGGGGTAAGAAAGCTAGTTTCTATGTGGACTCATCTCCTTTCTGTAACTCATGACTATTGTGCATTTTTTGAGTTTTTCCTAACTCCAATTTTGCAATATTTTTATAAGGAGGGTGAGAGTGGTTGTTGTAGACACGCAAAATTAGCATTATGCATTCGATCAAAATCACACTCATCCATTCATTAGGGTAAATTCATCAGCTTAAATCAAATAAATCAAACTTGATCCTATCATCATCTCTTTGATTAAATAAATCAATCATTTATTTAATTAAATCTCAGATCATCATTCATCTCCCATTGATTTGATTTAAATCCCTAAATCAAGTCAAATTGGTCAAATCAGCCTAATCATCATTAATTTAATCTAACCATGATTAAATGCTAATCTCACCCACTTGCATTCTCTAGATCTAGCCACTTGCACATATAAATCAATTTATTGATTTATTAAATCCAAGATTTTCCATCAACATGGCATTTATGGGGAATATTCCCTCAACTTTGAATTCAAAGGCAAGTTGATTTGCTCCTCCCCAACTTTTATGCAAGGTTACTCTCTTAATTTGAGAACTAATCTTGCCCATAATCTCCATTGCATTTACATCATCTTGGGCTTTGATCAAAGGTTGGGAAAGGGGTACTAGCACATGTAACACCAATCCACTATGGAATAGGTGACTTGTTATTTCTTTCCTAATGCTTTAGTTTTTCTTTTGTCATGTATTGCATTTGGAAGTCTTTACAAGGTATTTCATAGGGGTGTTCTTGAGAGATTTGTAGGTACTAACCATTGTTTGAAGTTAAGTATGTGTAGGCGCTAGAAGGAGGGCTTATTGATTTGTCCCTCCAACATTGCATTTATTGCTCATTTTCTTGTCCCCCACTTAGAATTTACTCTCAAATTTGGATTCAAATTCTCCCTCTCATGGGCACTCTTCCGAAATCTTGCACATACATCAACCAATCACCACTTGACAAGTGCCCTTCTTTCATTTGTCCAATCTTAGTCCCACATTGGTCTCTCTTCAACACTTAGCATTTTGAAAATCTTTAAGTAGAGGCTTCATCCTTCACAATCCGTCTAGAATCTCTTGCAAGGTCACTCTCTTCATTTGAGAATTGATCTTGTCCATTTCACTTCACAAATCCATCATCTACACAACTTGATGCAAGGTTGCCATCAAAATCAAGCATTGGAATTAAGCAAACACAAAAACAAGAGTGGAGTTGGACAATTGAACTTGAATTTGAATGCAAAGTATTTCTTAATGCTTATTAGAGCCTAGAGTTGCCTTTTATAAGCTTAATTTTCTTTTTTTAGCCAACTAGATCATTGATTTTTTTTATTTTTTTTCTTCAAAGTTGGGCTAAAATTGAACCTTAGAAACTGACTAATCCTTTTCTTTTGGACTAAAATTGAACAAATCAAATTTCACACTTCATCTTGGTGCTTTAAAATGAACTCACAATTTCTTTGAAGGCTATAAAATGAACAAGTGCTTGAATTGTGTGATTTTTTCTTTGGTGCATTTTGAGTTCATATCCTCTCCCCTTGCGCTTCGTGCGATCTAGGGTGCAAGAGAAACACTAAAAAATGCATTTTATTGCTTTGAAAAACTTCAATTTGGGTTTACAATTGAACATCTTGTGCGAGTGTGAGTAGGGGCATTTTTGCATACATTCTCTTTCTTTGTTCCATCAAAGATTGATCGAGTTACAAATTTTGTCTTTGGTTGCTTTTGTTTATCCTAGAGGGCTTTCCTTGGGGAAAAAGTACTCACCCAAGGGAACGACTCAACAGGTAACACTCTAAAGCCAAGAGTATTTCCATCCGGGATATAAATTTGGGTATTGGTTAAATGCCATTATCACGTGGTTGGCTTCGACAAGATGGATCTGAAAGGGGACTCTTGCCGAATGGGTCAATCTCCATGAATGGAAAGTCCTTACTAGAACCCATGTGCTAGAAATTTCCAAAATCCTTAATCTATTTGTTGGTGCAAGAACGGTCATTCTGAAGCTGCCCCACACTTTTATGGTCTTTAGTAGAAATGGAAAACATGCCATGGGAGTTTCATGGGTGTTGATGCTTGGCTACCCCGATTGACATTAATGAGTCGTGGAGGGGAGCTAGTGGGGTCAAGCATCTAACCATTTGCTAAAGATAAGCGTAGTTGGACTTGTCGAGGTGGGGATTCAACAAATATTGTCTTTCACATCCATAGGGCTCATACTTGTTCTTTGTTTGAAAACACACTATGTTTATCAAAAACATTGCAAAACCAACATTCAACATCATCATCAAAATTTCAAACCCCTTAGTTAGAGAAAATACCTTTGAAAAAGCCCAAGAACTATTGCTTACCCTTGGGATTATGTCCTTAGAGGTTTCTAAGTAATTGGGTTCACATCTTAATTTGCTCTTACAAAGGTCAACATTAGGCAACCTTTGTCCTTATTTCTTGGAACTTCCACATAGCACTTTGTGGGACGAAAAGAAGTTGTGACATTGGACATTCAGTTTGAAACATAATCAAGAAGTGTGTTTGTGGTAAAAAGAACTCATTAAGCAAAGATAACAAATTGGACCCCACACATGTGCTTGATGTCTTTTTGTCATGTTGGTCTTTTGATTTCTCTTAGAGAAAAGTGTGTTCTTCAATACCTTGGCCTAGTAAACAAAGTCTTTCTAAGTCTCTTAGGATCAAATCAAACACTTCATCCATCCCAAACATCTATCAAAACTCATCCATCCAAACAACTTTAGAGCTTTTGAAAACATCATCCTAGACTTGGGTAAATCATCCTCAAAACCAAATCAAAGTCAATTGCTTAGTTAAGTGTGTTTGGATGAATCCTTCCTCACACACTTAATTAAATTATCACTTTCTTGAACAACATTTATCCTAAAGATCACATCCAACATCTTAGGGTTTCAATTTCATCATCCAAATCAAACCAATCAAAATCAAACCCTAAGTCTAGCTTTGATCCAAAGTTCCTAAAACGTTCATCACTCATATCATCCACCTTTCATCCTTCATCTCATCATTGGTCCTAAGAACCTTAGAGGTCACTTTTGCAACAAGATCAAAACACAAGCAGAACATGGAATACAAACTTGATCCATACATCTTGAGTAATCCAAATCAATTGAATCTTCAAAGCCTTACAATTTTGATTGATCATCAAAACTCACACTTATACAATCCATACATGGGACCATTACCTTCGACAAATTTTTATAGAAAAAAAAGTGTGAGTATGCCCAAATAAGTGTTTGGAACACCTTTTCCAATGGTAGATCTAAACCCAAACCTACAAGTCTATCAACCGAACAATCAAAGCATGAGCCTTCAAATGAACAACATCATCCCATCAAATCCCTACAAGCCAAATGAGAATTTACCAAGCACAAGTATTCCAAAAATAAGCAATGGTCAATTTCAACCTGTCATCACAAATTGGAATATTGTCCAAAATCAAACACAACTACACATCCCAAATCCACTTAAATAAGAGCTGAATCAAGGGAGTCAAATTCAAAATCAAGATCAAATTTCACTAAAGCAACTTGCTTCACATGCCAAACTAATTGAACTATTGGGATAAGAGATATCTTCACTCCAAAATCAATACAATCTTCCATTGGTTAATCCATGTCATCAAAGCATTGAGTTATGTCCACAACCACAACAATATCTCCAAGGTCAAGAAGTTAGATATCAAGGTCAAACACATCAAAAAATCCAACCCCCACGTGTCGAAGATCAATCACCACATCTCCAAAATCAATCACCACAAGGTCAACTTAAAGTGCAAATCTCACAAAGAAACAAGCGACAATACACACCACTTGGGAGACCAATCGAATCAGTCTTGCAACAATTGGTACAAGAAAATATCATCAAGCTCCCCATCTATGGAAACTATCAAGAACCCATAGTTAAACCACCAGGGTATAATGAGAAGCACCATTGTGATTATCACAAAACAAAGGGACACACAACATTAAGTTGTATTCAAATAAAAAATATCATCCAAGACCTAATTGATCAAAAGATAATTGCTATTGGGGACAATGATAACATTGTCAATCTCTCCATCACAGTTGTTGAAAAAATGCTCAAGATCAATCCATCAATAAAGATACTTTCATCTCATCCAATGAGGAATCGACCAATGATTATGTCAAAAATGTCTCTACATTACCTAATGAGTTAGAGGATATATCTCAAGAATTTATTCCAAAACATAATCAAAATCCTTCACCAAAGTCTAGCAATGGTTCTTCCCAAGACATGTTGACATCCTTTGACCTCATGGCTACAGATACTAAAGGAACTCTAAACTCGACACTTGAGGATGTTGAACCACTTACCATGTCTAATGAAGATATCCAAGCACCATTTGTAAGCAATCCATCCTTTGAAACCGACCCATGTCAATAGCTTGATCCAAAGCATATCGAAAGCAATCCCAAAATAAATCAAGATAAAAAATTTGCATCTCCAAGATACTACAATGATCTAATGGATATTCTCCTATCCACACAAGATGATCACATCCACATAGCACTTGCTCCTCCATCTACCCATGAGATGCTTTCTATGGATGGACACGTAGATGATCTTCATCTAGAACAAGATTGTGTTACACAAAAAGAGAAAATTCTTAACTCCTACAATCAAACAGAGTTGTCAACATCAGGATCAAATATGTCCCAAACTCATATTGAAGAAATCATGAATAAAGATATCCATCATTATCTTCCCAAGGAAACAAGTCAGATAGAACATCTAGAGTTAGCAGAGCAGCAAATTGAAACAACGCCACCTATGGTGGTCATTTATCAGAGAGTGCATTCTAAACAAGAGATCTCAGAACAAGCAGAATCAAAGCATGAAGGTACTACTACCAGGATACTGGGTGTAACTTCATCTCAAGCAAAAGTCAACATAGGGAGCATGAAGAATCTTTATGATGAAACTGATGGCAATACTACAACCAGCCACATCATGAATCTTCATCCACCCATCACCCCATCCACGAAGTGGGACAACCATCAAAGGAAATATTTGAATCAAAGTACAAAGAATGTCATCAAAGAAAAAGAAGCTGAGAAGCATATCAGACAAATCAAATACAAATGGATACCAAAGAAAGATCATCCCTATCAAACTCCATTAGTCAAAGAAACTGTGGGGAAAAATAAAAGAGGGAAAAGTATCCATAAAAGATGTCCGCAAAAGAAAAAGCAGGCTTTTCAAGAAACGTACAAGGTATATCAAGCAATTGGTCCTAATTCCATGCACACTTTTGTATCCACCCATCATTGCTCATCTTCCCAAGTTGGGAGAGTCAAAGGTTCCAAACTATCAACCAATCCATCTCTTATCCCTAAACACACTCCATCCACACCTCCATGCATAATATCCAATTCTTACATTGACCGTGTATTGGCAACAACCCTTCATCATAAGGATTCAGAAGGCAATCTATCGCGATGTGCGCACAAAGACAAAGTCGACTCTAGTATCAACAAAGTAGATCAAGAATCCCAAAAGTTGCATTCAAGTGCATGTATCTTAGCAAAGCAGCTCCTTCAGGCAGGATATCGATGGCACATCATGACAGGGGAATCTACATCAGCAACACTTTGTGATTCAACATGAGCTTAAAATCTTTCAGAAAAATACAAAAAAATCAAAAAATTAGGAAAATCCAAAAAAATCAGAAAAAGGATTGAAAACAGTAAAGAGAAAAAAATTATCCTCTAGTGAAAACTGCATGGGCGACGCTTTGGGCAAGACCATGATGAAAACTTGGCAAATAGGCATCATGTGTGGAATCAAGCATCTACGTGTGCCAGTTCAGTTGAAAGCATCTCATCCCATCCATAATAAATTGAGCATTCCATCCATCTTATCCATAATAAATCCATCCATCCATGAACCATTTATCCAATCCATTCGCATATATCTGCATCCATCATCTTAGTTATCTTGATCTTGATAAAATTTTGGGGCACGCTATATGCTTGCTTATGGTAAGCATCTTGACATGGGTCATTTTCATTGATCCTATCCTACCTAGTGTTATCTGAGCCATGAAGCATTATCCAATGAGCATTCCTTATCCGAACACCTTATCTTATTGCAAGATAATCCTCGGCATTCTTTTGCATGCTTACCATATCCATCCATGACATTCCATACATTGCTAGACACTAGGGGCAGATATATACATCTTGCTTTGAGAATAAATCTTGATCTATATCCTCTGACTTATGTGGCAATCCAAACATTGGAAAATGTGAAGTCAAATTGGTCAAACCATTTGTGAAAAAAAATAAAAATCATCATAGCCCATGGCATATTTTGACAAGAAAATAGTCCTTATCAAGCATCATCTTTCATTGAACATCAATCAAAACAATCGATATCAGTCACATTTAATTTGCACCCTTCAAACATCACATCAAATCATTCCAACAACTTTTGTTCCAAATCAAGCTTCATCAATCATGATCAGTCAAATCCAATCACAAAATCATTATCTCAAGATATCCTTGTGTTGCTTAACACTATCCTTGCATTGTTGTGCCTCTTCAACAATCTTATCATCTTCATCAATCCATCGACCCGATCGATCAACCTTAGCTTGGTTTTCAACAGAAATCCTAAATAGAGCGCTGATATCATCACACATGTCCATATCCAAATCGTCAAAATCATGCAAAAATCCAAAAACATCAAAAAAACATCAAAATCCAAAAACATTCAAAAAAAATCAAAATCCAAAAACATTCAAAAAACATCAAAATCTAAAAACATTCGAAAAACATCAAAATCCAAAAACATTCGAAAATCATCAAAATCCAAAAACATTCAAAAAACATCAAAATCCAAGAACATTTGAAAACACCAACAACCTCAAAACATTTCAAAACGTCAAAAACATCCAAATATTTGAAAAAATCCATCCGCTTCATCTCGCTTACACCCACAATAAACACCATTCATAATAAACTGATCGTCATCCTCAACCTTTGGTGAAACAGTTAGAAACAAGTATAGCAGGTTAAAAGGAAAACTCAAAAGCGTCAAGTCTCAAGTCTTAGTTAGTACATAAACAAGTTGGTCAAGTCTTAGTGTCGATAGTCCATCATCCAAATGGTCTCATATCAATCATCTGATAACATCATGTCCTAGGATGAATCCTTCCTACAAGGGGCATTATTTATCAAAAATAACATTTTGGATAAACGAAATGACATGCCGCCATCCACTAACATGTCCTAGGATGGATCCTTCCTACAATGGGCATTATCTTTTGGCAATAAGTTTCGGTTCTTATCCTTAAAAACACATTCCCTTTTGGTTAGCGGTATTGAAGAACATCAACTTGTTTGTGTGCTTTATCTTTTCTTTTGACTTATCTTATTGTGCTTAGTCCAAGGACCTCTCGATGATATCCGAATGAAGGATTTAGAGAGATAGGAATGGGGCAACGATCATTATTCTTTTGTCTGATGTGCTTGTTGGACATTCTTGTAAAATAACTTGGCGAATACTTTCTTTGTTAGATATGTATAGAGGATTTTTTAGACAACTTGTTGACTATTGCATTGACTGGTTATACCTTTCCATGCTTTGGTCCGAGATGTTTGAAACTTCTAAAATGCATCCTAGCAAGGTTTTCGTATGTTAGGTGTGAACAAGAATACTCCTATCTATTTGTCAAGTCAAAGTCCATCATACTAAGTACAATGCCATCTTGGTCCTTTATACCTTGATGCATCGTGCTTAGGCATGTTATCAAACATAAAGTAAGTGATCCTTTTAAAATCCCAATCCTTGATAAGCAAATCATCCATCTATCATCATCATTTCTTATCATCTCCCATCATCATCTCCCATCATCATCTCTCATAATGTTGGCTTGTTGGATCCTCTTGTCATCATCTAATTTCTTCATTTTCTACACTAACATCACAACATAAATAGTTAATCATCATCACCAATACATCCATCATGCATCCATTATGCATTCATCTTGCATCCATAAATCATCAAAATTCTGCATATCATCTCACATGCATCATCATCATCATATAGATCTATTAGTCTAGGCATGTCCTAACTCATCCATTGCATAATCACAGCATATCACATCATCAATCTCATCCATCTTGCATCATATCATCATTTAAGTTGTTTAGGATAATATAGATTTGTTATTATAAGCATCTTGAAATCATCTCATTTGCATCATAATCCATAACCATCCATTTTGAACCTCTTTATCGCGAGATCAACCCTCAAATAGAATCTTTTTGCTCAATCTCTTGAGGGGGCAATGTACCAGTGTACTTCTTTCCACTGGGGCATCCAAAAAATCAGAAAACTTTTAAATTTTGATCGCGGCAAGTCTATTCTTTGAACCAACGCAACAAGTACATTGCTTCAAAGAGGGGCAAAATGTAGACACACAAAATTAGCATTATGCATTCGATCAAAATCACACTCATCCATTCATCAGGGTAAATTCATCAGCCTAAATCAAATAAATCAAACTTGATCCTATCATCATCTCTTTGATTAAATAAATCAATCATTTATTTAATTAAATCTCAAATCATCATTCATCTCCCTTTGATTTGATTTAAATTCCTAAATCAAGTCAAATTGGTCAAATCATCCTAATCGTCATTAATTTAATCTAACCATGATTAAATGCTAATCTCACCCACTTGCATTCTCTAGATCTAGCCACTTGCACATATAAATCAATTTATTGATTTATTAAATCCAAGATTTTCCATCAACATGGCATTTATGGGGAATATTACCTCAACTTTGAATTCAAAGGCAAGTTGATTTTCTCCTCCACAACTTTTACGCAAGGTTACTCTCTTAATTTGAGAACTCATCTTGCCCATCATCTCCATTGCATTTACATCATCTTGGGCTTTGATCAAGGGTTGGGAAAGTGTTACTAGCACATGTAACACCAATCCACTATGGAATAGGTGACTTGTTATTGCTTTCCTAATGCTTTAGTTTTTCTTTTGTCATGTATTGCATTTGGAAGTCTTTACAAGGTATTTCATAGGGGTGTTCTTGAGAGATTTGTAGGTACTAACCATTGCTTGAAGTTAAGTATGTGCAGATTTTAAAAGGATGCCTACAGTTGTTATCTATTCTTCATTAAGTAGGTAAAATGGATGCAAGATTTGGTTCCCCCATGTCATTGGTTCCTCAGAGAGTATTTTTCATAAATTTTAGGCTGCATGGTTTTACTGAGGAACTGTTTTGGATCCCAATCTGTGTCACAAACAAGGTGTTGACTCTTGAGGTATTTTGGCAATTGGAAATTATATACCTCAAGTTTTGTAGGGGAAAGAATAAGAAATGATTTTTCAAATGTCCTTTAAGCTTTAGTATGGTACTAATGGAAAAGAGGCATACACATGATCTTCTAACTACAAAGCTTGCTCATTTGGGGCTAGTATTGATTTGTGAAAAATGGGATTATTATCCCTATAATGACTTAGTGGATTTGAATGTTATAGCGACTCATAGCTCCCAGCCTTACTAGGAGGCTCGACGAAGTTTGTAGTTAGGGGACTTGAAGCTCCTTGTAGACTTGGCTTATGTTCCCACTGATGAGAAGAGGCCACCATGGCTATATTTATATTTTCCTTTGGCCAAGCCAAGTGACAAGTGTAAAATTGGGGCCACGCTTTATAATCAATTGGCTAGGAAATACCAATGGAGTGAGGAAAATATTGCCCAATTCTAGGTTTATCGTCAAGAGACTGTATTAATACCTAGTTCTAGGAATTAGACATGGATGACAAATTTGATAATCTATGGAACAAAGAGAATGATGATACTAATGCAAGAACAGATGAGGAGATAGGTCAAGAGGAAGTGGCTATAACAATGAAAAGAAACGAGGCAAAAAATGCCCTGATACAAGGTGGATAAGTGCAAGCGAAATAGCTTGTCGGAAATCCTTTGAATGCACAAGAAACTTAATCCCATGTCATGGCCATGCTACCTCATACATGGGATTCTAAGAGACCCAAAGCATCCCAAAAATTATAGGAGGTCATAGAGGTTGACAATTCTCCACCCAAGAAGAGGTTGCACACTGACACCACTCTAGGAGAAAGCTCACAAGTACCAACAATGATCCAAGGATTAATATCTTCAACAACTTAGGTATCTTTCTCTCCCTTGTTCTCACTTTTCAGTATTTGCTTAACCTTGTTGCATCCACATCTCCAATTACTCAAGTGTTACCCATAAGAGGTTTTTCTCAATCTACCTTCTCTCCAATTAGATGAAATTTTTTTACTCCCTCACAATTTGTTCCATCCTTTGTTGGGGACCAATATGAAACTTCTATTACAAGCCCTTTTTCTTTTGTCATGTCGGCTCTAATTCAACCTTCCCAATAGATGGTAGCCTCTACATCACCACTACTTGCACCACCCCTTATGTCCTTTCGTTGCTTCCCCAACCAGACCATGGCCTTCCATTCCTCCTTTATCCCTATTATCAAATAGATTTTCACCCTACCAAAACTAAAAGTTCAACAATCTATTGACGCATGGAAACATTCTTGAGTTGTGGGTAACTCATTGCAAGAACGAATCTCCAGAGTGAGCTGGTTCTCCGAATGATGAATATGATTCTAAGTAATTTTTTGAGGGAAAGAGTTAGAAAGATGACCAAAATTAAAAGCAATGACTAATAGATGATTTTCAAGACTTGATAATGATTTAATGATGATTATGATTTCTTCCTCACAAAAAGCTTTTAGAAAAACACAATATCTCACAACCTCTCATTAACAATTAACACATAAATAATTTGCATGAAGACCTGATTTTAAATACATCATGCAACCTGTATTCTAAAATTTTCACATATAGAATTACAGTCTTAGGACATAATAAGGACTCTATGAATAGAAATCACAATATAAAATCAAACTGAAACTGCAAGTAGACACAAAATTGAGAAGTAGGAATGTTGTTTTTATTCAACTGAAGAAGTATGTCCAAAATTTTTTTGAATTGAGTACAAATGAGTTTACAAGCTCCTAAATGTTAAGAGCCAAAAATTAGAATCTGAATTGAGAAGCCCAAGAAAAACTAAGTTTCTTCAAGATATAACCCTATAGAAACCCTAATCTGAGATCACAAGAAAAGCTCAAGGAAAAGGTACCAAACTATCTCAAAAGTTTGCATAAAAGAAGAAAAAACACACTATTTCCATGTTCATACTAAAAAGCCTCTCAAAATAGACTAAATCTGCTTTAAAAGAAAATAAAGCACCTTATCCATCCAACAGACAACTCAAATCCGACCCAAGGAAAAATCTCAACCCCAATCTGGTAAAAATAGCAAAGAGATAAAACAATCTTCCTTATCTTTGCTTTACATAGTTGTAGATTTTCATAATCTCACAATTAGACCTATTTTGCAACTAAAGATTTTTGAAAATATTTTGCAAAAACAACTACTTATCTCTCCAATACAAATCTTGATTTTCTTAAAAAAAATCATAAAAATATGAGACTATTTTAACACTGAATATTAATTTATTTCTAGAAAATCAATTAGAAAATAAACCTAAGGCCTAAATAAATATCTCTAAGGCATAACATAGACAGTAAAATAAAAGGCCTCAGGTATTTGAACCTTGAAATATAGTATCAAAACCTAAACTAGAAGCTTAGATTTAAGAAGTCAAATGAAAAATTCAGAGCTCGACCTAGAGCGTGCATATATTATCAAATGATGAATATAGAAGGCATTAAACTTCACTTAAAGTAATAGGCTCAGATTCGAATTATGGAAAGTGGGAAACTGTAATAACAAAAATCAACCAAAACTAAGTTTGAAATATCATTTGACTCTTCATTTTTGAGAGAAAGCTCTACAAAACGGCACTGCCACCATGAACTAAGGTTTGACAGTTTAGAACTCCTTTTGAGCTTTGCTTCTCTTCAATTCTAATCATTCTCGACCTGCAAGCTATGGTAAGCTTATTTTATGTCTTCTCCTTGGTTTCTTGGATCGTTTGATGAGAACATGGCCTCACAGGCCACAAATTTTGATATATATATCTAATGCTTCTTGTATTTTTGTGCTTATTTTGCTTATGTCATTTTGGGCTGCCACTCATGAGCTTGAACTCCTAGTTTTTGAAAGCTTTGAGGGAGCTCAACTGAGGGTTATTGTTCTTCTACATTCGCTGATGGTAAGTTACCTTCCAACCATGTATTTCTTAAAATAGAAAGCTTAAGAAAGCTTTTTTTATTTATTTATAAATTCATGGCCATACTCAGGCCGCACCATGTTTTCTTGAGTCCTATGAGCTCAAAACTAAAATTCTGTAAAAAATTCCATGCATTTTTTTTTATCATTTTGCTTTAGGTAATCTCTAACCTGATGGGACTTACATGGGTTTTCTTTTAACTACAAAATGATAGACCATTCAAGAGCTAAAAGCTCTTCTCTAGGCCATGGCCATGTGTATTTTTGAAAGGGCGTACTGTAGCTTTCTAGGCTCAAACCAAGAAAGGAATTTCTTTCCTCTTTCAAATTTTGAACAAGCCCCTATATGGACACCATGTAAAGTGAAAAAATATGAATTCCATAATGAACCCCAATATGGATATTTTGAGCATTGAAAGAAACCATGTGTCTCTATCTAGAGCTCGACCACTATGATTTTTCCTACTTTATGTTGTTTTTATAAAAACCCTCACATGGGTATGTCAGAAAAATGGAATATCTTTGCTTAAAATTTGAAACCCTAATGTGAGTTTTCAAAAATTGAAGAAAAATCTATACATTTTGATTACTCATGAAAAAACTAGGCTCGACCCATTATGTATTTCTGCATTTTCTATATCTACCTTAACTCCATCATATGGCTATTTGTTGTTTGTGAAGAAAATGCATTTTTGAATTTATTTTTAGTTATATTCCAACTCATCATTATTTCTATAGAAAATCCCCATGTTGGTATATAATATTCTAAAGACAACACATTCCTTTTGTATCACTATTGAAAGCCCTCACACGGGTTCATGAGATTCTGGAAAAATTTGTCTTAGATTTGATTTTCACATAGCATCCTATACTTTAAGTATACTAAACCTTCAGGTATCTTTTTTTTACATTTTCAATTGCGATTATAATGTTGCTCCCTCCTTGCACACATAAATCCTTTTAATTTAAATTTGAAAATTAGTTGCTTTGATGCACTCACAGTTATGCTCTTAATGGCTGCACTTCATCTAATGCAACATTTGCATTTATAGCCAATTGAAACTGACTGTTTTTAGTCATTTTCCACAATTAATTGAATGGTTGGATACTAGTCATTGTATTGATCTTTGTAATCCTTCATTTCGATGGGAAACTGGGGCTCTCTTCTCTTGCCTTCATTATGCAAAGTTCATTAATGCACAGTTCCTTTCTCCAATGAAAATCTTAAAGAATACCTTTGTTCTCTTTTATTGAATAGCGCTTCTTGTAATCAGGCATTATGTATGCCTATTCACTTATCAAAAACATAACACTATTGTAGCTTCACAAAATATTATGAATATGTTGAATAAAAATACTATAGCAACAATGTCGATATTTGCACTCAGTTGAATTAATGAGCTGATTTAAACAAACTATTCACCTATAGCTTTGAAGTAGTACGTACTTGATTGTTATGAGTGAATAGTAGGTTTGATGGTTTAATGAATGAATATTATTTACTCTTTCAATTGTATAACATTTCCTTTCTTGAAGAACATGATGATTGCAATCGCTTCTCAACCCACTTGTAATGAATAAGGGGCAACATGCCGAGCTCTACCCTTGTGGGATCTTATTTTTCTCCACATGCGTGGTCTTCAAATGATAATCAATTTCATGATTTTCCCTATACCTACACAAAGAAACAAATGATGTTAGAATAAAACAATATATCATGATACTGATGTCTCTCTTCCAGCTCATGTTTCTACACTTTTCTTGATAGTTTTAGTGCATGATTAGTAGCATAATACATTATCGTTGATGGTTCATATAGGAATATTCATAGTCGAAGCTTCTAACATCCCCCTCTTCCTTCCTACAGGTCAATGGAGCTCGAAGAAGACAAATGGTGCACCACTTCTGCGTCGATCATCAATTAATAGGTAGTGATGATTATGTTTATACTTATGTGATTATTCATTTTATGCATCTTCCATAGTGTAGTGTGATGCTTATGATGCACTGTAACAATTACATCCACGACTTGTGTGGATATTTAATTTCAAACTTATGCTTTTCAATTTGAAAAGAAAAAATCCATATCAATGTAAATTTGTACTATCATTTGAATTCTCGAAATCAAATGAAATTCTATAAATATGAATTAATTATGAAATAAATGAAAGAAATCTAAAATGATTTATTATTGTATGCTCAATTTTGTACTCCATTTGATTCTGAAACAGTGAGTAACAACTTCTAAAATTCTAATTCCTCTTTTCAAAGCATAACTATCACTTGATAAATAATGATAAATAAGATGCAATCAAAACTTAAGCATAACACAAAAATAATTGTAACTTCACTTAAGATATAGTGATATTTAATCTAGCTCCATGAATTGAGCTGTAGCAAAAAATTGGTAACATTTTGGTGATTTCCACTAAATGCTTTCCTTCTAAAGATATATTAGTTTCCTTAAAACACTCCATTGGGCATGAAGTCAAATCTTCCCCTTCATGAAACTCATAGCTTGAACAACAACACTCTAAACAATAGGAAAACAAAACTAAACATAACTGAAAGCAAACTAACAGGCCCTGATGGCCAACAAAATATGCACATCAACGCTTAGGGAAAACAAAACTACTGAAAGTAAATGTGCAGAACACACTTATTTGCAATGCTATTCTACTTATTTACAAGATAGAACTTATCTCAGAGGCAATGCTTGAGGTGGATCCCATTAACTGGGATAGACAACACCTCTCCAGTCAACTTAGAAAGTTGGAACACGTTGTGTTCCTTGCACTTCGTGATCACATAAGACCTGTCCCAAATCACATTGAATTTGGAATGTTGTCAAGGTTTGCTTTTAAATTCATTCCATTTAAAAACAAGATCCCCAACAATGAGCTCATGTGGTCTTGCCCTCTTATCAAAATATCTCCTCATCCGAGCTTGATGTATCTCTAGTTGTCTTAGAGCTTCTTTCCTAGTTTTCTCCAACTATACTAGCTGTGCAAATCTCACCTCAAGAGGTTGTTCATTCAACAATTCTAGTTCTTTAACATAACTTAAAGTTGGTAACTCAATATAAACTGACAACTTAGCTTCTTTTCCATAAGTTAAAACAAAAGGAGAACAACTAGTGGCTCTTTTAGGAGTTATTCTATCAACCCATAGAGCTAACTTAAGCTTTTCATGCCATGTCCATTGATCATCTTCAATAGTCTTCTTGATTATCCGAATCATATTCTTGTTTGTAGATTCTTCCTGAGCATTACCTTGCAGATAATAATTAGAAGACGTGTTCATGTAAATATTATTTCTAACTGTCCAATTAGAAATCCTTAAACCAATAAAATCCAAACCATTGTTAGAAATGATTGAATCTAAAACACCAAATGTTGACACGAGATCCAGGTGATAGAAGTTAAGCACTGAAGTCTCATTTTCTTCCTTTAAAGCAACTACCTCGATCCATTTGGTGAAATAATTTGTTGCAATAAGTATCCATTTATGACCCATGCTTGAAGGTGGATTGATAGGACCAATAAAATGTAAGCACTAGTTAGCAAAGTGCTGTTCCATAGAATCAGATGCAGGGGCAGCATTGCAAGCCTCCATTTTCTAGAAAATAAAGCACATTTCTCATATTTTTTGACCCAAGCAATAGCATCTTTGAACAAATCTGGCCAATAATAACCAGCCCGCATAATTTTTAGTGCTATTTTTTGTGTGGCAAGGTAGCCTCTTGAAGGCTCATCATGAAATTCTACTAAAATCTTGTCAACTTGATCAAGCTAAAAGCATGTTAATAAAACACCTTGGAAATCTCTCCTAAAAAGAATGCCACCAATAATTGCAAAAGGAATGACTTGTAATGTATAATATCTTCTTTTCACTCTGTCTAAGCCTTTGGGGCACTCACCAATCGCAAATAATGCATCATTTTCTACAACCAAGTAGCAGGAGATGTTGGAACAACATCTGCAACATCATTATTGAGCAATGTATCCATATTTTTAACTTCTTTTAAGTTGTTGTCTTCATTTCTAGCATTTTTTTCACACAAACCTTTTCCCCTAACGAGATTGGTTACCTTAATATCAACGTCAAATTCCATCACTTTTGTAATCCAACTAGCATGCTTATCATTTATATCTTTGTTAAGAAAGAGATCCTTGACCGTTGAATGAGCAACCAACAAATGGATCTTGTTGTTGGAAAGCATGTGCCTAAATTTTTTTAAGCTTCTGACAACAAAAAAAGCATGCTTTTCGACAAAAGAATATGTTACCTCATAATCATGCAATACTTGGCTGAAAAATGCTATAGGCTACTCCAAGCCTTCATCATTTTGTTGGAATACCATAGCTAAAACTATATCTACTCCTCCAAAGGCATATAGGATGAAGTCCTTGTCAAAATTTGGATTAATGAGAGTAGGAGCAGATACAAGGGCTTCCATAATCTGCTCAAAGCTCCTCTTACCTTTCTTAGTCCAACTGAAAGGCATATTCTTTTTAAGCATAGAAGTGAGAGGTTGCAACAAAGCTGCAATATTCGGTATGAACCTCCTCACAAAATTTATTCTTCCAAGAAAGCTTTGCAAGCCTTTCTTGTGAGATGGTAATAGTAATTAAAGAATTGTAGAGACTCTTTCAGGGTCTATAAAAATACCTTGCTTTGAAACAACATGTCTAAACAATTTACCTTCATGCACAAAAAATATACACTTCTTTAGGTTGAGAGACACTATGAACTCTCTGCATCTCTAAAAAATCTACTCTAAATGATCAAGGTGTTCATTACCATTTCTGAAAAAAATAGTACTTTCATCTAAATATGCTAGAACAAACTTGTTCATAAGGCTGTGAAAGGCCATATCCATTGCTCGCTGAAACGTTGCTCTAGCATTGGGGTATGTGCAGGATCATGGTATGCCAAAAAGTGGCAATATTTGTAGGGTATGTGGCTGACGACTTTTTTTTCACCCAAAATTAATGAAACGAAAAGGGTTTTTAGAAGAGATTCTCAGCTTTCCAAAAATATAAATTATGATTTAATTTGAATTTAATAAATAATTATTATTCATTTTCTATTAGAATTACGACTAAAGTCCCTCGATCGATAGGCTGATTGAAAAACATCTATAACTTTCAAACGGTATCATTATTTTGAATCCAAAATATCGTCACATTCTATGCTTTACATACTATAGGATTAAAAAGAAAAATTAAATTTCATGAATTTTTGACCAAGTTAAGGTTGACAGACGAGTTTTATATTTTCTAAAAGTTGTAATAAAAAATTCATAATTAATTATTTACTTGGAAAAAAATTACAAAAATATGCATCACATCAGGACATGAGTCCTCTACTTATATATAAAAATCTTACAAAAAAAATATTATCATTTTATTATGGTTAGGTGTAGACATACACCTACTTATTTTTTCACGAAATTTAAGTACTTTGCATTGAAATTTCAAATTTTTACCAAATAGATTTTATTTATTTTAAATAAACCTAGTATTTTAGAAACTACATTCAATTTTCTACAAATTCTATTCTTACATATTTTTGAAATAATATAGATAACTTATTCAAATATTTACGTCAAGTTGCCTAACACTAATTTTTCTGAATTTTTTGCCACTTAAGGGCCTGTTTGGCATACCATGATCCTGCACATGCCCATTGGACAAGCCGAAAGGAATTTTTTTGTAGGACATCGTGCCCCACTTAGTTGTAAATGCTATTTTGAATTGATCTTCTTGCTTCACCAAAATCTGGTTATAACCTGAGTAACCATCTAGCAAAGAAAATTTGTCAGATCTAGAAACTACCTGCAGAATTTTCTCCATGGAAATGAGTGGGTAATGGTCTTTCAATGAAGCCTTATTTAGATCTCAAAAATCAACACACAATCTGATTTCCCAACTTTTCTTCCTAACTGGCACTAAGTTTGACACCCAAGAAGTATGCTTAATAGGAAAAATAATACCACTCTCAACTAATTTATTTAATTCAGCCTTCATAATGTGTTCTGATTTGAGGTTAAGCAGTCTCTATTTATGCCTCACTAGTTTTGCATCCGGCTCTAGTTCAATAGTATGCTGGGCTAGTTTAGGATCAAAACCTCTCAAATCCTTGTACTCCCAAGCAAAAACATCACTAAATTTCTAGCATAACAGAATAAATGCTTGTTATTGTTCTTTACTACATACCTTTCCCAGCTTGAGAAGCTTTCCTTTGAAGATTTTGATCATTGCATAATGTTATTCTTTAACGGTCAGGCTACACTTGTCCTTCCACATTGGTCATCTGAATTGAACATAGATTCCAAGGTCACCAATCCTTTTGGTAGCTTGTTGGTCTTCAACTGCACAATTTGGTCATCATATTGCTACTACCATTTTTGTTGGTTTCCATCTATAAACTCAACTTCAAAAATTAAGAAATTAACAATTTGCTCATTGCTATCAAAAACTTGCCAACTTACATTATTGTCAGACACGGAAGGTCTGACCACTATTTTTACATACTGACGTGCCTCTACTTTATGAATCTCATTTGGAATATCAAACTGAGCTCCTATGGCAGTGAGCCTATCGACATGTTTATTTTCATTACGAGGAACTGAAATGATATTAAAAGCCTCAAAATCTTCCATCAAATCCCATACACAGTGCTTATATTTCTGAAGCAAATAATTTTTTGCAGCATTTAAATTTTGGATCTGATTTACAATTAGCTCTAAATCACCATAAATGCATAAACATCTGATACCTCTCTTGCGGGCCCATTCAAGGTCATGCACCAATCCTTCATACTCGGTTGTATTATTCAAACAGTTAAAAGTGAATATGAAAGCTGAATAGTGCTTAACTCCTTTGGTGATATCAACATAGCTCCACCTCCAACACCAATACTACTTCTCGAACCATCAAAGTAAAGCTTCCAAAGCTCATTTCCTATTTCTACTGATGGTTCCTCCTCTTTACAAAGATTAGGCATATCACAATTAGGTTCTCAAATCATATAGACTCCTAATCCTATCTCATTTGTGTGCTGAAACGGATCAAGCGCATGATCTTTGGCTGCCCATTTATCTAGATTGATATTTTATATATGGGTGCTATAGTCTGAGGTCATGGTTTTCTCCTCCAGTGCAGAGGTGGCATAGAGGTTAGCGTTTATAGGATTTGGTGAATATGGTTTGATATAGTCTTTGGTGAGAGGATTAGACTTTATGGCTACTTTCGTACCATACCTTGTTCTAAAGAAAAGATGAGACCAATCTGAAGATGGAAACCCACCCAACTTGGCTATAAAATCCCTCGAGAGACAAATGGCAAAGTGCAGTGGCGCTACTTTCGTACCATACCTTGTTCTAAAGAAAAGATGAGACCAATCTGAAGATAGAAACCCACCCAACTTGGCTATAAAATCCCTCGAGAGACAAATGGAAAAGTAAGAGTAAATTTTTTGATAATACCAGTAGTTTTAACAGTAGACCCATCTAATTGCATGCCTTTCTGGGGATTAGGCTCATAAGCAAGACCCAACTTATTAGCTAAAATCTTAGACATGACTAAACTATTGGCGTTAGAATCAACCATACAATTATGAACATTCTTATCACCAATAATCAGACTTAAATAGAATAGGGGAGGCTTTACCTCTTTAGTTTTCTGCTCATTTTTATCCTCCAGATCATCAGCAAGCACGACTTTAGCAACCCTTTGATCAATATCATCAAAAATAGATAATTCAGCTAAAGTATTTTGCAGTAAACCTTTCTCCCCTAGGAGGTGCAAAGCATCTAATACTGACATATTGACAGTGGTTTTCTTGAGATGCTTAACAATATTAAATGATGAAGAATTTACCTTCTACTAGTTTCTAATGATAGTGGCATCATTTTTCCTTTGCAAAGGCTATGAATGCATCCTAGACTGCTCTTTGTTTGATATCTCTTGGCCTCTTTGCAGAATCTACACTTTAGGCTGTGTTGCAACATTAACATTTGATGAAATGGGCTACTTACTGTTTGTGGGTTGCTACTATGAATTTCCAGCTTGTTGTCTTGAATCCATAGCACTCTTTTTTGACCTAGTATTAGCCAAAACAAGAGAATTTTGCTGATCTTGACCATTCACGCCATAGAATTCAGAGCTCTACCAGTTTGGCAAGGCAACTTCCATGCTATCTTGCTATTCTTGATTCTGATCTGCAACATTTTTCGAACAAGCATAGCTGTTTTAGACCATTAAAGCTTGATTTCTCATTCCATTAGCGCACATTGATTGGTTATGGGGCTGATTGCATGGATAACACCAATCATAATCCTGGGCAACATTATTTTGGGGTACAAGTTCCTTTGACGAACTGACTACATTTTGATTGTATCGCTGGAATGGCCTAGGGTTAAAATTCCTTCTTTGGGCTTGGTAATCATTTTGAAAGGTATGCCTATTAGGCTAGTTCTGCTGATAAGTGGCTTGATAAGGCTTATGTTCATGACCTACTTGCTTCTTAAGACTCACAAGGTCATTCCCGAAGGTCTTGAGTATACTTTAATCTCTTGAAATTCTTGGTTCAGGGTTAGAGCAACAACTTCTTCGGCTGCGTTATGGTAGCCTATTGTTGGAACAGGTGATACATTAGCTAAGGGAGGTACAACAATAGGGGTAGGTGGCTATATTTCTGGGAAGAAAAGCATAGGAGGTCTAGGGGTTATGTCTCCAGCTTGGATGAGATAGTTCTTACCTCTAATGGCTATGTCATAGGTGTTAGAGAGTGTATGCCCACCCATAGATTGGGTCATAACTACAATCTTTCTATTCAAAGCCTTTAGGTAAAATAGAAAAGCATGAGCTAGTATAGGTTTTACCATTGCAAGAATCCTATTGCAGGTTCTTTGAAATCAGTAGTTCAAATCAGCCAAGTGCTTGTGTGGCACCGTCTGAATGGTGCTCTACTGCTCTAACAAAGACAAATTATCAGATTTATCAGCAAAATGTTCATATAAACCATTACCTAATGCATCCCATGTCACGATTGAGTTGGCTACAAGACCTCTGAACCATTATAACGCCTTCCCTTTGAGCGACGTAGCTAACATCATTAATGCGGTGTTCTCTTGTGTGATGTTGTGATCCGAGCATAAGGTGGCTACATCATGAATATGCTCAACTAGTGTAGTAAGGTCCTCCCCAGTGAAGTATGGTAGACTTCTAAGGGCTACAATTGGGATGTCATCATATTGAATGATGTTTAATGGATTGCCTCCATTGAAAGGCATGAACGAGTTCTGCCTTGGTGCTGCCATTGGCGAAACACGTGATATTGGAACTAGTACTCCTGGTGATAAAACCAAGGAACTGAAAATATGAGGTGTTGAATTCAATCTCGTAGGTGTCTCAAAGAGCCTCGTTGTTGTTTTTCCTCTTCTTCGTGGTGGAGACAACTCTCGATATTTGAAAGGTGCAATACTTGATCTTGTCTATATTTTTCTCATGCGTAGACTGCACTAGCATGCAAAATTAGGATAGGAGTCACCAGGTATATTGTAATGAGCCTCCAAAAGGCTGAAAAAATTTGCTGCATACACCAAAAAACAAATTAAAAACTCTAAAATTTCTCTAAAATGGCTTTCAGAGTCCCACTGGGTGTGCCAAAAACTATTATAAAATAGATTTGCACCTTGTTGAAACTAAAAGTTTAGCAATCTATTGACACCTGGAAATGTTCTTGAGTTGTGGGTAACTCATTGCAAGAACGAATCTCCAGAGTGAGCTAGTTCTCCAAATGATGAATATTATTCTAAGTAATTTTTTGAGGGAAAGAGTTAGAAAGATGACCGAAATTAAAACCTATGACTAACAGATGATTTTCAAGACTTGATAATGATTTAATGATGATTTTGATTTCTTCCTCACAAATGTTCAACTTTCAGAAAAACACAATATCTCACAACCTCTCATGAACAATTAACACATAAATAATTTGCATGAAGACCTGATTTTAAATACAACATACAACCTGTATTTTTGAACTTTTTGCATCCATAATTACAGTCTTAGGACATAACAAGGACTCTGTGAACATAAATCACAATATGACATCAAACTGAAAATGCAAGTAGACACAAAATTGAGAAGTAGGAATGCTATTTTTATTCAACTAAAGGAGTATGCCCAAAATCTGTCTGAACTAAGTACAAATGAGTTTACAAGCTCCTAAATGTTAAGAGTCAAAAACTAGAATCTTAACTGAGAAGCCCAAGAAAACTAAATTTCTTCAAGATATAACCCTCTAGAAACCCTAATCCGAGCTCACAAGAAAAGCTCAAGGAAAAGGTACCAAATTGTCTCAAAAGAATGCATAAAAGTAGAAAAATGCACTATTTCCATGTTCATACTGAAAAGCCTCTCAAAATAGACTAAATCTACTTTAAAAGCAAATAAAGGACTTTATCTATCGAGCAGACAACTCAAATCTGACCAAAGGAAAAATCTCAACCCCAATTTGCTAAAAATAGCAAAGAGATAAAACAATCTACCTTATCTTTGCTTTACATAGTTGCATATTTCCATAATCTCATAATTAGATCTATTTTGCAACTATTTTTTTTTTTTAAATATTTTGCAAAAACTACTTATCTCTCCAATACAAATCATGATTTTCTTAAAAAAAAAACATAAAAGTATGAGACTATTTTAACATTGAATATTAATTGATTTCTAGAAAGTGAATTAGAAAATAAACCTAAGGCCTAAATAAATATCTCTAAGGCATAACATAAACACTAAAATAAAAGGCCTCAACTATCTAAACCTTTAAATATAGTATCAAAACCTAAACTAAAAGCTTAGATTTATGAAGTCAAATAAAACCTTCAGAGCTCAACCTAAAGCATGCATATATTATCAAATGACAAACATAGAAGGCATTAAACTTCACTTAAGGTAATAGGCTCACATTCAAAATAGGGAAAATTGGGAAACGCTAATAACAAAAAGTGACCAAACCTAAGCTTTGAAATATCATTTGACTCTTCATTTTTGAGAGAAATCTCTTCGAAACGGCGCCACCACCATCAACTAGGGTTTGATAGTTTAGAACTCCATTCGAGCTTTGCTTCTCTTCTATTCTGATCATGCTCGGCCTTCAAGCTATGGTAAGCTTATTTTCTATCTTCTCCTTGGTTTCTTGGCTTGTTTTATGAGAACATGGCCACATAGGCCATGACTTTTGATATATCTATCTGATGCTTCTTGTATTTCTGTGCTTATTTTAGGCTTCCATGTATGAGCTTAAACTCCTAGTTTTTGAAATCTTTGAGGGAGCTCAACTAAGGCTTATTGTTCTTCTATAAGCACTGATGGTAAGTTACCTTCAGCCATGTATTTCTTAAAACAAAAAGCTTAAGAAATCTTTTTTTTTATTTATAAATTCATGGCCATACTTAGGCCACACCATGTTTTCTTGACTATGAGCTCGAAACTAAAATTCTGTAAAAAATTCCATGCATTTTGATTATCATTTTTCTTTAGGTAATCTCTAACCTGATGGAGCTTACATGGGTGTTGTTTTAACTGCAAAATGATAGACCATTCAAGAGCTAAAAGCTCTTCTCCAGGCCGCGGACATGTGTATTTCTAAAAGGGCATACTAAAGCTTTCTGGGCTCGACCCAAGAAAGGAATTTCTTTGATCTTTCAAAATTTGAACAACCCCCTATATGGGCACCATGTAAAATGAAGAAATGTGTATTCTACAATGAACCCCAATATGGGTATTTTGTGAATTGAAAGAAATAACGTCTGTCTATTTGGAGCTCGACCACCATGATTTCTCCTACTTTCAATTGTTTTTATAAAAACCCTCACATGGGTATATCCAAAAAATGGAATATCTTGTCTTTAAATTTGAGACCCTAATGGAGGTTTTTAGAAAGTGAAGAAAAATATGTACATTTTGATTACTCATGAAAAATCTTAGCTCAACCCATTATGTATTTCTACATTTTCTATATCTACCTTAACTCCATCATATGGGTATTTGTTGTTTGTGAAGAAAATGCATTTCTGAATGTATTTTTAGTTATATTCCAAATTGTCCTTCTTTTTGTAAAAAATCCCCATGTGGGTATATAATATTCTAAAGACAACACATTCCTTTTGTATCACTGTTGAAAGCCCTCACACGGGCTCATGAGATTCTTGAAAAATTTGTCTTAGATTTGATTTTCACATAGCATCTTGTACTTTAAGTATACTAAACCTTCAGGTATCTTTTTCTTATATTTTCAATTGCCATTATAATGCTGCTCCCTCCTTGCACACATAAATCTTTTTAATTTAAATTTGAAGATTAGTTGCTTCGATGCACTCACAGTTATGCTCTTCATGGATGCACTCCATATAATGCAACATTTGCATTTACAACCAACTGAAACTAACTATTTGTTGGTCATTTGCACACTTAATTGAACTACTAGCTACTAGTCACTATATTGATCTTTGTAATATTTGATTTCGATGGGAAACTAGGGCTCTCTTCTGTTGCCTTCATTATGCAAAGTTGATAAAATTTTAAACAATACCTTTGTTATCTTTTATTGAACAATGCTTCTTGTAATCAGGCATTATGTATTCTTGTTCACTTATCAGAAACATAACACTGATGTAGCTTCACAAAATATCATGAATATGTTGAACAAAAATAATATGGAAGTAATGTTTAGACTTGCACTCAGTTGAATTAATGAACCAATTTAAACCAACTATTCACCTGTAGCTTTGAAGCAGTACCTACTTGATTGTTATGAGTGAATAGTAGGTTTGATGGTTTAATGAATGAATATTCTTTACTCTTTCAGTTGTATAACACTTCCTTTCTTGAAGAACATGATGATTGCAATCCCTTCTCAACCCACTTGTAATGAATAAGGGGCAGCATGCCGTGCTCTACCCTTGTTGGAGCCTATTTTTCTCCACATGCTTGGTCTTCAAATGATAATTAGCTTCATGATTTTCCCTATACCTACACAAAGAAACAAACAATGTTAGCATAAAACAGTATATCATGATATTGATGTCTCTCTTCCAGCTCATTTTTCTGCACTTTTCTTGATAGTTTCAGTGCATGATTAGTAGCATACTACATTATCATTGATGGTTCATATAGGAATATTCATAGTCAGAGCTTCTAACATCCCCCTCCTCCTTCCTACAGGTCAATGGAGCTCAAAGAAGAAAAATGGTGCACCACTTATGTGTCAACCATCAATCAATAGGCAATGATGATTATGTTTATACTTATGTGATTATTCCTTTTATGCATCTTCCATAGTGTAGTGTGATGCTTATGATGCACTATAACAGTTACATCACGACTTGTGTGGATATTTAATTTCAATATTATGCTTTTCATTTTGGAAAGAAAAAATGCATCTCAATGCAAATTTGTACTATCATTTGAATTCTTGAAATCAAATGAATTTCTATAAATATGAATTACTTATGGAATAAATGAAAGAAATCTAAAATTATTTATTATTGTATGCTCAATTATATACTCCATTTGATTCTAAAACATTGAATAGCAACTTCTAAAATTCTGATTCCTCTTTTCAAAGGATAACTGTCACTTGATAAATAATGATAAATAAGATGCAATCAACACTTAAGCATAATGTAGAAATAACTGTAACTTGACTTAAGATATAATAGTATTTAATCCATCTCCACCGATTGAGCTGTAGCAAAAAAATTGTAACACTCCCCATTGATGTTAACCCTACCAAAGAGAAAACATCATCCAAGACTACAGTGATTTCATTCCCTTTTTCTTTTCCTCTTAGTGCACCCTTTGCAAATGAACTAATTATGTCACCAGTAGAATTTATGGGGAAAAATATCATGACTAAGGCTATGTGGGCTATAAGAGCCCAAAAAAGAAAAGGATGCAGTGATGCCTGCTAAGCAAATCCTCTTTAATGTAGTTAAGGGGTTGTTAACATTTGAAACCATGATGCCAAACATTATCAAACTACAAGGGTAGATGCAACCTAAGGATTCTTTGATCCATGTTGTAGGGATCGATCTACATGTACCTCAACCACAAGAAAAAGTTGATCTAATGGATGAGACTTAGTGGGCTATGACTAAAAACCTTTTGAAGCATAGTAACCAACTAAAAAAGTAGGAGGAGGAGCTCAAGAATGTTAAAGAAAGGGTGGAGATCCTATAGAAAAGGGAATAGGATAAGGACATTGAAATTGCATGCTTGTCTCAACAAGTGTAGGAAGAAAAGAACAAACTCCAGGAGGAACTTGCAAAGTTCAAGTCCCAAGATCCCAACCTAATTTCCAGTTGGTAGCATAAAAACTAAGAGCTTCAGGACCAGTTGACTTTGGTGGAAAGAGAAATACAGGAGAAAAATAGGGAGCTTTAGGATTAGTGAACTCAATTGGAGAGATAAATGTAGGAGAAATTCAAAGAGCTCTAGGAGCAATAGGCTCAATTTGAAAAGGAGATCCAAGAAATAATCTCTGCTCTGGAAAGGGAATCTAGAACCCAAGGTCAAGCTGTGGAGCTATTGAAGAAAAAAGAAGCAGAGTTGGGAACTCTACATGAACAGATCACCATAGTTGACAAGAGAATTAATGAGTTGATGGAGGAAATCAGGTCGAAGGAGATTGAAATAAATCTTTTGAAGATTCCCTCCCAGCTCCCTATTCCTCAAATGGATCTCCTTTTGGTGGCTTAGCACTTATATGCCTCATATTGGGAGAAATTCAAGTCTTTATATTTGACCCTACAACCAATAGTCCAATTCATGGTGGATGTGAAAAATTTAAGTAGGGAGGTATGTGGTACAATTGAACAGGTTCCATAGTTCATTGCTGAAAAGGTGCTCAAGGCAGAGAAGTTGCTAAAAATATTGTACATTATGGAAAATGCAGACTTGGTAATGGAAAGGATAGAAGACTGGAGGTTGGTTGCCAAAAAGGTGAAGGAATTCATCCATTATTATGTAACCATCCTCCAAGCTAGCAATTTCTCAATTATACTAAGGTGGAATATGAATAATATGTCAATGCAATTCTCCCAATTGACTCAAATAGGATTTCCCTCCCCCTTTGTCTTTGATGATTTGGTGGGAATGGCATAGCACATTGCAACAAAGATCAAGGAAAAGCAACATGATTTATCTACTTTCCAAAAATTTAGTCAACCTCCCACAACAATGGACATTTAAAGTGCCATCCATCAGATAGCACAACTTCTTTTTCATCTTGAGTCCAGGACCGAGATCTCCATGGAGCTACCATTAAAAGAAATTATTTATTTGCATGAGGCATAAGAGAATCTATGCACCATATTGATGCCATCCGAGGTCGACTGGTTGCCTCTATAGATTGCACTTTCAAAGCTTTACTTATTTCCCAATGGATAAGGCTATAGTTTTCAAACTAGAAATTTTGGGTTCCCATTCTATAGGTGAAATGCCCCTAATAGTCGCTAAAAGTTGTGGATTTAAAATCCTTAAAGCTCTCTCTAGATGGTTATTGTTGGTTTTTTATCATCCATGACCCACACATCATATGCTTGAATATTTTTGGACCCCTTTTTGTAGCCCCTTTGTCTACTTATACCATGTTTCAGTTGTGCATGCCTTTCAAAGTTTTCTTCCCTTATCCTTAAAGCTCTACCCTTATGCCACATGTTTGCAAAACATGCATTTGAGGATTCTCTCCTTTGTTTTACCTTGGGATTTGTTAGCAGGCCACATTGCATCATTTCATAGACACATTTTTTGGCGGGCTGCATAGTCAAAGCTTAATGCAATCGCTGCACCACATATCTTTGTTATGGGGATTTTGATCACAAGGGAAGGATGAATGAATTTTAAGCCCCATCATTGTGCCACATGTCCTAACCAACTATGTGGGCCGGTGACATGTGTCATCTGGAGATTTCTGCTGCTTTTTCTTTTAGGCCACATTCATCATTGGAAGAGGGTGCATTTTATTGAAGGTGATTGAATACCATGTTTCCAAATCATTTTGTTGCAAAGGTCTTTGAGAATCATTACAATGGGCAGCATAGCCCATGCCAAGGAAATCTTTTTCAGTTATTGGATTTCAAGTAGTGGAGGGATATATATATATATATATACTACTTTGACTCTCTAGAAAAGGGTTGGGAAATACACAAAAAAAGTACTGAAATACTGTAGGCATTTTTATTGTTTTAATTATTGTATTAAGACTCATAGAATGTGCCAATTTGTTCAACCTCTCTATTTCATAGTTAATTGATAAGACGTTATACTATGTCAATATAAATTTGTTGTTTAGATAATGTCTTGAACTCTTCTTGTTTAGTAAATGTACATGGAAGTTATATTATGCCATTTGATTGACTTATTCAAAATTTCATCTATGTTTTTTGTTATTTTTAGGCATGTAGATTGCTAAATGGGCCCTCAAATCTGACTTGAAAGGGAAGATATCTTGTGCCTAGTTACTTACATCTTGGTGCATTGACTTAGATTAGACTTTACTTTATATATCTATTTACTTTTCCTTTTCCAACCCCCCCAAATATAGGAAGAGTTGGGATCTTTAAAACTTGGAGCTGACTCAATTTAGCGTAATTAGTCCCCCCATTAACCGAGTTTCCCATAAGGTCATGTGTCTAGCAATTTTAGGCATCAACAATTTCATTTTCCAGATAATAAGTTATGATCCTATAATAGGAATGCCTATGGTATGCATGTATATGGTAGTGCATATTCAACACCCCCTATATTGCACAGTGTATGATTATGAGGGTTTCTTGAAGTAAAGATTCATGAGGGATTGATAAGGTTGAAGAAAGGTGTAGATGGAGTAAGGTTTAGTTGGTACTCATTGGTTATGCATATGTTTCTGTTCAAAGGTGCACCTTACTTCGGGTAAAATATGACTTTGGATAGAAAGGAGGGTCACTTGGATTTTCCTGTGCAATGTTGGACTATTGTTTTAGACAAGGACGATAGGGCATATGATTATGTGACATTTCAAAACTTGTTTTCTTCAGAATTGAAGAGAGCCTTGGTTGTGAATGTACCTAGAATTCCCATAGCTCTGCATGACTTCTTGAGACCCAAGAAAATAAGGCCTAAGCTAGGAGTTGATCACAATTGGGGAGATGACATCCCATATCCTGATTACACTATTTTAAGAGTGTATGGTTCCATGGTTACACCTCACTTTGTACGAAGATTTTTTCTAAAGAGAATTGGTTTTCTTGAGGTGATGTGGCAATTTGGAAGTGTAGAAAATGAACATTTGTTGAATCAAGGAAAAGAAACATTATTTCCTTTACATACACATGCTCTTCTAAGTTTGTGATGACAAAAGAAGGTTGGAATAAAATACTTGATATACTCAAGGCCTACCGCATGTGAAGATCAATGGAGAGGGTAAGATATGATCCTGAAGGTTTCATGGCCTAGTTGAAGGAAAGGAACAAGAATTACAAATTTGTGCACATTTTCCAATATCTAGAGGATGTGATGAGAAATGAGTTTAACCTTTTGGAACAAGATAAAAGAAAAGAAAGTTGGATTTATTTCAATAAGATGCAATGAAAGATAAAGCAAGAGGAATTTGACTTCAAGGTTCTCCTAGAGATTGAAAATGTAATGAAAAAAGTGGAATATGTATCCTAGAATTTTTAGACAATAGTGGGCCACCTTGAAACTAAAGTAGTGATAAGTAAGGATAAGCAGAAATCCCCCATTGAAGAAAAATAGGGATGGGGGAAAAGTCCCTACTATGGTAGAGAAATCTACATCTCGATTCCCTGAAGAACTAAGAATTAAGTTCTTTGTAAGGATAAAGAGTAAGGAAAAGAAAAATGATATAGCTCATTCTCCCTCTCAACAAGAGGAGCACAAGTCACCTTCTCCTATGCCACAAATACCATTTCCATCTCCTCCAGGGCTAACAAAGCTTGGAATAGTGCATCTTGGTGCTCTACCACTTAGTGCATCACCACTAAAAGATCCACTGTTGAAGAAGAAGAAGGCTAAAGTAACTACTTTGGTGGACTATGTTGATGAAGGCTCTGATGATGACATTTGGGTATTGGAGCAAGAAATGCAAGAAGGAATTCCCATTGCACCAACAATGATGACAACACAACAATGAGGTATGATTTTGAGTAAAGTTGATCTCACTGGGCTCAATTGCAAAGATGATATGCAGGTGGAAGCATGCACAAAGCTTTTAGATGATGGCACATTTGTAAATTCTCAAGATTTTATGGAATTTACATACAAAGCTAAAATAGATGAATATGTCAAAATCCTAGCCATAGAAAAAATATTTCATCTAGAATTACTTGATGTTGCTATCTAGATAGAGGTTTTGAATGAGATGAGAGCTAGGTTCCAAAGGATGACTACAAAGGAGGAGAATTAGTGAGAACTAGTGATATTTTATTATTTCCATAATGGGATATAGCTTTTTCCATAGCCTTTGATATAATAAAGAGATGTGATAGGACACTCTACAATTAAGAAGAAGAGGTTGCAATTGCATTACAAGGGTCTTCCTTTAGTGAACAATGGGATGCATTAGTTATCTGGTCTTTAGCACCAAGTACAAGGAATCCTGACATTGCTAGGCCTACACATAACTATAGTGGAGGACTAGTAATAAAGAGAGTGTTAGAAACAACAACTCTAGAGGTAACAAATATGTTATTACATGTTCCATAATTCACAAAGGCCACAGTAGAATCTATAACCGCAGAAAATGAGAAGCTTAGGAAAGAACACAATGATTTGTTGGTTAGATATGGAAAGATTATACAACATAAAATGTAGTTACAGATAAAGGTGACATTATTGGAGGATAAGTTGCAAAGTTTGCAACCAGGAAAGCATAAGTAGGTTGATGTTGATTCCCCTACCATTTCACAAGAAACTACACCCATTGAATTTACCATTGAAGTGAGTTCCTCTTGGGAAATTGTGCCATATAACATGGGAACTATGCCTATTTTAATAATGGATCCTAGTGCATTAGAAAGGCCATAGGCTAAAGAAGATATCAGTAGGGATGAGTTTCTCGAGCAACTAACTGAATATAAAGAGTAATGTGATAATCATGATAGGGAGGTTTTTAATAGAAACATGGAGATTGTCACTACTGCATTGGAGCATTTCAAGAGAATAATGCATAACAAATTGAATAGAATTCACTATAGTTATTCATCCATGGTGGCCACCATAATTTTTTTTGACAATGACAGGGAATGAGCTATTCCACTTATGGAAATATGGATCCCTAGGATGAGGGAATTGATATCAATGTCAATTTGAGCTAGGCATGATGCCAACTTGCCTGAAAAGTTTAAGCCCATTGTTACTATTGTAGGTAAGATTGAGGGGTATAGGGGAAATATTGAACCTTTGGAGAAAAAAAAAAGATATTTTGTGAAATCCTTTAACAAATCAAATCATGGCCTCCTTCCATCCATTCTAAGGCATTATGGTAGTATAAAAATGTCATGCCCATAATTTTTCACTCAAAAATACAACCAATTTTTTATTTTTATTTTTAATTTAAACATTAAGGTATGTTTTGAAAAGAAGGATACATTACAATAACTTAAGTTAGTTAATTATGAGTACTCAAGTTCTTAGCATCCCTTTTAAACCAACCCTAAAATATTCCTACTTGCACATAATTACAATCAAGACGATTCAGTTTTATCCTTTATTTCGACATTAACTTTATTATTGCACTAATGTTACCATTAACATCCAAGGATGGTGATGGAACACCTTATGGTTTACTCTCTCAAGTTACTCATTGATCATGCTATTTGTAATTTGCAAATTTGAGGACCTCCTCAATGTAAGAATAAAGTAGTGACCTCTTTTAAACCAACATTGCCAAACTCTGGTTGACGTTTGTGCCACTATGATAATATTATTACTTAATAACAACCAATTCAACGGTCCAACCTTGGTGACCAAAAAAATGGTATTATTATTAAGCACAATAACACCACTAACATTTTTATTTTTATTTTATTTTCCATTATGATAAGATAACATTTAAACTATTACACTTCCAACATAACTGCAATGTTGAGATTTATTTTGGTATACTCCTATATTAATTTAATATCAAATTTTAGGACGCTAATCCTAATATCAAAATCCTATGATAATATTAATAACAAAACTCGTACAATTGATACTATAAATACTATAATCCTTATTTATTTTCTTATTAATATTAACCATACCATATGATAAAAAAAATTCTCAAAACACTATATCCTAATTTCACTTGATATATTATTGTTTATTATGAATATTAACTATTCTAATTATTAATTTTTTATAAAAAAAAATTCATTATCTTAATCAATAACAAAATATACTATTTTCTTAATTCTTTGTAAAATAATAATAATTATACTATTTATCATATAATTATATTTATTATAAATATAAACACAATATATAACAAATATTTGTTTAAATCTCATATTACAAATTTATATACATAATATTTATATCCCACAATGAAATAACACCTAATTTTATCATATATAAAATATAAACTAAGTAGTATTGTTTCTTACCTTTACTCCTTGGAAAGAAAGAGAAAAACATTTATAAATATCTTATTTTCAGGTATAATTCAATTAATCCAAGTTACTTCTCTTTTTCTTTAAAACTTTTGTCCCCATCTTGTTCTTTTTCTTACGTGGGAGGAATCACTTCTTTTAAATGAAAAGTAAAAGAATTTTTAAATATGGCGGTAAGAATAGATGACAAGAGATAAAGTATATCATGACCTAAAAACAATTCTGAAGCTCTAAACTGCCATGAGAAATATATGGTGATAGAAGAAGTGCGACGAAGTAAGAAGTAATTTTTTTCTGTGTATTTGCAGATTTGAAATAATGGCAGTATCAAAAATAGGAAGCGATCTAATTGATGCCTCATGACTGATTATTATTATTATTATTATTATTATTTTATTATCACTCCTCTCCAAAACACTGACAGTGCCCAATGTCTATTTTCATGCTTGAAATTAAGGCGATATGACATTTGACCTGCTTGCTTTTACTGAAAGGAATTCTGTGTTTTTTTTATTTATTGGAAGATATTCTTTTCCTCAATTGAATCTCAAATTTCAAAAAGATTTATTTATGTCACATTTATATATATTAGTTATGAATTGTAAAAAAAAATGCTACATTCGTAATCATGAGATCGAAAATTTGCGAGTACATGAAGAGGGATCCTTTCATTGCGCCTGATGCCACAAATAGCCCAAGATTCACGCATCTACTGAAGGAGTACTCTGCCCTTTTAAAAAATTTATATTTAATTACCCTACTTAATCAATGTACAGGTGTGGGACTTTCACCAGCCGTTCCCATTCACTATTGCTGCGTTCAAAGCAGATGGAGGCCTATGGTGATCTAGTCAATCACTAGATGGGGTGATAGTTACTCCATGAATCTTGAGGAGAGAAAAACCATTTTCAGATTTCAAGAGCACTTATTAGGTTACAAAATCGTATTCCAAGGGGAGAGGCACTTGCCTTTCGCCTGCCATTCTCATCTACATTTTGACAGCAACTTTATTTTTGATTCAAATACTCGAGAGAAGACTGCGATTACCCTATCTCAATCTCAGCATCAGACGGCTTAAGAATAGATGCAGGTTACATCTTATGTCAATTTTTAGATTGTGTACCTAATACAGGTAAGTGGCATTTAAACTTCTCGTTCTTCCAACTACTGTCAAGATCTCTATAGCTAACGAAGTCTAACTAATCTCAACGTCCCACAAAAAAAACATATTGATACTTCCAATACATTCAATCAAGAATTAGATTCTGTCTCCCGATTTAGTTGGCCCATCTACCCCTTACCGTATTTCCAAAGACATCATGGAGAAAACGCTCAATATTACTCATGAACGAACGGGCTTGCATTAACCATTTTTTTTCTCTGTCGTGAGTGATGAATGTTTTGTTTTTCCATGCGGGTGATCTTGTGTTTTTGTGCGAATTCACCGACTTCTTCATAGTCTTTATTTTGTATGCTTATAGCCCAATTCATTTCAATGTCTCTTTTGTCTTTCTTATGAATTTCTCATTTTTTGGGTGGCGATTTTATTTTGATGTGGAGGAGGTGTTGTTATTACTGAATGGCTCTCAAACTTTGTCTTAGCATATCCATGAGATAACATCTCTTGAGATACTCTAACTGTTTTGCGTATTTGTGTGAAACTCTGCCTACCCAACATACCCATTGTGTCCATATCCCGCAATCACCAAACTCCATGAAATAATATCTCTTCAAGGCATTCTATCAATCAGTTTGCATACCTTGCCTAGTCGGCCACTTTTGGAGCTCATTTCTACAGAGCTTCACTATCTACAATATTTGCTAACAAACCTATCATCCACACATTCTATTAACTATCATTGTGAAGTTCCCATTTGGGTATGGGTGCAATGCAAGGTTGCTAAAATTTGCATTTCACCTGCAACTAGAGATGTCTTCACTATATATATATATATATATATATATATATATATATATATATATATATATATTATTATTATTATTATTCATTTTATTTAATTTTGTCTCAAGGCCTCCTAGAACTATTGTAGCCACAGTGATGGTTTTCTCTATCTATCATGTAGTTAATTGGTTGGAACGCAGTGCATGCTACTTCTATTAAACATGTCTAAATAGTGTCCTTGAAGTATGTATTTTTCATATAAGAAATGAGGAAATGCTTTGCATCATATAGTAGATCCCTTGAAGTCGAATAACCATGTTGACATACCACACACACTATATATATTTTTTACGTTTAGGCAGAGGGAAAACTATCATTGTAGCACATGATTTAGGATCAGATATTGTATTGAATAAGCATAACACACGACTATTTATTATTTCAAGCAAAGTCTAGTATCCTCTTTAAACATTAAAAAGAAACACTTATATACATAAAATTTGCTAGTTGACTCACACTGCAGAAATGAGTTCTTCTTTTACATCATACACAACTTCTAATGACATATTTTTTGTACTTCCATAAACATATTTCTTTTCATCTCACTCATGAGAAAATTACAACACTTCTGATTAACAAAAAGGGCTCCAAAGATTCATTTTTTTTAATTTTTTTTTCAATAACTTAATTGATAAATCGAAAGAAACACAATTAGATCTGCACAATATGTTCTCTTTTCTTCTTTCAAATACCAACTACTTTTCCTGTTCAACAAGGTCATATATATATTTTTTAATCTCAATTCACTACAGTAACTCCTAGAAATTAATTAAATAATAAACCTATCCATAAGGGCTTGCTCTCCACCCTACCATAATGGTGTCATGGAGCCTCGTGGGCTCTAACCATACCCTCGAGCAAGGAATTTTTTCTTAGCTCCACGATGATAAATGGAGTATTTTCTCATTTTTTACAAGGGATAAACTAACATAGTACAAATTTCATGCATCTAGATTTTCTACTTTCTACTTTCAACCATGATTTGTACACTATGTCAACTTCATACAACCATTAAACAAGGGTAAAAGAAAATAAGAACTTATCTCCTTTCTTGTAGATGAAGGGATTGAACTCTTTTATCCATCCTTCCTCTCCAAGCCAAGCCACCTTGATTTCTATCTTCCCAAAGAGGTTGAATCCTCTTCCCTTCTCATTCTTTCTACCATCTCCACTAAAGTTCTCCAAGAGGAGGAGTGGGTGACACTCCACTCTTCCTTCCTCTCTAAGATATATAGGAGTTTCAACTTGCAATCTTTGAATGGGGAGGTGTAAAGTGGACCTCCTTCCATCAGTGAGGGTATTTCCTCATTAAAGAGGGGAACATGCACTTGGACAACCCCTCAATCTTTTCACCCCTATCCTCTCCTCAAAATTCGTCACTCCTCATTATGGGGCTTTTCAAGAGTCAAATCATGTCCTGGGAGACTTATTGCATGCTACTTGACCCCTACCACTATGCTATAGACCCTAGGGGGTTTATTTTTGCATCCTAACTAAGGAAATTTGATCAACAACCCTCTTTAAAGACCCTCTTAAGGATCCATCCAAGTTTCATACCTGGATAAGGGTTCCTAACCCCTAACCCCACTTACACCCACATAACACCTAATCTAATATCCTTTTAATATCAACCCTTACTATATTAATTTACCACATTGACTTTATTTATTTCTAAGCCCCAAAAAGGTTCAAATTCATATACACAATAAGATTTCTTTTGATTTTCTCTCAATGGTTTCCGCTTCTCGTACTCGCACCCTTATATTCTTGCACATTGCCAATGCAATAGTAAGGAGCAATCATGTACAACATTAATTCGTAAGCTTAATATCCTAAGATTTATCTATGCAACAGTTCCATTTTAAATTTCAATTCACATACCATAATTTATGAGTTCCTAACACCTTCACGATAGTGATAATTAAATAGAATGTTAGAGTGAAATGCAAGAACATTGTTACACAATCACACTATTTATCATCTATAATACATCTTACCATCTATTTAGGGAAACAAGAAATAAATTAGGGTTTTACCAATCACATGTGATGCAAGGTCTTACAAAAAACCATACAAGAATGGAAAGATGAAACCAAATAAAGTGATTTCAGATTAGATAGTTTCAATTTGTCAAAAATATTATATGAGCACACTGAAGAGAAATATGGATATGTTGGTTCATGTACAGACTGCCTTGCTTGAATTTGATAAGGAGGCTAACCAAATTGATACCAAGTATGTGCCTTATAGAGAAAGTGCAGATGGGGTCATGAATTTCAATTGGCCTACTAAAGAGGAATTCTCGGCATGGAGAGGCTGATACTTGGAGGGGGTGGTGGATTAATAAGAACTTGTAGGCTAGTAATTTGAAATTTTGATTTCAAAGTACACAATGATGATGAATATTAGATGGGTGAAAATGCATTACATAGCTTAGATTAAGTAAAAATTTGGCTTCTGCTAAAGTATGGAAAATATAGGGCATTTTCTTCAAATTGAATTGATGACTATTTTGTAGATGTGGGCATATTCTTTGTCCTTTCTCTTTGTTTCTTTCATGTTCTCTTTCTTTTGCATTTGGTATGCATGTGCACAAACTTTGAGGTAACTATTTTAAGATACCTTTTTTAAAATGGGACGGGATCTCCAAAAATGAATGAAGACTAAATTTATTTTGCATATGTTTCCCACCTTCTAGGAATGAAGAATAACTAAAAAATAAATCTTTGTTATAGTAGTCCAATAAGGTAATGACATGTGTACTTTCTGGCTTGAGGCTTTTTTTTCTCCTTTGTCTCTATAAGAAGGAAATCAGGGCCAAAAGTAGGGGTTCATTTTTTTGCAATCAAAACTATGAATTATAAATGGAATATCAAGCATGTTTTAAGTTTTTTCTTATGTTTAGAGTTTGTTTTTATGTATGGAATTTTGGTAAAAATATATCAAATGCAATGCATAGTTATACCAATTTTGTGGCTATTGTCTCTCCTTTGTACTTGTTTAATGAGTTATGAATGAAATTAATCAATGATTGTTTTGCTCGTATTTGTTGTTTCTCAGTGGATGTTTAATTTAATTCCTACTTATCCATTCAATGAGTTAATGTAAATGCTTAGATGAGATTGATAGCTCATATGAATTAGGTGTTGGGATATTCGTAAGTAGTGATGATCATGAATGTAATATGGGAGTGTTGCAATGTAGTGTTTCTTGATATTCTATGTTGGTATTGTAGAATTGTTTTCTACTTGCACAGGTTGAGATTGACTCTCTGTTTGGGATAATACACTGGTTCGTACAAAGTATGTATAATTCACTTTCTAGGTTCATTCATCAGCTAATCACTTTTTATTCAAATTTTTTTGAATGAAGATAAATGTTGTTGTTTTGTGTTGAGTTTTGTTAATGTCATGCTCCAAGGGTAGGATATCAATAAATGAACTACTAACTTTTTTGATATACTATGTTGTTGAGTAGCTGTGTGAGAATTATCTATTGTGGATAATGTATTGAAATAGTGGTCATATAAATTCTTGAGTATACATTATGGGATTTCCCTCTTGGATTTCATAGAGCCCAAAGTGTAGGAGGAGAAGTTTTGCAGCTTTTACTTGTTTGTTGGCCAATCCCTTTGGAGTATTAAGTATTGGAAATGGAAAAGTCCATAGGTATTTCTAAAGATCAACTTGGTTCTTAAAAAATAACGAATATATTGGTGACTCTGCTGGGGATTTGCTAAGTCTAGTCTCTAGTCCAGATCTGGTACAATTAGAGTTGAGTATTATATTATTCTTCATTATTGAAGAATAATTGGTTCAAAATTGTAGCATATAAGTTGCATCCGGTCTTATGCATTAAGTCCTGATTAATTATGTTACATTATATGTTGGGTTATGTTCAGAGTTTTTTCTAAATTTACAAATACCAAGTTGAAGTGCAATCACTTCATATTTCCCAACATTCTGGGTGGAGACTCTAAATTCTCATATACCAGTGTAAGATAAATTCTTAAAACTAAGAGTATTCATAACTGGAGTATTAAGTACATCCTCCAAAAAGCATGGGATCTCCTTCATAAGTTCAAAAATTATATAACTCATACTTTCAGAGAAGGAAATAACCTGGCAGACCTTTTAGCCAACATGGGCAGTATGAGGTGGGAAATGCATATTTCTTTCCATGTAACATCGATTGCCAATTTCCCAAATATAGCACAATTGGTTGAAGAATATACTTATCATCTCAAGTGAGTGATGCCAATCATACTGAGAAGCCTTGAGAAACAGTTTGCAAAATGAAAGTTCTTTTGAATTTGGTAGAGAAAACTTAATCTGTTGCTATTTTCATGCTAAAATTGGCAATTTTTATCATGATTACATAGTTTTTCCTATCAAATGTAGATGGATTGGTACCTTGAGGATATAATCTTGTGTTCTAATATTATGTTTGTGATCTCCAATGATCTGATGGGACTAGCCTTGAATGCAAATGGCAAGTTACATTTAAATCTGCCATTCATTAGTTAATTGTTGGTGGTTGTTTTCATTTAAATCCACCACTTCCTTGATGAATGCTTGGCATTTGATCTTTGGCTATTTATTTTCCCATCCTTTAGAGATTGTTCACTGAATGTTTGGTGTATTTCTTGATGGTATCCTTTGGGTACCCACTCATGTGTGGTGGTACTAAATATTAATTCGTGCAAGAGAAATATTCCTTTTCGTATGATTGGAAATATTTAAAAATATTTATCCCATTAATTTTTATGGCATACGAAATGGTTGCCATTATTTTCCCCAAAATTTGTGTGCAGGCTTCTTTTTTCTCTTAAAAATGGTAATCTATCACTCCATTTAGCAATTTCTTTTAATATGCCTCTATGAGTGAAAAATTTAGTATTCAGTGACAGGAGAAGCTTCAGTGTAAGCATGACACTCTAACCATGGAATTTGAGAATTAATTGTCCCATTCAATCTTGGGAGAGGTTGTTTGAGGAGATCCTTGCTCAGGCAGACTTGAACCTTATTTTTAGAACTAGAAGTATGTGTGAAGAAGATGCAGTTAGTTTAGTGTTGGGTGTGGAAATAATTTGGTGAAGAGCTCGATGAGTTTTATTTCCTTCCCAGGTGCTTTCTACTTTCTTGTCAAATACTATGGATTTGATTCAATCTTTGAGGAAATTAGAGTTAATTGTAGCTAAATTTGTAAACCTTCAATTCTCTGATTAGAATGAGTTGTTGAATCTTGTGCAAAAATATAATTTTTTTCTAGGGAAAGCTACATTGAAGGTTTATTTTTGTGCAATTATATAAAAGAGAAAGTAGGGTATGAAGAAATTTTTGAGGCTATTTGATTGAGGATTCAGTTTGGTAATGATTATGCCCTATTATCTTCTCTAAACAAAAATGACAAAAGAATTTGTGCTTCTTTGGAGGCTGAAATCAAAGAATTTTTTTATGCTGTCTCCTTTCTATAGGATTATGCACCAAAAGTTCCCTTCTGCCGACCCTCAACTGGGAAATAACCAGTGATAGTAGAGTTTGTTGCTCTAGTGCGCAAAGAACTTGATGAATTGGAAAATGCATATTGTACCATTTCCTTGCATCAGGGTTCCTAGGCGGCCAATCCTCTAGAAGTTGTGGCCCAAACAGAAGAAGAAGCACCTTTTGTGGGCTACAATTTTTTTGCAAAGGAGATGCCTCACCCAACCATGCTCGAGCTATAGAATGAAGAAGATGTTGTGCAAGAACAAAATTCAACTTGTGTAGAGAGAATGGGTGAATAGCATACACAGATAATTTGTTTTTTGCATTTTGAGAGGCTTTGAATGTATAACTTTAGATTTAATGCCTCATTTGGCACCACTCATTTTGAGTTTTTAGAAAATATAAGGTGGTGACACTATAGCTAATTTTGTAAAATATGAATATCCTACATGTGGGATAATTTTGTACTCAATATATTTTCAAATAGGCTATAACCAGAGGTTTTCTTCCAGGTTCTTTCTTGCTGATATGCCCTCTAAACCAGGTCTATGTACATACATTATTTTTATTAATATAATATCATGGCATGTCCACTTTTGCTAAAAAGTATAAAAATTCTCAAAAGGAACGTAAGAAGAAAGATTCTGACATATTTGACACCATGAAGAAGACCACAAGTTATACAAAGAAGCATCCTAAGCAAAAGGTGAAATATGAATGTAGAAAAGAGAAGCAACCCACCTATGTTAAGAAAAGCTCTTAATCAAGTAAGTCTATTGAATCCCCTACCGATGGATCTCCTACATTTAATGTTGAAGTAAGTAGTGCAAATATCTAGGAAGAGGCACATGAAGTTGAAGTGTTTAACATAGATCAAGGAATTTTTCCTATTGAGCAAGTGTTTGATAATGAGCTTGACATTTCAAGAGAGGGGGATAGGTGAGAGTTTTGGAGAAAAATAAGTTCTCGAAACCTTTAACTATTGGAGTAGGGTCTATTTTTAATGGAAATAATTTCAAGCCAAGGGGTGAGTCTCCTAATATAGAAGTACACATTTCTCTTGAGGAAGACCCAATTGATCAAACCTACTATACTGCTACACTAAGTGAGCTTAGAGATATCTTAGAAAATGGGGAAGACATAGAAAAAGACATGTGAGCCTTAAAAGAGGAATAAATTAGGCTTAAGCAAGAAGAGGAGAATAGACAGAAGGGGTTGAAGGAGAATGAAGATAGGATTAGAGCTAAGAAACTTGAGAGAGATGCCCAGAAACAAAAAATAGAGAAGATGAGAGAAGATTCTGCTAGGCGAAAGGACTTTGAAGAAAATGAATCTAAGTTTACTGCTAAAAATACTTGTGAAATTCCTAAAGAGATAGTTTATATGGGGACCTCTTTCACTAGTACCTATATCATATCTATTTTAACTACCATATCTTTAGATTCTCCTACCATTACTAAGAAAAACTAATTTGTAGATCATGGCAAGATGCCTATTGATCAGACAAAGAAGACTACCTTCAATACCTCTAGTACTAATACTAATACAAATGCATGTACTTCATTTGCTAAAACCACCATCAATAATGCTAAGATTTATCCTACTCCATCAATTGTACCCCCAGATCCTAAGGTTGTGAAATTGTAGTTGGTAAATGACAAACTAGAAGAAAAGTTGAGAAAAGCTAAAATAGAAGCCACTAATGCGGAAATAGCTAGGAAGATTTCTTTCCTTAAAATTTCCACACCAACTCTAGAGGCTTTGAGTTCTGGACATGATAGTAGTGAGTCACAAAAGAAGAATTTTGAAGGACATACTCCCAGTGGAGGTGGTGGTGGAGATCAAGGTGGTGGAGGTGGAGGAAATAATAAGAACAAGAATTCTTATTCTAAAGATGATGAAGGAGACAAGAAAGGAGGTGTTTTTGATGAAAGTGGAAAGGGTAAGGATAGCAGTCAATCTAACAAAAAAAGAGATGATGAGCAAAGAGATGCTCATAGAGATCGACACACTAGGAGACCACACCAAGTAGATAGATATCAATAGTTGTGTTTCACTGAAATACCTAGCTATCCCATCCCATTTATTGAAGATTTCAAACGTGCTCTAGTCAGACTCTTTGGTAATAATACCTTGAGTGGTGAAGACCATCTCAAAGCATTTTCAAATGTTATGGATGACTTTGAGGTAGAAGCAAAGGATTTCATGATGAAGTTGTTTATGTTGTCTCTCATTGAAGATGCTTGAGAGTGGTATCAGAGTTTTCCTACCAAGAGAATTAGATCTTGGGAGGAAATCAAAAGGATATTTAGAGAGAAATATGGTGACAAGAATGATTCAAGTTTTTTGTTGAATCAATTTAGTAACATTGCTAAAGGTCCTAATGAATCTGTGGTTGATTTCAATACAAGGTTCCAAAATACTAGGAAGAGGTTGCCTCCTTGCCTACAATTATATTAAAATATATGCTTCGTAAATAATTGCAATTCTTTTGATACAAATATGAGTTACTGCTTGCTAGATAAGAATCCTCAAACATTGAGGGACGCTTACAAGATGGAAGAACATATTAAGAATATCAGTAGAGCAACAGGTAAAGTTGGCAGAAGAGATGATATAAAAATCTTTAGAAATCCAAAAAGGGAGGATAAAAATATGGGTTCTAAAGGGGGCACTCTTAAGGATAAGATTGATAATTTTATGAAAACTATAAATGAAAAAATTGTAAAACAAGAAAAGGCTCAACCAAAAAATTATCAAATGAATGAAAGACCTCTTTGGTTGTAGGATAACCCATATAATGCCAATTGGTATAATGGGAAGTCTATTCCTAATAATCAAAGAAATGCCTAGAATAAGGCCCTATTGGATCCTCTATAAATAATTTAGAAAATTTTGTTGAAGACACCACTTGGTGCATGGTTTTTCAAATACCACATTCTCCTTAGCAATTTACAGTTGCACAAATGGTTGAGGTGGAAGAGGATATTCTTGAAGACTATGATCATCAAAATGAGGAGGTTATTGATATACTCATTTTTATGGGTGATTCTGATTTTACTGATAGTGAATGCTTATTTGATATGCAGTCTCATGAAATGGACATAGATGATCAAAGGAAAATTGCTAGTACATATCATCAACAAGTTCTCTCTGATGAGAATGTTGAAAGTGATATTGAGGTATATAATTTGGAATCAATTAAAGATGGTGGGTATGTGCAGGATCATGATAGGCCAAAAACTGGCAATATGATGGCTATGTGGATGGCGACTTTTTTTAACCCAAAATTGATGAAACAAAAAGGGTTTTTAAGGGACATTCTCAAATTTCCACCAATATAAATTATGCTTTACATTGAATTTAATAAGTAATTATTATTCATTTTCTATTGAAATTATGACTAAAGTCCTGATTGATAGGTTGATTGAAAAATATCTATAGCTTTCAAATGGTATGACATTTTTTGAATCCAAAACATGCGTCACATTCTATGCTTCATATAATATAGGATTAAAGAAAGAAAAAAAGAATTTCATGAAGTTTTGACCAAGTTAAGGTGGCCAAACATATGAGTTTTTTATATTTTTTAAAAATTGTAATAAAAAGTTCATAATTAATTATTTACTTGGAAACAAATTACAAAAAAGTATGCATCACATCAGGACATGAGTCCTCTACATATATCTAAAATCTTATAAAAAAATATTATCATTTTATTGTGGTTAGGCTAGTTAGACAAACACCTACTTCTTATTTTTTCCCTAAAATTTAAGTACTACTACATTGAAATTTTAAATTTTCATGAAATAGATTTTTTTTTTTTGTAAACAAAGCTAGTAGTTTAGAAACTACATTCGGTTTTATACAAATTATATTGTTACATTTTTTGAAATAATATAGATAACTTATTCAAATTTTTACATCAAGTTGCCTAACTCTAATTTTTCTAATTTTTTTGCCACTTAAGGGCTTGTTTTTTCCATGATGATCCTACAGATACCTTGGTGTGTCCTTGAGAAGGCCCTCAAATGAAGAGATTGCAAGATATACTATGGCCTTGGATGCCCAAGCTAGAAGTTCATATCATCTAAGGAATAGAATAGTCAGTGGTGAACAAGGTAGTCTAATTGGTTTTTTCATTAAGGAGTATAATGCCAAGAGTAAAGAACACAATCCTGATAAAAAATGGAAGTAGTTAAAGCTACCGAAGTCAAGGGAGATAAAATTTGGCTAAGAAAGTAGATACGACAAAATCTAATGCAAAATCCAAGTCCCCTACTACTAAGATAAAAAAATGAAAGACAAATCCTGAAGTTACAAGAAAGGATGCCAAGCATAGAGATGAGGTAACCAAAAATCAACAAAAGGAGACTAGTAATGAACAAGGTATGCTCCCAATTGAGTTACCCAAGTATAGTCCTAGGTATGTGCAGGATCATCATGAAAAAAATAGGCCCTTAAGTGGTAAAAAATTCAGAAAAATTAGAGGTAGGCAACTTGACATAAAAAATTGAATAAGTTATCTATATTATTTCAAAAATATGTTAAGAATAGAATCTATAGAAAATTGAATGTAGTTTCTAAACTACTAGGTTTATTTAAGAAAAAAAATCTATTTGGTGAAAATTTGAAATTTCAATGCAGTAGTACTTAAATTTTAGGGAAAAAAAAGTAGGTGTCTATCTAACTACCTTAACCACAATAAAATGATAATATTTTTTTATAATATTTTAGATATAAGTAGAAGACTCATGTCTAGATGTGATGCATATTTTTTTGTAATTTTCTTCCAAGTAAATAATTAATTATGAATTTTTTATTACAAATTTTAAAAAATATAAAAACTCGTATGTATGACCACCTTAACTTGGTAAAACTTCATGAAATTCAATTTTTTTAAAAATCCTATAGCATGTGAAGCATACAATGTGACACATGTTTCAAATTAAAAAAAATTGATACTGCTTGAAAGCTATAGATGTTTTTCAATCAACCTATCAATTAGGACTTTAGTCATAATCCAAATAGAAGATGAATAATAATTATTTATTAAATTCAAGGTAAAACACAATTTATATTGGTGGAAAGTTGAGAATATCCTTAAAAAACCCTTTTCATTTCATCAATTTTGGGTTAAGAAAAGGCCATCAGCCACATACCCATCATATTTCCACTTTTTGGCCCATTATGATCTTGCACATACCCTCCTATTGATATGCTTCAATTACTTATCCAAGTAAAATTATTTGTGCCTTTTCTTGAAATGATGAGAATAGATGAACATAAGAAAAAGGTAGTAGCCCTTATCAATGATGCTACTATAGCCTATAACGATTTAGTGGTTCCCACTCCACCCAAAGTGAGTGAAAAGGATAATAAAGACAAGGAAGTTGAGGGAGTCATCACTAATATTCTCCATATCTTCCTAGGGAACTTAGTGATTTCTTGTCTTAAGAAGATTGATCCATTTTTCATCACATTGATTGTTGAGGGAAATTTTCTTAAAAATTGTATTATTGATTCTAGAGCATCCAATAATATCATGCTAGCTCCAAAATTATGGAGGCATTGGGACTGAATGTTGATAGAACTCATTGTAAATGCTATGCCATGGATTCATGAGAATTCCTTGTTATTGGTGTGATAAATGAACTTCCTTACAAATTAGCAGCTTATCCAGACAAAGAATTCAAAATGAGTGTGGTGGTAGTGGATATCCCACCTAATTGTGGAATGCTACTATCTTAGAAGTAGAGTGCATCTATGGGAAGCAATATTGAATGTGACATGTATTATTCCACATTTCACATTGATGGTAAAGACGTTCAAGTGGTGCAAGAGCCAAAGGTACAACATATGTGGGAGCATGCTCCTAAAGATGACACAATTATTTTCATAAAAAAATGATATTAATGATTTCAAGGTGGAAGAAGTACTAGGACAAGTTGATAGGTACCCTAATCCTATAGAAAATGAGGGTTTAAGATTATCTAATAAGGATGGACTTTGGAAAATGCATTTTGATTGTGCAAGTTCCAAAGAAGGGTTTGGTGCAACAATATTATTGGTGCAACCTAGCAACAATACGTAAAAAATCTCTTTCACTTTATCTTTTGTCTGCACAAATAATGTGGTAGAATATGAAGCACTATTACTAGGATTGAGATTAGATGAGAAGAATGAAATAAAAAAGTTAACAGTAATTAGTGATTATGAGCTTGTGATATCCCAGTTAAGGGCCAAATATGCTTGTGAAAACAACAGAATGAAGTAGTATAGAAATGTTGTTTAGGATTCCATTGAGCAGTTTGATTATTTTGGAATTGATTGGATGGAAAGAGGAAAAAAATAGTAGATGAATTACTTTCTAACATTGTAATTAAGGAAAAATGACATAAATTTTATATGTATCTCTAAGGTTGAGGTACAATCAAGGCCGTCCATTCTTGACAATGTACACAACTGGTAGATTTTCAATGATGATGAGGATATTCTCCAATTTTTGAAATGTGTTGACAAATATGAAGGTTAGGAGATTGAATTTGGTGGATATATTGAAAATGTAGATGGTAAGGGCACAATATTTGGAGGTCATCTAGTTAAAGACAAAGAAAATCCCCAAAGGCCTTGTAGCACTCAAAAGAGTCTTTGACAGTCAAGATAAAAGCAAGATTAAGACAAGTACTGCTCAGCCAGAGGACCTAAAGGAAGTGAATTTTGGGATTGAAAATTCCCCTAAGAAAGTGTATGTAGGAAAGAAGATGAAACCAAAGGTTAAGGAAATTTTTATTTCCTTATTGAGAAAGTATATGCATGTATTTGCTTGGTCATATGATGACCTGAAAGCTTATAGGGAAGAATTGTTTCAGCATGAGATTCCTTTGAAGGAAAATGCTAATCCTTTCAAGAAGAAGCAAAGAGAAATTAATCCTACTTTGGCTCCCAAGATGCAAGAGGATTTGATAAAGTTAAGAGATGTTGGCATCATAAATCCCATCAAACATTCTTCATGGGTATCCAATCTACTGCCAGTCGAAAAAAAGAATGTTGATATAAGGTTGTGCATTGGTTTTAGGAATTTGAATATATCCTCATTAAATGAAAAATTTCCATTGCCAAACATGAAATCCATGTTAGAGAAGGTAACTGGCTATGAGCTATTGTCAACGATGGATGGTTTTTCAGGTTATAACCAAGTGAAGGTAAAGGAATTTTTGTAGTATAGACTGCATTCATTACTCCATGGGGCACTTATGTATATGTGAAGATTCCATTTGATTTAACAAATGAATGTGTCACTTTTCAGAGGGAAAAGGATGTAGCCTTTTTTGATTTTATTGATGTATTTATGGCTATCTACCAAGATGAATTGACTGCATACTCCAAGAAAGAGGAAGATCATTGTATGCATTTGGAAAAGGTATTTTCCAGGCCTCTAGAGTATGGGATATCTTTGAATCCAAAGAAATGTTCCTTTGGGGTTACTGAGGGAAAACTTCTTGGGCACATTGTGTCTAAAGGAGTGAGAATTGACCTTGAAAGGGTAGTAGCCATAGATAGGATCCCTCAATCAAAGACTGTCAAGGGCATTTAGTCATTCTTTGGATAGATAATTTTTTTTTTTGAGAAGGTTTGTGAATACCTTTGCAAAAAATCACTAGACCTATTTCAAAGATGTTGAAGAAGGGAGAAAAAAGGTGCTTTGGAGTGAGGATCCTAATTAAGCATTCAAGAAAATTAAACAAAATATCAAGGAGGCTCCAGTCTTGAAATCTCTAGATTTCTCTAAGCCAATGAACATTTTCTCTTTTTCTTCTTTTCATACTATTGTTGTTGTTTTATTATAGAAAAATGAGGAGGGCTTTGAGCAACCCATTGCATTCTTTAGGAAATATTTATAAGCCGCAAAGCTCAAATATGAGATGATTGAAAAGCAAGCATCTTCTTTAGTTATGTTTGTGAAGAATTTCAAAACTTACCTAGTGGGAGCTTCTTTCATAGCTTTTGTACCAAGTGTTGTTGTGAAAGATATCTTCACTTAGCATGAAACTATAGGAAGGAGGTGTAGATGGATCAACATGATCCAAAAATTTAACATAGATTTCTAGATTACCAAATTAGTAAGAGGGTGGGGCCTAGATAAATTGATGGTAGAAACTAATTTGGAGGCTAGCTAGATTAATCAGATAGAGATTGCTGATGTTGCACCTATCTGTGATATGTAAACATGGGGGCGGTATAGAAGGATTGCCCAATATTTATAAACTTTGTAGTGTCCAATAGATATCACTGATAATGACAAGAGGACATTAAAATTGTATGCCATCAAGTATGTGATTATTGGTAATGAGCTATGGTGGAGAAACTTAGATGGTGTATTGCTCAAATGTATTGATGGAAAAAAGGCATTGGAAATCTTGCAGGAAATTCATAATGGAGTGTGTGGTGGTCATTACTTGCAAAATACCACTACTCATAAGGTCTTGAGAGAAAGATTCTGGAAGCCTACTATCTTCAAGAATTCTAACAAGTTTGTCAAGATTTGTGATACTTGTCAAAGATTTGTAGGAAAGATAAACTTTGTAGGAAATCTACCACTTAGACCTATTTTGTTCAAGCCCCTTTCCAAAAAGGGGAATTGATTCCATTGGAGAGATCCCAAAAAAGTCTATAGGAAGGAACTCAAGGATCCTTATTGCTATTGACTATTTCACAAAATGGGTAGAAGCAATACCCACAAGAAAGGAAACAAGCAAAGTAGTGGTGGACTTCCTATTGAATAATATTCTCATTGGGTTTGGAGTCCCAAAAAAGATCATTTTAGATAATTCAATGTGTTTTAGATATGAGGAATTCAAAGACTTTTGTGATGAACATGACATAAAATTTTCTTTTTCTACCATCCTTATGAAAATTACCAGGATGAATCTAGCAATAAGAGCTTAAAAATTTTTATCAAGAAGGTGATGGAGAAGAACAAGAAAGTTGTGGACTCAAAGCTGAAGTTGGAACTCTAGACAGATAGAGTGATTGTGAAAAAGGCTATTGGTTATTCACCATTTGGATTGGTATATGGTCTGGTTGCTAGGTTTCCAAAAAATAACTTGTTAAAGATGTATAACTATGCACAAGAATATGACAATGATATCTGTGATGATATGCATCACATAATTGATAATCTAGTGCAATTGAATGAAACTAGAAGAGAAGCTCAAGCCAAAAATGAAAAACTATAGTTGGAAGTCAAGCACTTGTTTGATAAGAGAGCTTCTCCCAAAAAAATTGAGGTGAATAGTATGATACTAGCCTAGAATGCAAGGGATGAAGATAAGGGTAAACATGCAAATTTTGAAGCATTATGGGTAGGCCCTTATCTGATAGCCAACACACATGGGGAGGATTCTTATTTCCTCCAAAGTTTGATTGGTGAACTTTTTGAACTGCAAGTACATGGATAGTTCATAAATCCATACTTCTCCTACATATGTTATGATTCCATGTACACTGTAATTTTTGTACATTTTGTATATAGGTGTGTTTGCTTTGGTTGTGTCTAGTCCGGTCTTGCTACCTAGTGTAGATAGTTTCCTAGTTTTTGGTTTATTGTATTTGATCTATTTGCTTCAAACTGAGATTCTAGGATCTCTCCATGCCTACCAAAGGCATGCATACCCAGTTAGAGACACTGATGGAACTCTTAAGATTTTTTATGTTGCATCTCAAACCCTACAGAATTTTGGGTAAGATTTGTATTTTGGGGCTTAGGGTTTTGATTACTATCACTATTTAGGGTTTTATAGCTTACCTAAGATCCTACTTGAAAATCCCTTAAGTTTATTTTCTTTTTGGGGTCTTAATTTTCCATTGACTGGGTATGTGTAGGATGAACATGGAAAAAATAGGCCTTAAGTGGCAAAAAATTTAGAAAAATTAGAGTTAGGCAACTTGACATAAAAAATTGAGTAAGTTATCCATATTATTTCAAAAATATGTAAGAATAGAATCTATAGAAAATTGAATGTATTTTCTAAACTATTAGGTTTATTTTTTATTTTTAAAATCTATTTGGTGAAAATTTGAAATTTCAAAGCTATAGTGCTTAAATATTAGGGAAAAAATAAGAAGTAGGTGTCTATCTAACCACCCTACCCACAACAAAATGATAATATTTTTTATAAGGTTTTAGATATAAGTAGAGGACTCATGTCCCAATGTGATGCATATTTTTTTCTAATTTTTTTCCAAGTAAATAATTAATTGTGATTTTTTTATTACAACTTTTGAAAAATATAAAAATTCGTATGTCTGACCATGTTAACTTTGTCAAAAATTCATGAAATTCATTTAAATAAAAAATAATACTATAGTATGTGAAGCATAGAATGTGACACATGTTTTAGATTCAAAAAAATTGATACTGTTTTAAAGCTATAAATGTTTTTCAATTAGCCTATCAATTAGAACTCTAGTTGTAATTCAAATAGAAAATGAATAGTAATTATTTATTAAATTCAAAGTAAAGAAAAATTTATATTGGTGAAAAGTTGAGAATATAATTTAAAAACCTTTTTCATTTCATTAATTTTGGGTAAAAAGAAAGTCGTCACCCACTTACCCTACACATACCCATCATATTGCCACTTTTTGGCCCATCATGATCCTGCACATACCTGACCCCTCATTCCCAATTCTTGGTCTTTTAAGTTATGACTTATGCCATCAAAATACATGAAGTGACTAGCCCTTTGGTGTAGTTTTCTTAGTTTTTATATGTTAGACCATTTTTTTAATTCATCCAAAGTCGGGCTAAATATTTCCTGCTAAAATTGTTCAATCCTTAAGTTTTTAATCCTATTAGTTATAGTCTTGTCAACCTAGTCAGCTCCCTCTTTTAAGACTAAATTTTTTGACATGTGTAGATATGAATATCTTTTATGACCATTTCATTGTCACAAGCAAATCTTGGTTGTTCCTTACACGCATGTTCCATTTTACTACTTACTATTTTATCTGCATGGGCTAATGGGCATAAACCACGTGTTCTATGTATTGGCAGGACCGATGTTTGAGTTGAAGATGGTAGATAATACTAAAAGAAGATCAATGGTGGTCATTAACACGTGTGACTGCACCTCAACTATTCCCTGCGTGCTTTCTTAATTTCATTCTTCATTAAAATATTGAAATAGGTTGGTGGGTGAATGTCACATTGCAAGTCTGATTGTTGGCCTAGTGTTTTCAAGCAATCAATGTGCAAAGCTTTGAAGTGAATCAATGGTCAATAGTAGGTGAGGTGGGTCAATCCTGACCACTCCTCGCTATCTCATGTGGGCTCTACCTTTACTGATTGATTCATAATGAGGTAGCAGGAAATTGCCATGTGGAATAACCCAAAGGATGTGGAAGCATTGGAGCAATGAAAAATATATTAATCGTATATTTCAACACAAGGCATAGAGAATAAATTCTATGTTACTAAAGAAGATATAATGCACATGTTTGAATATCTTCTAATCTAGGTCATTGATGGTGTAAGAAGGATAAAATCTGTAGGCGATTGGTCTATATTTAAGATATGAGTATGAAGAGGCCATCAGACTTAATCTCAACCTTTCCCCATCTCCCCACTGATGAAAGTTGCACATGAGTTAAGACTCATGATGGGAAGGGGAGAAAGACATGTGGATTCTAGATGCAATGAAAAAGGAATGGTTCAGCCTGTAGATCCCTAAAAAGTGGTTTCATATGGATTTATGTCATTTGGTTAGTATGGAAGTTGTATACAGTTAGGATTTTCAAATCAAACTAACTAAATCTAGATTTTACATCAATTAACATGCCCATGTGATCAATGGATGGTACTCAAAACTCAGTTTGAGGGCAACTGATTCATTCTAGTTTGCGCAAGTGAGCCTTAAAAGTGGAAAGGTCATTGAGCTACCAAAGTAGGAGGTTTTATAGCCATTAAAACTTGTCTTAAAAGCATAATTAAGCATTATAAAGTATATTCTACACACGTGGAGAGCTCATGCTATGGTCTTCAGGCCTATCTGATGTTGAGAGTAGGGTTATCAACCTGTGATAGAACCAGTAAGTTTTCTACATTCCCATCAAAATTATTGATAGAATTCATGTTTGCCAAACCTTTGAGTCTATTAGGGATTTTCTTGATTCTACATTTTAAGGTTTGATGTTCATAAAGGATAATCAACTGGTCCTACATTGCCATAATTAGTGTCAAAACCTTATCAGAGTTGTAAGTCATGTTCAAGAAACTAGAAACCCTGCCTTGTAATACCTTTTGTGTCATGGCTCCCAATGCATAATCAAAAGAATCTTCATCTAAAGGGGAAGCTTCTACTCCCAAAAGGATTTTAAATAAATACTTTATTGACTAGTTACCACCCTTGACTAGTAAAAGACCTAAGGGTCAACCACTTCTCAAAGGTACGCAGGTAGTAGAGAGTTTTATTAACAAGAACAATTATATTAAGGATGCCAAATTACCGTATACTGGGTGGTAATTTTTCTATAGTTGGTTCAAGAATAGAAACCTAGGCATTCCAGTAGGTAACCCTCTAAATTGTGACATGGGGAAGTTGATTGTACCTAATTTCTACATGGATGTTGATCTGCTCAAAGTAGTGGCCACCAATTATGACCTAGTTACAAGGACTATAAGAACATATGATGGGAAAGAAATGGTAAAAATTAATAAGGATGAATTTGATCATGTTTTCAAACTCATTAGGTGGAGTGATGAAATTCCTAAGATCAATAAAAAAAATCTTAGGGAGCAATATGACAAGACTAAGATTGTATTTATATTTCACATCCTACCAAGATATCCAATAGAAATTACAAGCCAAAGGATTACAATAGGGAAAAATGATGAGGATCCTTTCCCTGCTAGTTATTTTGTTCCCTACTACCAAATTTTTTTTATTCCATTTTCCAGATAATTGGTTATGATCCTATCATAGGAATTCCTATGGTATGGATGTATATGTCAACCAATATTCAACACCCCCAATATTGCACAGTGTATGATTATGTAGGGTTTCTTGAAGAAAAGATTCATGAGGGCTTGATAAGGTTAAAGAAAGGTGTAGATGGAGTAAAGTTTAGTTGGTACTCATTTTTTATGCATGTTTCTATTAAAAGGTCCACCTTACTTTGAGAAAAATAAGACTTTAGATAGAAAGGAGGGTAACTTGGATTTCCTGTGCAGTGTTGGACTACTATTTTGGACAAGGATGACTGCAAATATGATTATGTGACATTTCAAAATTTTTTGGCTTTAGTATTGAAGAGAGCCTTGGTTTTGAATATACATAGAATTTCCATAGCCTTGCATGACTTGTCTAGACACAAGGAAAGAGGGCTTGAGCTAGGAGTTGATAATAATTAGGGAGATGTCATCCCATATCCTGATTACACGATTTTAAGAGTGTATGCTTCTATGGTTCTACCTCACATGCTACAAAGATTTTTTCCAAAGAGAATTGGTTTTCTTGAGGTGGTGTGGCAATTGGGAAGTGTAGAAAATGAACATCAGTTAAATCAACGAAAAGGAACATTCTTTAATTTTTACACATGCTTTTCTGATCTTGTAATGATAAAGGGAGTTTAGAATAAAATAATTGATATACTCAAGGCCTGCCACACACAAAGATCAGTGGAGAGATTCATATATGATGTTGAAGGTTTCATAGCTTGGTTGAAGGAAAGGAACAAGAGTTACAAATTTGTGCACATTTTCCAATATCTAGAGGATGTGATAAGAAATGAGTTTAGCCTTTTGGATCAAGGAAAAATAAAAGCAAGGGGGATAGCTTTCACTAACATGCAAAGAAAGATATTTAGCAAGAGGAACCTGACTTTAAGGTTCTCCCAGAGATTGAAAATGTAATGCAAAAGGTGGAACATGTATCCCAAAAATTTGAGACACTAGTGGGCCACCTTGAAACTAAAGGGGTGATATGTAAGGATAAAGGGAAATCCCTCATTAAAGAAGAACAAGGAGGGGGAAAAGTCCTTGCTATGGTAGAGAAATCTACATCTCAAGCCCTTGGAGAACCAAGAACAAAGTTCATTGTAAGGAGAAAGAGTAAGCCAAAGAAAAATGATGTAGCTCCTACTCCCTTTCAACAAGAGGATCACAAGCCTCCTTCTCTTGTGCCACAAGTACCACTTCCATCTCCTCCAAGGCCAATAGAGGCTGAAATCATGGATCTTGATGGTCCACCACTTAGTGCATCACCACCATTGAAGAAGTAGGAGGTTGAAGTAACTAGTTTGGTGGACTATGATGATGAAGACTCTGATGATGACATTTGGGTATCAAAGCAGGAAATGCAAGAAGGAATTCCCACCACACCAACAATGAGGGTGAGAAAAAAATTAGGTATGAATTTGAGTAAATTTGATCTCACTGGGATCAATGTCAGATATGATATGCGAGTGGAAGCATGAATTTTTTTTTTGGATGATGACTCATTTGTAAAGTCTCAAGCTTTTATGAAATTTTCATATAGGACTAAAAGAGATGAATATCTCAAAATAATGGCCATGGAAGAAATCATTCATCCTGAATTACCTAACTTTGCTATCCAGACAAAGGTTTTGAATGAGATGAGAGCTAGGTTCCATAGGATGACTGCAAAGGAAGGGAGAGAATTAGTGAGAAATAGTGGTATTTTATTACTTCTAGAATGGGATTTATCTTTTTCCATAGCCTTTGATACAATAAAGATATTTGATGGGTGACTCTAAAATTCAAAAGAAGAGGTTGTAATTGCATTACAACTGTCTACCTTCAATGAACAATGGGATGTATTAGCTATCTGGTCTTTAGCCCCAAATACCAAGAAGCTTGACATTGCTAAGGCTACACCTAATTACAGTGGAGAGCTAATAATAAAGAGGGTGTTAGAAACATCAACTCCATAGGTACTAAACATGCTAGTACATGTTGCACAATTGATAAGGGCCACTGTAGAATATATATCTATGGAAAAGGAGAAGCTAATGATAGAACACAATTATTTGTTGGCTAGATATGGAAAGCTTGAACAACACAACATGTAGCTATAGACAAAGGTAGCATTACTAGAGGATACGTTGCAAAGTTTGCAATTAGGAATGCATAAGCAGGTTGATATTGATTCCCCTACCACTTCACAAGAAACTGCACCCCGTGAATTTACCATTGAAGTGAGTTCCTAATGGGAAATTGTGACATACAACATGGGAAGTGTGCCTATTTAAATAATGGATCCTAGTGCATTAGAAAGGCCATAGGTTAAAGAAGATATTACTTGGGATGAGTTTCTCGAGCAACTAACGAATATAAAGAGAAATGTGATAATCATGATAGGGAGGATTTTAATAGAAACATGGAGATTGTCACAATAGCATTGGAGCATTTGAATAGAAGACTAGATAATAGATTGAATAGCATCCACTATAGTTATTCATCCATGGTGGTTGCCATAATTTTTTTTGACAATGACAGGGAAAGAGCTATTCCACTTATGTAAATATGGATCCCTAGGATGAGGGAATTGATATTGATGTTAATTGGAGCTAGGCATGATTCCAACTCGCTTGAAAATTTTAAGCCCATTGTTACTCTTGTAGGTAAGATTGAGGGGTACAGAGGAAAAATTGAACCTTTACAGAACAAAATAACAGAGTTGGTGAAATCCTTTAATGAATCACATCACGAAATCCTTCCATCCATTCTAAGGGATGATGATAGTATAAGAAACCTAGATAGGAATGGAAAGATGAAAGAAATAAAGTTATTTCATATTAGGTAGTTTCAATTTGTCAGAAATATGACATGGGCACACTAAAGAGAAATATGGATATGTTGTCTCATGTAGCAACTATCTTGCTAGAATTTGACAAGGAGACTAAGAAAATTATCACCAAGTATGTGCCTTATAGAGAAAGTCCAGATGAGTTCAGGAATTTCAACTAGCCTAGTGAAGAGGAATTCCTGGCATGGATGGGAAGATACTTGGAGGGGATAGTGGATTAATAAGAAATGGCGGGCTGGTGATTTGAAAAATTGATTTTGAAGTCTACAATCATGATGAATAACAAATGGGTGAAAATGCACTACATATCCTTGATTTAGTACAGATTAGGATTTTGATAACGTACAGAAAATATAGTGGATTTTCATCAAGTTGAATTGATGTCTGGTTTGCAAATGTGGATATGTTCTTTGTCCTTTCTCTTCATTTCTTTCATGTTCTCTTTCTTTTCCACTTGGTGTGTGTGGGCACAAACTTTGAGGTAACTATTTGAAGATACCTTTTTGAAAATGGGATCGTATCTCCAACAACAAATGAAGACTACTTTTATTTCACACATGTTTCCCACCTCCTAGGAATGAAGAAAAAATAAAAATAGAATCTTTTTATAGTTACTTTCTTGCCTTAGGCTTGTTTTGCTCCTTCATCTCTATAAGAAGGAATTCAGGGCCAAAAAGTAGGGGTTCATTGTTTTGCAATCAACATTGTGAATTGTAAAAGGAATATCAAGCATGTTTGTCTTAAGTTTAGAATCTATTGCTATTTATGCAATTTTGATAACAATATAAAAAATACTATATAGAGTGATACCAATTTCATGACTATTGTCTCTCCTTTGTACTCATTTTATGAGTTATTAATGAAAGTAATCAAGGATTGTTTTGTTTGTCTCTATTATTTATCAACGGATGCTTAATTTCATTCCTTCTTATTAGTTCAACAAATTAGTCTAAATTCTTGGATGATATTTTTAGCTCATAAGAATTAGGTGCTAAGATATTTGTAAGCAGTGATGATCATGAATGTAATATGGGAGTGTTGTAATGAAGTGTTTCTTGAGATTGTATGTTTCTATTATGGAATTGTTGTTTGGTTGCATAGGTTGAGATTGATTCTGTATTTGGGATAAGACACTGGTTCATGCAAAGTATTCGTAATTCATTTTTTGGTTGATTCATTAGCTAATCACTTTTTATTCAAAAAATTTCAAATGAGTACTACTATAGTTGTTTTGTGTTGTGTAGTTGTATGAAAATTATCTATTGTGTACAATGTATTGAAATAGGGTCATATAGATTCTTGAGTATACATTGTGGGAGTACCCTACTGGGTTTCACAAAGCCCAAAGTGTAGGAGTAGAATTTCTGCATCTTTTACTTGTTCATTGATTAATCCCTTTGGAGTACTAAGTATTGGAAATGGAAAAGTCCATAGGTATTTTTGAAGATCAGGGTCGTTCATAAAAAATAACCAACATTGAGTATTCTCACCATTCACTACAATGCATGGCAATACCAAAATCAGCAAGAAGCCTAGGCAGGTCTAGCTATTGAAATACCAAAGGTGATAGAAGAGTAAATGACAAGTGCATAGATACTAAGGTGTAGATGGAAGTACGCATGGACGAAACATTGAAAAAAAATATTTTGGAGTTGTTTCTACCATGTTTCTTTCCAATATTTATTTCTGGTTTGGAGTTGTTGAGATTATTTATTAAATTTAACTTAAAATATGGGTTCATAAACCTAGCTATGGTGGTAGATTTTTGGATTATAATGAAACACATTAACTATGTGCTCAAACCTATTAGTGTTCATATCATGGGATATTTAATCTTGCCAAATTATACCATAAATCTAGTTATAGGAAAATTCACCATCAACAAATTCACTTTCAAAAATTCATAGCCAACAATTCATCATTATGAAAAATTCATCTTATGGAAAATTCACCATCAACAATTCACCAACAATTCATGGTAGTGAATTTTTCATGAGATGAAATTCTCATGATGATGAATTATTGAAAGTGAATTTGTTGACGGTGAATTTGTTTGAAGCCATTAAATTTGGCCTACTAGTTTGATGCAAAGTAGGGGTCGACAACTCTAAACGACCTAAATCAACAAATCTTGAAACCCTAAAACATCACTTGGTGGGATTTTTCTCACAAGTCTTCAATACTTAAAGCCTAAAACATGGGGGCAATAAATTGGGTTTTTTGGTCATAACTTTCGTTGAAGACATGATATCAAAAATGTAAACATAGTTCTAGGTACCCATTTGGGCTTTGTACAACATACTAAAATTTCAAGGATGGTCACTTTGTATCAAACCCTTCAAAAATTGTTTGTCCTCTTCCTAAATATGCCTAAAACATGAAAAAGGATCAGACCTAGGGCATCACCAAAATTGTGCCAACCAAAATATTGGAACCCACAATTTTTGAAGATTTAAAATACATACAATTATAAGCCATTGCAACAATTCTTAGGAATTCCATCATGGAAATGACAAGAAATGCATTTTACAAGTCCACTAGGAGCCCCAACTAGGGTTTTGGATTGTTATTAGAAAAATGGTCATAACTTTCTCAAGACTTAATGAAATACCACCAAACTAGTTACAAATGAAAGGTGATTCATTCCTCTACAAGATACAATCTTGTGTAGGTCATAAAATTTCATTCAAATGGTACAAAATAAAAAAAATAGTAAAAAACGTAATAAAACTCAGAAAATTGTGTTATTCATTTATCAAAATCTACAATAGAAGTTCTCCAACCCCTTCAATTGAGTTGGAAAGACATATTAATACATTTTGAACCATCTTCACCCGTCTAATTGACTCCAACCAATCATTTTGCAGCATTACACAAATATGACAACTTTTACAATTTTTCCTTGACAACTTTTATTTGCAAAATGACAATTTTTAGCAACTTTTGTAATTATTTACCAAATGATCTATAACTTCCCAAAATGGTCTTGAAAGACCTTATAAGACTCCAAAACACCTAAAATAACCTAAAACTTAAAAATGACAAAAATAAAAAAATAAAAATGCCTACTTATGAGGCTTATGGTGCCCCTACACCACAACTTTAATTGATTTCCGCTATCAAATTTTCAAAAAATAAACTTTGGGAGAAACGCTCTCCCTTATGGAAATTTATTGCCTGGTTATGGAGCTTTTGTGGTGTACATCCCTACAACGTAAAGGGTACCTCCATTCCTAAGTCACTTCCACCTCCAAGGATAATATTCGCATAATTATCTTTGTTAATGACTTGGATAGGTGTAAAGACACAATTATCTTGCAGGTATATCCTCTTTCAATCAGTTTATTTCCTTCCGATGTAAAATATGTTGTTATTTTTCACACTGAAATGACTTGCTTTGCTAAATTGCATAATGGATAACTAGGTACGATCCCACAGAGATAAATCTCGGTAATCCACTATATTTAGGATTAAAAAAATAAAATTAAAACAATTCTCAATTCAAGGTGTAAATAGATAACACTTTCAGTTTGTTGCAAACTAGTTTATTTTATAAAGGAAACATTTTATATCCGATACAAATGGCAGTGAATGCCATTATGCTGTGGATATAGATGGATGTTGTGCTCATACCATCCGTATTTATATATTTACTTTTTAATTATATAACGTAATAAGGAGTTATTTTTATTAAATTTTATATTAATAATTAATTATATAAAATTAGATTTTAAATTTTAAAAAATTTAATACTTATAATTTATTAGTTTTTAATGAGAAGATTAGTTTCCATGTTGGATTATTGTTTTCTAATAGTTTATAAATAAGCATTAACTTGTTTTTATTATAATTGTACATTAGTACATGGTAATAGTTAAAAATACAATGATCTCTATTTAAAATTAAAATTTATTAATAATAAAAAAAGTTGGTTGGTTGATATTAATTATAGTGTTTTAGTTAAAGTGTTTATTTAATTATTTTTTCATGTGTAATATCTTTAACATATTTATTAAGTTAATTATTTGTATGAATTTTAATTTTGTAAGGATCATAATTGTAGTATGTGTCAAAAGATCATATTTAAAATATATATTTTAGTATATGACTTGTTACGATTACCTAATACATATAATAACTAAGTTTAGCTCAACATTTCCTGCTACAAATAATAAGAGTATAAAAAATAAATATTGAAAATTTTCAAGATGATCATATCTCAAATTCTATATTTTTTTAGTAATCTATTATAAAGAAATTGATAAAAAGCTATTATTAAATTCTTTGGTATTTTGATCCTTTCATCGAGGCCTTTAGAGTAGACGTTTTATGGATATTTAGCAAAATATGCTAAAAATTATATTCTGTTTTTTGCCTATTGACTATTAATGCAAAACAATTAATTTTTGTGATGCTTTTATCATCATAAATCTATGAAATAACTTATATGTATCACTAATTCTATCTATGCCCCTAAATATAAGGCTAAATGGTAGAATGTTTGAGAAAATATCATCTCTTGTAAAAAAAAAATAATGTTAATGTAAACTAGATGACTGTAGGTGACTATAACACCCAGTTCTTCTCTTTAAGAAATTGGGTGGACTAGAGGACTATTAGGATAGCATGACATTTTTTTCAAAAGTTTACCACTCAAGTGGATCTTATGGGCATAAAACTGAAAAAATATTCCTTGACATAGAAAAACAAGAGAATTTGCAATCAATTGATTCAAGTGAAGCGAAATAATTTCCTTATTACATGTAAGTGAATGATTTTTGAGGATGTCAACTTGAACACATTGTTTAGATATATCCCTGACCACAACCCTCTTCTTTTCTTCTAGGTGGAGGGCCCTAAAAATTTCCCTTTCCACATTCAATTTGAAAGTATGTGGATCTCTCATCCAAATTTAAAAAGGAAAAATAGCTAAGTGGTGGAATTTTGACCCCTCTGGAATTGTCATTTCTAAACTAGCTTAGCAAATCAAAATATTCAAATAGTATCTCAAAGCATAGGATAAGTCTTCTTTTGGAAACAGCTTCAATACAAAAAATAAGATTGTTGAGAGACTAAAAAATTTCCAAAAAATATGGATATGGACTAGTTATACATACCTCTCAATTTTAAGGAGAGAACTTTGAGAGAAGATTGGAATATAGTTATTGCAAATGAAGGGAATTTATGGAAATAAAAATTGAGATTTAATTATCTTAAGGCCTAATATAGAAACACAAGATTCTTCTCTACCTCTTGAGTTTATACCAAATAAATAATAATAAGATATCGCGATTTATAGAGAGAAAAAATAATATTGCTCAAAATTATGAAAAAATTAGAAAGAGGTAGGGTGTCATTTCATAAACCTACTCACATCTTTGATCAACTATTGGAAGAAATTACTTTTGCCCTCTTTTTTGAGGATAATTAATTTTTCATCAGCTTCACAGATAGGTTCAAATATTTCCCATATTTCCTTTGTTGTTCTACAATCCATCACATTTGAAAAAATAGTGTTAGTCAAACAATGTAAAAAAGAATTCCTAGCTTTAGCATTGATTTTATAAGTCCTCTTTCTAATCTGATCCCTAGGAGGGCTTTTAGTCATTTCATAACATTTTTTTACTATATTCCACATATCCATTAAATATGTCTCCATCCTAGGGTGATCCCACAATAGAGTTTTACACTTTTTGGGACATCCTGATTTTTGTTGAAATCACACATTTTTAGAAAATATAATGATCTAACCCTTGAAAAGTTACATTTAAAGGTTTGAAATTGAATATGGTTTGATCAAACCACCTTCTATCAAACCCTTTTGGATAGAACCCATCTAGTTTTAAACCATACCTATAATGGAGTGGTGCATGAGCACCTTGTTAACTACATGCCTTCAAAAGAGAAAAATGAAAATTTGAGTTTCCAAATGTAAAAGAATGTAAATAATTGTAAAAGGTCATGAAGTGGTCATATTTAATTTATTTGATTCATTTAAAGGTTTCTAGGAGGTGAAAATGATGAGAAAAGGTAAAATTGCAAAAGTTGCCAAATTTGTAAAAAACAAAAAAATAGGAAGTTGAAGAGACTTTATGGGAAAAATGAAGGGATGGATCAGTGGAAGTTTGAAATGTAGTGTAACTAATATAAACATCTTATAAATAAATTTTGGGGTGAGCAAAAGCATTGAGATTGTATTTTTGAAGAAAATGTTGACATTAAGGACCTCTGTTCAGAAAATTAACATTTTGTTCCTCTTGTTTTTGATTTGCAGATTGTACTTCAATATTAGGCCTTGATCCTCATAGTGTTTGTTCTTATTGTGTTTTTTCTTTCATTTAAACTAAGTTAGGAGGAATCTTATTGTGATAAAAGTCTGGTTTTGTGTTGATATAGAAAATTGCTAGTAACCCTTAACATGTGGTTTTGAGAGTCTAATCAAGACATAAACACTACTCCATCAATTTGGATATTGTGGAGCAATGGAATAGGCTAGTTTTAGGATTTATATGTTGTGTGTGTGTTAATAAATGTAGAGGAAGACAATAATTTAGAGATAAATATGCCGCTTATAGAAAAATCAAAAATTTCCTTCATGAAAGGGCTCGTTCAAAGTTAGAAATGGGTGGAAAAGCATTCTAAAGGATGATAAATGGTTTAATTTGTATTTACAAATCCATCACAACATGTTTTAAGCATTTTATTGAAGGTCTAAAGTTTGGAAGGTCAATTTTTTTTAAACCCTCACTCCTTTGCAATATTAAGCCTACAAACAAGGGTCTTATATTATAGTGTTTTGTGGAGCCTTTTAGTTCCTAAAAGTGACTAATTATTAAGTTTTGTGACTTTACCAAAGATTTTTTGAAGCTTTTTGGTATTTAGGTGATGATTTAAGACTCCTTCATTTGTAAATTTGGCCTAATTAATGGGTTTTTCCAATGGATAGTATATTTGTTTGCATATATTCTCCAAAAAAAGTGTTATAGTATTTGTGTTATATGGAATTAGATTGAAATGGGTGTCTAAATATGTATTGGGATTTTGGAGATGCAAAGTGTGTGAAAAAAACCACCCAATTAGGTGTTTGGCTAACCTACTAGAAGTTTTGGTGTGTTGACTGTAAAGAAGAGTGAATTTGTGGAAATGGTGACTTGAAGGTTTGATTTTGTGTTGAAGCTACCTTGTTAATGTTGGTAAAGATGTTTAAAAGCTTTGGTAATAGATTAGAAGGTTGGATTTCTTATTTTGATGATATGAGCAAGATGGTCCCTAAGTGCAAAAGTTGTTTTGATTGCAAGATAACAATAAGTCTGATAGACTAGTGGTTTGAGAATGTGAATTTGGTTCATGGAAAATAGAAACATGTTAAATAAAATATCTTGGAGGTCTAGATAAAGGTTTGTATCAAGAGTGCATGATTGGTTGCTATTTTGCCATGAAAGTTTCCTTAAAGAGTGGATTAGTGAATCATGAAAGAATTGAATGGTTTTGTGTTTCTAATCAGGTTATTATATTCAATTTGAGTTTGTTTAGTTGTATTTGAATCTGATAAAGGTGTGGCATTCTCAATTGGTGAAAATGAGGATTTTTATCCTTGTGAGTGGCCAGAGAAATTGAGGATTTTGTTGAGTTGATAAGAGAAATTGGTGAAATCAATAGTGAATTATTCGCATTTTATAATTTGATCTTCTCAGTTTGAGTTTGGGTTTGAAGTAACCCTGATGAATTATTGTTGTTGATAGATGCTCTTGCATCAATTGGTATAAAAGCTAGCAGATTCTAATGGTTTTGTATTTTGAATTTGTTGTTGAGTTTGGTTGTAGGTGCTTGATCCATCTAAGCTACAGAGAAGAAGGTTTCTAAGAATTTTTCTTTTCACAGACAAGTTGAGGTCTTTGGTCACCATCCTCCAATGGAGATTAATCTAGGTAGAAGGTACAAAGTAATGAGAGTGAGGAATCTTACAGGATCTACTGTTGGGCAAGATGGATGGTTTGCTGAGTTGGTGAGTTGTGTGGTGAGGGAGTAATGAAAGATGGATACTTGACTGAAGAAGCACTTGAGGTTGCATCTTGAAGAGTACTCCACCTAATGGGAGTATATGAAAAGATGTTTGGTCAGAGAAGGTCAAGGAAGAATTATGAAAAGAGAGGATAGATTGTTTGGAAGAAGGCAATGTGAAAGGATAGTTCCGTGTCCTTCGGTTGAGGAAGAGTTAGTGGAAAGTTTTGAGTGGTGAAAGGTAAGTCCTATGTACTTTTGAAAGATAATATGACTGTGAACCTAATAAACATAAAAGAGAAAGGAAAAATGAAAGAAAAGACAAGTAAAGGAAGTGATGAAGACAAAGCTGAAGGTAAGGTTGGAACCAAGACAGATGAAGATTCAAGAGAAAAGAAGAAGAAGTAGTCCAAGATAAATTTAAAGTTGTTTTGAAAATGAAAGAACAATCAAGGACAATACAACATGTTCCCAAGGGACTTGGAAAGTTTTTTTTGGTTGGTTGTATGGTGCAAGAGCACCTTGTTAACTACATGCCTTTTAAAGGAAAAAATGAAAAATTGAGTTTCCAAATGCAAAATCATGTAAATATTTGTAAAAGGTCATGAAGTGGTCATATTAAATGTATTTGAGTCATTTAAAGGTATCTAGGAGGTCAAAATGATGAGAAAAGAAAAAATTGCAAAAATTGCAAAAGCTGCCAAATTTATAAAAAACAAAACAATAGGAAGTTGAAGAGACTTTGTGGGAAAAATGAAGGTATGGATCAATGGAAGTTGAAAAGGTAGTTAGTGTAACTAGCGTAAGAATCTTATAAAGCAATGTGGGGGTGGGAAAAAGCATTGACATTGTATTTTTGAAGACAATTTTGAAGTTAAAGACCTCTGTTCAGAAAATTAACATTTTGTTCCTCTTGTTTCTGATTTGTATAGCATGTACTTCAATATTAGGCCTTTATCCTTATAATTTTTGTTCTTATTGTGTTTTTTCTTTCATTTAAACTAAGTTAGGAGGAATCTTATTGTGATAAAAGTCTAGTTTTGTGCTGATACAAAAAACTACTAGTAACCCTTATTAGGTTTTGAGAGTCTAATCAAGGTGTAAAAACTACACCAATTTGGATATTGTGGATCGGTGGAGTAGGTTATTTTTAGGATTTATATACATTTTGTGTGTGTTAATAAATGCAAAGGAAGACAAGAATTTAGAGATAAAGATGTTGCCCCATAGAAAAATTAGAATTTTCCTTCACGAAAGGGTTGGTTCAAAGTTAGAAACGGTTGGAAAAGAATTCCAAAGGATGGTAAATGGTTTAATTTGTATGTGAAGATCCAACACAACATTTTTGAATCATTTTTTTGAAGGTCTGAAGTTTGGAAGGTCAATTTTCTGTAAACCCTCACTCTTTTGCAATATTAAGCCTACAAACAAGGGTTTTATGATACAGTGTTTTGTGGAGACTTTTACTTCCTAAAAGTGATAAAGGAGACTCTATGATGCTAGTTTAGTTATATTTGAATCTGATAAAGGTGTGGTATTCTAAATTGGTGAAAATATGGATTGTTAGCCTTGTGAATGGCCAGAGAAATTGAGGATTTTGTTGAGGTGATAAGAGAAATTGGTGAAATTAGTAGTGAATTATTGGTGTTTTGTAATTTGATATTCCCAATTTGAGTTTGTGTCTAAAGTACCTCTGAGGAATTTTTTTTGTTGATAGATGCTCTTGCATCATAGAGTCTCCTTTACACCTATCAAAATGTTGATAAAAAACCACTTTTGATTTACCTTTTGGGTGATCAAATGAATTCATTTAAAATTTATTATTTGCAAGAATGTAGACCTGATTATAAGCTTCACAAAAAGTATAATTTTAAATATATTTAATTTGATTATTATATTTATTTTTTATTTCTTGTGAATGTAGGTTTTTCACTGAAAATCAAGCTCTCTATTCTACAGATGAGGAAAAATAGTAGATTACAATTATATTTTTGAAAAATGTTTTCTAGTAGGTATTGATGTCCTCAATCTATTAAAAAAAATTTGAATTTTGATACATACAAAAAAAGTTATGTTTATTGTCCGCCTATGTCTAAATTATAATTGGTTTGACTTCAAAACTTGTTTAAAAAAAAATTCAATAAAATACTATGAAATCGAATGAACATCTAGATATCATAGTTACAAAGCTAAATTTGAAAAATTTATAATTTTATCCTTCATAGAAAAATATTTATGTTGTTTATAGCGACCATTACTCTTTAAAAATGGTGTTTACTACTAAAAACTAGTTTTTGAATGAGTTGGAAAAAGAAATACAATCCGATTCAAATTTTTTTAAAAATCATATATTTAGAATCTACAGAAAAAATGTCACAAATCACTATTTTGCATTGTCTTCAAATTCCTCATTGTTTAGCTGCTATAGGTGCCCGAAAGTGAAGATTTAGTTTAAAAAATTCATTTCAATGTCCAGTTTGGCCAAAAATTGTAAACCAATATTGTGTGATAACCCCCTAGCTTTCTAAAAAGAAAAGTTAAATCCATCAAAAACTAGTACTTTTTTCAAAAATCTTGGATCTACATTAAGCTATTAGACTCTTTCAAAGGAACTTAGCTCTGATTCCAATTGAAGGGCACACAATCTACTAAGTGGAGGGGTGTGAATCAGTAAATCCAAAAAATTACAACAATTCTAGAAACTTTAACAACTATTTTATAGATCTTCAACATGAAGAGGACTAAACCATACAAGATATTAGGTTAAGTAATTAAAAAAAAACACAACAAAACACATAACTTAAGATTTTTACATTGAAACATGGAATGGAGAAAACCATGGTGAGAAGCTCTCACAAGCAACAATATAATAAGTAAATTTTACAATATGAAGTAGGCACCAATTTACCAGAGACACCAATCCCCAAAATATTTAGAAAACACCAACCTAAAGGAGAACCCAATCCCCACTAGAACAAAGAGACCAATCCTTGTTGGATCAATGCAACAAGTAGAACATGACTCGTACCATAAAAGAAATAATGGTGGATTTAAAATATAACTTTGACATGCAATAGGAAACAAATTGATAGTGGCACACTTTTTTTTCTTAACACTTCTACTACAACACATCTATACATCCCACTACTTTCACTATAATCATTAATTATATGTTGACATACATGGATGCACTCCATTTCTTCAAGTTACATTACAATACACCTAAACATTTGAAAGATATACATGACACTACATCAGCACTCTTCTATGTTAGCTAGGGATTTGCACCAACCTACACAACATAGGAAATGAGCCAAAATTTAAATTACATTAAATGTGCAATACATCGGTTCAAACTTTCCATCTAAAGAACTTGATGCCTTGCACAACCAATCAAACCTTAAATAAGTCCTATCTCCACTCCACACACTTGAATTGAATTCTACATGCTTGTAGTCATTACTAAACATGTCTCAACTTAGAATTCCTTGATGAGACCTTTGATACTCCAAAAACCTTGAACATTGAGTCATGCCATTGAAAACTAATGAAACTGATAGAACTAGTATAGGCATACTCTCCTTCGAAACCACAGAGCTACAATGCATTTTTAAAAGAAATTTCACCAATATTAATCAACGTTTCTACCCAAAAGATATCCTCTAGGACCTCCACACTCATGTTGATTGAATACCCAACATGGTATAATAAATTCATTAACTATATGAAGATAGTCATGCTACAACTAACATGATACAAGATATGATAGATTAGACAAACCACACAACATACTTCTAGAACCTTAAGATTGTTGTCAATACTTGTACTCCTTCAATCTTTCTTCATCTTGAAAATCTCACATCCGATAGCCTTGACACCCTTTGATAACCATTGATAGCAGTAATGACTTGTTGCCATCAATTTGACATCAATGACAACCTATTCTCAATAACATATTGGTAGTCTATCTCTTCTTTCCTATGACACTCAACATCTTCAAGAGAAGTTTTTCCTAGAACAAGGGTGTTTACATCCATTTATAACATAAAAAATACATTTATTATAAATTATTTTTGAGAGGCCTACTAATATAAATTGATACAAAATAAATATTATTAAACATATATATTCATACTCATACTTGAGTTAAGCATATTGATGATGAAGTTGATGCACTAACACCAACTTCCAAATTTTCTCTTATGATAAGAGGTGTGACTATTATATCCATCAACTAAATAAATAATAATATATTAAAATAAAAAACATAAATATAAACAAAAAAATAAAATTTGCAATAATTAACTTAAATGTGTTGTAGTTTACATGTGTAAGTCCATTGTCATAAGCATCCATAGAAACATGTGTACTAAATGGTGATGTGATGCCAACCTATTCAATAAAAAAATGTAATTTAACATATTAAACATTACTTTTCTTTTAAGTTATTAATTTATTTTGATATATTATACAATTTTTACCTTTGATATAGATGTAGGTATACAAGTTGTTGCAGGAAAGGTTAATGATGTGCCACCCTCTAGTGTTACACTAGGTGAAATGCATATTGTTTGCATCAATTTAATTAAATTTAATAATTACAAATTTGTTTACAATTATAAATTTTAAGTGTTTAATAGATAAAATATTATAAGTTGAAACTAACATACTTGCATTTGACCAACATACACCTCATTGAGCAACTCACAATCACCAAATTATCTAATGCACCACTCTAATGACCCGTACTACTCACATAAAGTCTATATACTAACAATGAGAACACACATGGGAGGTGGAACCATGTACACCCCTTACATCACTATGTCTCCCAAAGCATAGATTACAATATTTTGAGCATATGAGAGAGCTAGGAGCACAAGGGTGAGATACTCAAGCTATTGCATCATTATATGAGGAAAAAGTATGGAAGAGCTATGTTCCATGCTCTCTAATGGTGTCTTTTAGGCTAACAACTAAATGGAGAGTCTACACATCCATACTCTCCCTAATGGCTACTAGAACCATCACATGATGAATATCATTTTGTGCTAGTCTTCTTCGATGTCCACAATTATCTTCCTAATGAGGTCGTAGTCTATGTTGGGTAGAGCCTCCATCTCTTCCTTGAAACACTCATATCAAAATAATTGAGAATTTTATGAAGGATAAACTCAAAACTTATATTTTTCTACAAAAGTAGATTAGCACCTAATAATTATTACATGCAGGTTGGTCAAAGACCATCCACCACCTATCCAAAAAATTATTTATTGTCTCATCATGATTACACCAATGTATCGAAAACCTCTTTGAATTCAAAGGAATAAGTTCATTAGTTATATGATCCCTGAAAAAACACATATTTTTTCTTTACTTATGTCTTTCCTTTTGATTTGATCATAGGATAATTTTGTTGCATAAAATTGATAACATGAATCTCTATAATTTTTCCATTGATCTATTTGATTTTCAACTATGTCAACATCCATCATCATTACTTCCAATGCTAAGGAAAGGTACATAAGTGATCACGGTTTGATGTTGAACCCCTCAATTATGAAACTAATTCAAAAATTACAACTTTGTTTTGTTCTATATTCCGTAAGAAATCCTCTTGGATTTGCCTAGTTTTTGTTGGAAGAGTTGGAGGGTCAAGAATCCTAGGTTTTTCCTTAGGTATTTCATCAATTAAATTTGGTTGTGGATTATAGTTTTATGAGTTGTTATACTAAAATTAAAAAAAAACATGAAATTGATTGAAAACAATCCATTTTTCGAATACAACCAAAATTTAAATCTAATGCATATAAAATAGTACTTACCTCTTCTACGATGTGGCACTGTGAAGGTAGGTTACAAATTTTAAATTCATGTTTGTGTTATGCTAAGTTGAGGGTCAGAAAAGCACTACAAAAGATGTGTGCCATGAGTGAGGAAAATGAGCAAGTTTTTTTTTATAACTTATTAAGAAGAACATTTGTGTTTTTCCCTCATAAAAACATGTACATGTTTTGAATGCTAAAAACATATGCATGTTTTGAATGCTAAAAACAAGAGCATGATTTTGATTAAAATAACATGTGTGAGCGAGCGAGAAAAGTCAAGATTTGAATCTTCAAACAGTGTAGAGGGTGGGGGTTTGAGGGAATCTCAGGCGAATGTGGAGATCTCTTTGGGTTCTAAGAAGGGTAAGTCAGGTTCTGTTGAAAAGGACGTCCACAAAGAAGTCTAGGTGGATCCAGGTGGAAAGGATGGGACTTCAGTTTCCAAGGCTGTCATGGAAATGTCAGAAAAAGGGGATGAAAAAGGTAAATTATGGACTTCATTGTTTGGTGTTAAGCCAAATGAAAAATCATCTTTTCCCCCTGTGCGTATCCTTTCTGATCTAGGGTCTGGAAAGTTTTCTATTTCTATGCCGGATGAAATCATAGACCATAATATTGCTAGGATGGAGAATGTTTTGGTTGGAAAATTTTTGGGTCCTAGACCTAATATTGAAGTGGTAAGGGAGTTTGTTAAGAATAAATGGAAAACCAGTGGTTTGGTTTCAGTGGCGGCGCTTCCTAGGGGTTTTTTTGCTTTTCAGTTCACTTGTAAAGAGGATTCCAGGGCTGTCCGGAGCAGTGGCCCTTGGATTATCAGAAAGTCTTCCTTGGCCTTGAAGAAATGGTCTTCTAGGGTAGATCTATCTAATTCAATCTTTGAAATGGTGCCGGTCTAGGCTAGATTGCCTGGTCTCCCCTTGAAATATTGGAATACGGATATTTTCAATGGGATTGCTAGTTCTTTTGGAGAACTTCTATCCATTGACTCAATGACCGCGTCTAGAAAGCGTTTGGTCTTTGCTAGAATCTGTGTTGGGGTTTCTCAAAATGTTGATCTCCCCTCTTCGATTGACATCCAATCCAAGCTGGGGGTGTGGAAGCAAGCTATTGAATTCAAGACCACACCCTTTGTTTGCTTCAAATGCCGAAAGTTTGGACATTGGGTGAAAAAGTGCCCGCTTAATAATAAAAGTGAAAAGGAGAAAGTAGCCAACCCTAAGACTTTCTGGAAAAAAAAATTAGAGGAGGAGAAGCATATGCATGTCCCAGATGCGAAGGAGAATCTTGAAAGACACACTTTTCCTCAAGATTTGAAGGAGAACCATAAATGCTTGCATAAGGATGCTTACCCTGAATCAGATTGCACTTGCTCTCGAGTTCCTAAGGATCCTAAACACTTGATTTTACCACATGTGGATAGAAAGTAAGAAAATCATTCAGTGGAGGAAGCCCAAGATACTCTGAAGAAGGATGAAACTAGAAATGAAGATACGAGTAAGTTTTCGTCCTAACCTCTGATGATGGCTAGCTGTATGAATGTACCTGGTCTTGAGGAAATACCCATTAAAGGTTTGTCCATGGAGATAGGAATTCCTATCCCCTTTCATTCTCCTTATGATAACCCTTGCTCTAAAGGGGTACAGGATCAGGAGATTGCCACTTTGGAAGTGGTGAAGGAAACTTATGAGACCCAAAGTATGAATTTGAAAACACCTAATGTCAATACTTCAGAAGCCAAGAATGGCTTAATGGAAACCCTCCCTTGGGACCAAAGGTTGTTCTCTGAGAAGGATGGGGAATCTGGTAGAGAATTGGAAAGCCAAGATGAAACTGAGTGGGAGGAGGTTATATCACATTCAAAGTCAAAGAAGGAAGAAAAGAAGAAGAGGGAAACTTCAAGTGGTATGGTCCCCAGAACTAGAGCCAAGGTGTATTGTGGGAGTACCAAACCTTGTCTAGGAAGGAAATCAGAAAAATGGCAAAGGGAGCAAGGCAGCCTTCAGGATATTGCAGATGGGATTCAAATGACCATCCCGAAGATACTTCAATCCCCAGGTAAGAAATGAAAATTATGTCATGGAATATAAGGGGGCTGAATAGCCGTCATAAAAAGGATGTTTTGCAAAATTTTGTTAGGGACCATAAACCTGATATTATTCTTGTTCAAGAAACTAAAATGCCTAAAGATAAAGTAGAAAGCCTTAAAAAATTTCAGAACTGTGGGGCTCATGGAAATAGTTCTGCGGGTGCGTCAGGGGGAATTGTTACTTTTTGGAACAAGATGTTTATTAAAGGTGAGCCATTAATGGAGAATGGTAATGTAGTGGCCACTAGATTTACCCACTTAAGAGAAATTTTTTGCTGGATTCAATCCAATATATATGCCCCGAATTGTAAGAATGTTAGGAATTCCTTTTGGTCTGAGTTATCTAGTTTTCAAATATGTTTTGTTAATGTACACTAGATGGTCATGGGAGACTTCAATACTCCTCTCTTGAATGATGAGAAATTTGGGGGTTCTCAAATCAACTGGGATAGTAAATTAGGCCTATCCGACTTCATAAAAAATAATGCCTTGATAGACCTAGACCTACAAGGGGCTTCTTATACTTGGACTAATAGGAGATTAGGGCTTGATTTGATCCAAGTGAGACTTGATAGGGCCCTTGTTTCTGGTCAATGGCTTATAGACTATTTTTGTGCTTTGAGAGCCTTGTCAAGGGTGGGATCTGATCATTTTCCCATTTGTTTTATGGCGGATCCTACTAAGGTGAAAAAGAACTTCCCTTTTAGATTAGAAAAATTTTGGCTTTCTCATCCTCGAATTTTTGAGGAAATTTGTAGATGGTGGAATATAGATATTACTGGCACAGCGATGTTCAGGATTGCTAAAAAATTAAAGGAAGTGAAAACTAATGTGAGAAGGTGGAAAAAGGATGCCTTTGGAAATATTTTTGGTACTAAGGGGTGATCCCACAATAATGGGTTAAAGTTTTTGGCCAAACTTGACATTAAAATCAAGATTTTTCAATAGACATTCATGTTCTTACACCTATAGTAGATAAACCATTAAGGTTTTGAAGGTGAATCAAACTAGTTATTTGTTAGATATTTTGTGTAGATTCTAATTATATTTTTTTAAAAAAATTAAAAAATAAATTGTGAATCATTTTATGTAATTTTTAATAACTTATTTTTTCTACTATTCAACATTTTTAAAAAGTGATGTTTACTTCGGCCCACGTAAATTTTTTTTATAGATAGGATACAATTCTAATTTTTAAAATATGATTTTTTCACACCAATATCTAGGGGATGGATATTTTTTCATAATTTTTTGTTACATATATATTTTTTTAATTAATTTTCCAAGTCAGCGTAATTATAATTTGGACAGAGGTGTACTTCGGAATGCATAACTTTTTTTGTATTCATTTGAATTAACTTATTCTTTTTTTGTTGGAATAAGGACATCAATACCTAAGGGACATGTATTTTTTAGAATTTTTTTCTGTATTTTTCTATTTTTTCTTATGTGTGAAATAAATAACTTGACGTTCATTGAAAATCCTACATTCACGAGAAATAAAAAATAAATATAATAATCAAATTAAACATATTTAAAATTATACTTTTTGGGAAGCTTATAATAAGGGCTATAGGCTTACAAAACACAAATTTTAAATGAATTCATTTGATCACCCAAAACGTAAATCAAAAGTGGTTTTTTATCAGCATTTTGATAGGTGTAGAGGAGACTCAATTATAGGTATGATTTTAATCTAACAAGGTTCTACCCAAGGGGGTTTGATCTAAGGGGGTTTGATCAATCCATGTTGAATTAAAATAATGTAAATGGAACCTTTAAAGTCATAAATCATTGTATTTTCTAAAAATATGTGATTTCAGGCAAAAATCAGGATGTCCCAAAAAGTGTAACCCATTATTGTGGCAGCACCCTAAGATGAAAATTCATGGAAAAATTTAGGAGATCCAAGCTAAAATCCAGAAATGGGAGTACATTGACAATTACAGAGAAAAGGAAAATGAACTTCTCATTCAATCATTGCTAAAGAGGAAGTTTTTTGGCGGCAAAGATCTAGGGTATCTTGGTTGACTGAGGGAGATAGGAATACCAGATTCTTTCATCTGTCTGCTTCAAAACATAGGGCTGCTAATAGAATCACTCATATTGATGTTAATGGGACGAGGTTTGAGGAGGAAGATGATATAAGGGAATAAGCTGTCCTTTTCTTTAGCAACCTTCTTTCTTGCAATGGAGAGATTATTACTAAAGCTCAAGATTCCTTGATTGAGGCTATACCTCAGGTGATTGGTCATAATGAAAATTCTTTTATCACTGCTATTCCTTCCAAAGCTAAAATTAGGAAAGCCATTTTCTCTTTTGATGGCAACAAAGCTCCTAGACTAGATGGTTTTCCCTTATTCTTCTTCCAAGTGTTTTGAGAAATTGTTGAGTTGGATGTTGTGAATGCTGTCAAGGAATTCTTTGGATCAAGATGTCTATTGAAAGAATTAAATGCTACATTTGTGGTCCTTATTCCAAAAAAACCTAGGGGTTCAGAAGTTCAAGCTTTTTGGCCAATCAACATGTGTAATTCTATTTATAAAATTATTTCAAAGGTGTTAACTACAAGAATGCTTTATGTGCTTCCTAAATGATTGCTCTGTAGCAGAATGGTTTGGTGCCAGGTAGGGAAATTCTAGACTATATTGTTACTGTTCATGAGAATTTACATTCGTTAATGGTTTTGAAAACTGAAGGGTTTATTCTTAAACTAGACATTTCCAAAGCCTATGATCGGGTTGATTGGGATTTCTTGTTTAAAATCCTGGACAAGTTTGGCTTTAATAACAGAGTCATTCAGTTGGTGAACCAGCTTGTCTCGACAGTTACCTCTTCTGTCATTGTGAAAGGATCACCTTCGAGGTTTTTTTAGACCTCCAGAGGCCTCAGACAGGGAGATCCTATTTCTCCTATTCTGTTTACAATTTTGGCTGAGAGTCTGGGAAGAAATATTAAAAAGCTTATTGATCAAAGATCGCTTGCTGGCTTAAGACCTTCCTCTTCTCCTCTAACCTATTCCCACCAACAATTTGTTGATGAGACCATTCTCATGGGAAGATCTACTATGGCTGAAGCTAAGCCTTTCAAAAAAAATTCTGAATCTCTATGAATCTGCTTCTGTGCAAGTTATTATCAGGGCTAAGAGTTCAATTTTCTTCATCAATACTCTGGATTATAGACAATTTAAACTTGCTCGGATTCTAGGATGTCGAATTGAGCCTCTTCCATCAACCTATCTTGGTTTACCTCTTTTCTCTAAAGCATCGGATTCATTCTGGATTTCTTTGGTTGAAAAATTCAATGAGAAGCTATCAGGGTGGAAAGGAGCTCTTCTCAGTCAAGCTGGAAAAATCCAACTCCTTAAGGCTTCTCTACAAAATCTTCCTGTTTATGCTCTCAGTATATTTAAAATTCCTGCTAAATATGCTGAGGCCATTGAAAAAATTTAGAAAAGGTTTCTCTGGTCAGGTGTGGAGGATAAGAAGAGAATGCCACTTGTTGGATGGGATTTGGTTTGTAGACCCAAATTGAGGGGGGGCCTAGGCCTAAGGAAAATTAAAGTTATGAATCTGTCCCTTCTTGCTAAACAACTTTGGAGAACTCTTACTTTGAATGGAGAATGGTGTGATACCTTGAAAGCCAAATATTTTAATAACTATGAGTCTTTTAATGAGATTATAAATTCTTCTTCTTTACCTCGCGGGTCTGTCTGCTGGAATGATATGGGTAGAGGAAGAAAGTTGTTGGAAATGGGAATTGGTTAGCTGATTAGAAAAGGAAATAATGTTAGGTTTTGGGAAGACAGGTGGCTTTTTAAAGATCCTTTGATCAGAATTGAGAAATTCAATAAATGGATGAATGATTGTAAAAAGGAATTTGGAGTCTTGGTTAAAGATTATTGGAGGAATGGGGGTTGGGTTGATTTGAAGACCATCAGTCAGGATCTTAGCCTTGTTCAGTCGGCCTTCAGAGCCTTAAGACCAGCTCAACACTAGGTGGAGGGTCTTGCTATCTGGTTAGACAACCTGTTTGGTATTTTTTTAGTTTCTTCTGCCACGTCTATGTTGGTTAGTTTGATGGAGCCTCCACCCTTCTCGGCTAAGGCTTGGATTAATCACCTGACTCCTAAAATTAATATTTTCTATTGGATAATGCTACAGAATAAGATTCTCACTTTGGACAATCTTGGAAAAAGAGGAATTCAATTACCAAATAGATGTTATATGTGCAGGAATGAAGCCGAGACTATTAATCATCTTTTTCTTCATTGCCCTTTTGTTTCAAATATCTGGGGTAAAAATTTTGCGCTTCTTGATGTGGTTTGGGTTTCCTCTGCCTCTGTCGAAGATTTCTTCATGTAATGGAAAGCTCCTTCTAAAAATCCTTTTGTGCGAAAGCTTTGGTCTTTTGTTCTACCTTTTGTGTCTTAGAATATTTGGAAGGAAAGGAACAATAGAGTGTTTAGGGATAAAGAGATGTTGGAAGGGGACTTGCATGCTAAAATCATAAGGGCTATAAAGGAAAAATTATCTTTAATTCCAAGAAAAATGGTTAAGAAAGCCAATTGGTCTCCTTTCAATATTGCTATGGCCGAAAAGTGGAATTCAAAATTAGTTGGGTCAAATGTCCTCAAACCTGTTGTTTGTGGGAGAGAGAATGCTAGGTGGTCTTTTTCGCCTTTGGGTTGGATGAAAGAAAATTTTGATGGGGCGGCTAAAGGAAACCTTGGGAAAGATGGCAGTGGGTGTGTTTTAAGGGACAATTCGGGGGCTTTTATTGCGGCTTTTGCTGTGGACATCGGCACTCAAACTAATCATGTTGCGGAAGTTGTAGGGGCTTTTCATGCAGTAAGCTTAGCCCTCAAGATGAACATGAAATGTCTTTGATTGGAGTGTGATTCAATGAATATAATAAATTGCATTGTTGGGCTTACCCCCCCTCGTGGACCATCAAAAAGTGGATCGAAGATACAAAAATATTACTAAGAAAATTTGATAAAGTGAAAGTGTCCCATGCCTATAGAGAATCCAATAAGGTGGTGGATTTCTTTGCCAATGAAGGGGTTAGGAAGGGCGGGGAAAACATGTGGAGGAAGAATGACTACCTTCATCCTGAAGTGAAAGTGCTAATTTATTATGATTCAGTGCATGGAAGAGAAGTTTGTCTTTGTCATGATGAAACAGATAAAGATTAGGTATGTCGATTTCATTAGATTTGATGGGACTGACGTCATTTTCTTTTTCAAGAAGAGTCTATGACACACTTTCTGGGTGTTTGATAAAATATGCCTAAACAGGACCCAGAGCAACTGTAGAGTGTTGTTTAACAGAGCTTTGAATATGGGGGGAGAAAGAAAATGTGTGGAGCTGAGCAGTTTTTAGGAGCACATAAAGAACACCAAAGCTTGGGAACGAATTGAAAAGCGAGGCTTAGTCCCATATTTGGAAAAGCTCCATGGTACTGACAAGGGGATGCTGGACTATTTTGTAAAAAATTGGAAAAATGGTGAGATTGTGTTGTTGGGAAGAAATGTTATGCTGAATGAGGATTTAATCGGTGAGATAACTGGTCTTTCGATAAAGGGTGTGAAATTTTATCGGGACCATCGATTCTCTGATGAAGCGGTCATTAAATTTCCTAAAAAAGACAAGAAGGCTAAGATGGTTAAGGTTTCCAATAGCTATTTTGATGTGGAGTCCATCAAATCTATCTGGAGGAATGTTTTAAGAGTTATTATGGAATATATCACAGTTGACGGGCGCTTCACCAGAGTATATGGTTACCACTTTGCCATTCTGAACCACTTCCATCACAAGGTTAATATCTCTCTGCCCTTTTACTTATTCTCTTCTTTAAAGAACTGCCTTGATGAAGTTGAAAGAAACCCTAGGAGGACTGCTATTATTCACCCTGGTCTTGTTAGGCTCATATTTGAGCATTATCAAAATTTACCTGCTTTGCCTAAAACTGTTTAAATTGAAGATTTGGATGATGAGGAGACAGAAAGTAGTAGGGAGATCAATCCCCGAGCCCCCCCTACTTGTGCTCCTATTGGTCCTAATACCATTGCTCCCCAGTCCCCATCTTGTCAAAAATCCCTTAAGGATTCTGCTCTGCCATCATGTCCTAAGTTGTAGACTCTACATGAGTGCCCTAGCCCGGGTTTTGCCTCGCCGCCCTGTCTTAATCCCCAGCCGTCTCTTGGATGCCCTACTTCGGGTTTGGTCTATGGTTTTAAAGGTACCTCTATTACGAAACTTGTTTCATATTCTGGGAATTCCATGGAAATTCTCTTTGATAAACCCATGGTCAGTAAGGAATCAGCCCCTAGTGCCCCTGCATCTAGACGATTTGGGAATGGCCCTTATGATTCCCCTATTCAAGATGAAATTAACTCAGCCCTGAATAAGCTCAAGCCTGAGGACATTGTGAGTGTGGCGGAAAAAAGTACAGATGGCCTTTTTCATTGTGCTCAAGTGGACCCAAAAGGAAGTCTGTGATTTGAAAGGCCGTAATATAGATCTTAGCAACAGGGTCATGGAATTGGAGCAGAAGATTAGCTGGAGTCGTAGAGAGAATGAAGGATAGGAAACTCTCTTACCAAGGAAAAGACAATAATCATAGGAGGAAGGATTGACTAGTATCGAGTGCAGTATATCCAAGATAGGCCAAAATATTAGGGCCACTGTGGTGAACAATCACAAAATTGCCAGGCATAACACCATTATTATCAATGCTATGGTGGAAAAGCTTGAAAAAAACCAAAAGGGTTCACTGGTCGTGGATTTGGATGCAGACAAAGGAGGCTGCAGATCTGCTGGTGAAGGGATTTCGACTCGTACCTGGGCTAACATTAAGAGGAAGACCCCGACTTCGTCACATACGGATCAAATCCTCAAGTAGGGGTTACAAGATATGAAAGATGTTGAAAAGGAGGCTGAGGAGCTATTGAACACCTTGGAGTAGTGTGGTGGTGTTTGTTTCTTGTTTTTGTGCAATCCTTTTTTGGGCCCTGTTGTCTCTTTGTGCTGTCGTTTCCTTTTTGGGACAGTCGTTTGCTTGTTTGGACTATTTTGTTATCTTTTGTTGTTTAAACTTTGCAGTTTTAGGTCCCTGTAAAACCTGTTTTTTCCTTTTCAAAAACATGCTTGTATTATGGCTTAGAAAATTTGAGCCATAACATGAGTGTGTTATTTAAATTTATTTATAACATGATCATATTTTGCTCATTTTTGAGCATTTAATAGATTTTGTGTCCCATCTTGGTGCACATTCCCCTACAAATAAATTTAACTTCCCTGACCATGTGAGAAAAATTTCAACACGAATATCGATTCTTGAGCTACTTCAAAGCATCCTTGTGCACCATCACACCTAAATTTTGGTTGTAATTAATGATATTAAGTTGCTTGGAAAAATTAAAAATTGATTATCAATTTTTTTACATGTGTTAAAATTTAAAGGTGATGTCATTTTGGAATGTTTATATGTAAACTCTATGAATTAATATAAAGGATGAATGATTGATGAAGTAATGAATATATTTCATCTTGAATATTAGTTAATGTTATTGATGAAAATTTTGCAAGTGCAAGTGTGCGTGAGTGTAGGAACAGGTTGAAGAACAAGAACATGGTTGAGGTAGAAGTACTTAACCAAATGACATTGGTAAGCATGTTGGAATCTGAATTGCACACACCACTTAAAAATCATAATATTTACATTAATTCACACATGGTAGGATAACATTTTATGTGAATGTCATGTTTTTTCTAAAGACAAGGAAATAAGTGGAAATAATTAAAAAGATAAATTAATGGGAAATAAATTATTAGTTCATTTGTTTTACCTCATTTACTTAATGCTTTTTACATTCAAAACAATAGAAGACAAATGTAAGTGTGTGTATGTAATAAAATAAACACATAAATTGTTAATGAATGATTTTATTTAATTTCTTTATATTGTAAACGAATTCCTTGTAAAAGAAAACATTATGTCTAAAATCAGAAAATGATAAAGATAAAACAATATCATCGTGTGCACTCTAATATCCATAAGTGATAATAATAATAACTTTAAAGTAAAAAAATTGATTTATTTCGCTTTAAACTACTAGGAAAAGAATCACGTTGGGTAACCATTATTACAAGATATTTTTTGTTGCAACATAATTTAAAATAGAATAAAAGAAAGTAGTGGACCCTTTTTTTTTAAGAAACATTTTATTGCTAAAAGAGTGAGGATAGCTAATGTAATTAGAAGAATGTGGATAGTGAAGAAATGTTCCCATTTTAGAATGAAGTGAATATCTTGTAAGGTCATGGATTCTACAAAGTACAAGGTGAAAATAAAAAAGGCAAGACTCGGAAAAAAATGTTGAGAATTGTGTCTCAACCTTGCAAGCTTTTTTCAGAAAATTCTAGAATTTGTTTGTGGTAGTTCTCCACATGTTTATGTGTTGGAAAAAGGTGTATGAGTTGTTAAAAATGTGCCTTGTCCCTATTAGAATATAGGAGGGTTGTTTTTTGAGTATAAACAACTTATTGTATGAATTTAATGGGGGTATAAACTAGAGGACAAAATTATGGATGAAAATGCTATTTTAACTTGGTTGTTTTCCCATCTTGGAGTTACAAGTGACAAGTGGGTAACATGTGGCATGGTTGTTTTTCCCATGGTTTTGTAAAACCACAAATGGTTTCCAGGTTGTAAATCACTATATAAGGAGGGCTTGGGGAGGTGTTTGAATCATTGAGTTTAGTTTGCAAGACTGAGTGCTAGAAGGAGCCTCTTCAAGTTCGAGTCCAAGTTAAAGTTGTGGTGATGTGCTCCTGTAAGAACTTGCATTGCAAGTGTATTGAAATCTTCTTGATTTGATAATACATTGTGTGGGTTTTGTAGGGTGGGGTTTTTCTCTCGGAAGAGTTTCCCCATGGTAATTACTGTGTTATGTGTTTATTGTGATATTTCATTTATACATGTTTATTTGTCCATTGAAATCTCTGTAATAGTTAGTTAAATTGCATAATCGTCCTCTCAAGATTAGCGTAGGAAGAAATTCCGCGCACCTTTGGTTCCTTACAAAAAAGCAGAGAGAAGTCTATGCCAAAAAGAAAGGAGGAGAACAAATCTCTAGGAGAGAAAAGGAAGAAAACTATCAAATCATTGGAGCAAAAGAACTTTTCCATCTCTTTCAATTATTCTGATTGAATTCTGAGCAAGGTTTTAGAGGTATGAGCTAAAGCTCATTTTAGAACATTTCTTAAAAGAAATGATGGTTTTTGAAATTTGTTACATTTTGTTTGTTCCTGAATAAGAACAATACGTTCTATTTCAATGTTTCTTGAGGATCTTTTTACTATTTTATTGATGGCTTGTTGGGCACATTTAAAATTCACATTCACTCCATATTGTCTTTGAATGTGGAGAAAGCTTAGTCATCATCTTATAACCTTCTTTTCCAAAAAAAACCTTTCTTTAGTTTGCAACCTACTAATGTCAATACCACCCTTTGTTGAGTCAGTGTAACTTCTCTTTGTCATTGTTGTTTTCCTCTTCAGTGTGTTATGCCTAAGTAGAGTCTTAGAGAAAGTTGATGGCACTAAGTAGAGCCATCATGAGTCTTGTTTTCCTTCCCATGGATATTATTAGTGATCAATAGATCCACGACCTTAGAAAAATACAACATGGGAACCCACAATATGGGGATTAGACTTCGTACTAGAGAATGCTAGAAAACAAGATGTGTTTTTGAAGGGGTTGCAAATACCCATTAGCCGATATGGAATCTTTGATTGGAGCCGATTATGTCTTGATGTTTTTGGAATGCTTTTGTTGTTTCCTAGATTATTTTGGTCTTTATACAGTAGACTAAGGTCTAATAATTCAAATTGGTTTTTTCTTTAATGTTGGGTGATCTAGGGAAGCTAGGTCATCTTAACATCCTGTTTGGGCATAGCCTGCCGACCTAAAGTCAAGGTCATTTGTCAAAATGTAACCTTCTTGTCGATCTATGTAAACTAAGGTCTAATAATTCAAACTATATTTTTCTTTAATGTTGGGTGATCTAGGGAAGCTAGGTCATCTTAACGTCCTGTTTGGGGATAGCCTGACCGACCTAAAGCCAAGGTCATTTGTCAAAAAGTAACCTTCTTGTCAACCTATGTAGACTAAGGTCTAATAATTCAAACTAGTTTTTTCTTTAATGTTGGGTGATCTAGGGAAGCTAGGTCATCTTAATGTCCTATTTGGGCATAGCCTGACCGACCTAAAGCCAAGGTCGTTTGTCAAAATGTAACCTTCTTCTTGACCTATGTAGATCTAAACCAGATCTAATCCTCCTTCATAGAGACCTTGTGGTAAACTCTTCTCCATTACTCTGACCTTTTTATTTTACTCATAGATGTCAAAAACTAGTAGCATTGAATGTTCCTCTCAGAACGTCTCCATCCTAGGGTGCGACTGAGGCATAGCAGACTTAGACGCTATCTTCAAGCTCACTAAGATCAGGTATATATGTGAGCCAGTACGTGTTTAGCCTAAAAATTGACTCACAATAAGTAGGTGATTGAGTATTGTTGCCAGAAAATCTTTCACTATTAGTCAAAAACCTATGGTTAATCAACTGAATGACTCTTGTTATTTAACTCATTGTCTTCCACAACTTGTCTACTCTGTAATGGCCCAATTGAGGGTTGTAACTATTCATTTGTAAAAATGATCTAAATGTTTAAAACATATTGATTCATAATTAATTGCTTTTCGATTAAATCACTTGTTCTCAAAAGAGTATTCCTATTTAATTAAAGGGAATGGAAAGTTGAAATAAATTATAAGAACATTCTTACATTCATTTATAAATCTTTGTGATTATTCTGAAGTGAGAATTTTGGAATCAAAGTATTATCTACACAATTCTTAAATCTTCTTTGATAAGATCTGTATCATAGAAAAAAATGGCAACTTGCTTGATTTGGGTAATAGTTGATGATAAATTGGACTTAATGAGGCCTTGATTTGGTGTTGTGAGGTGTTTTTCTCATCTACACCAGGTCTTGAACTCTTTCAAATGCATTTAACGATGTCCTATAAAGGTGTTGTAAAGTGTTGTAAAAGACTTTCATGCTTTTCTAGAATTAATGAACCCATCTTCCCTTAATTCAACATTATAATGTATTTAATTGCATCTTCACATCAATATAGAAGGCTTATGAATTAAACTTAATGTTAATCTAGTGTTGTAATGTGTTTTACACATTCACATTGGATGTTGTGCCTTTCTAGGCTGTGTGGAGCTTATTTTAGTGTTGTAAAGTGTATTTAATCACACTTTCACATTGAATTTTGTGTCCCAAGCCTTAATTGACCTTTACATCATCATTAATAGGTCCCTATTACTCCATATTGTGCATCCCAAGGCATAATCTGATGAAATAATCAACAAAGTCATCATATAAACCTTATTTATTTACTTCCTAGCATCCTAGTTGGCAAATGGGCCCCCTTTGGGACTAATTCGCCATATGTAGTGAATCAATCCCTACCATGTGGGATTGATTCACCTAAGGTGGTGAATGAGTCCCGTTTGGGCCATTTTTGACTTTTAAGTGAAAAATTTTGGAATTTAAGTTTTGTTTTTCTTCAGGTCGGCCTCAGGGATCCAATTTATGGGGAAATTAGGAGAATTTCCTATAAAATGAAGTCTCTAAACCCTAATTTACATCTCTTAACTCATACACACATCTCTTATCATTCATCATTTATCTTCTCCTTCAAGTCAAGCAAGATAGGATTTTATCACTCTAAGTCATCAACAAAGCCTCCAAAGACATTGAATGGTAGAATCTTCCTCCATTGCTACAAAAATTCAAGATCAAGCATAATGGAAAGGTATTGAATTCATTGTTTCATGCTTCATTACATTCTTTCATCATTTTGGTTTAATTACCTACAAAGGGGTTTGACCAAGGTGAACCACCATGCCCTAACGTTCAACATTTCTCTCTCTTGTCTTGTGTGTTTGTAGATTTAGGCATCTTGGAGGCTTGGAAGTCATTGAAGATCAAGTTGCAAAGTGATTTGACCAAGTGATTGGATAAGGTAAAATATCAATAAAAAGTCACTTTCAGGCCTGAATTTGATAGTTTTAGAACCTGACACTTGGAGAAGTAGGAAGTGTAGACCGAAGGCTCTGATTTTCACTTTCAAATCTTCAGAAATTCAGAAGTGGAATTATTTTCCATTAGTAGTGAATGAGTCCCATTGCAAGGCCTGATTTTGGTTTTCTACATTTTTGGATACCCATTTGTCTAAAACGAGCTCCACAACAATTTCACAAAATTAGGACTGATTCACCCAGGATGGTGAATGAGTCCCACCAAGCCTAAAACCCAAGATCAACAACATTTAAAAATTCACTTCTATTCTTCATTAAGATCTCAAGTGCACACTTTCAGTTTCATCCATTTCTATTGTAATTTGCATTCATTTCTAGGTGTTTTCTGCATATTACATTGTGTTTTCAAAAATTTCATATTTCATTAGTTTTGCATAAATAATCAAATTCATTTTATCATTTTTTTGAATTTAGGGCATTCCATTTAGACATATTTCTATCATACTTGCATTAGTCTGAGTGAACCACCAAAATTTTTGAGTCTATCTCTCCTTTTAGGTGAAACACCCTAAGAGAAAGAAAAGTACACAACACTGAAAATTTGTTGGTTCATTTTGGTGAACCTATTTTTTGAACACTTTTTTGATTTGGTCTCTTTCATAATATATCTAGCTTGCATTGACCTTGCATTAGGGTTTGCATGGATTAATTTGCATGCTAAGTTTCAAATTTTGCATTCATGAAAAGTGCATTTAGGTTGAATTTTTGCCATCTAAATTCATTTAATTTTTTTGAAATTGTACATTTCTAACTTAGGTCTGCATCATAGAACTCTAACAACATAAAGATCACTCAATATTTTCTGAAAATTCTAAAAAAAGTCCATACTGGGACTCATTCGCCACCTTGGGAGAATAGTCTCTTTTCACCCCTGAAACTGCCCTTTATAAAATTGAAAACCTCATTTTCAAGCTTCTGTTTGGTGCCATTACCTACTTGTATTAGTTATCTAAGTTTATGTAACATGCATTTCATTAGATCTAGCTTATATTAGCTCATTTCATGCATTGTTCAATTTCACATTGGCATTGTTGCATAACATAATCAACAAATTATTTTGTTTTATAACATTGCACTGTATTTACTTTATCATAGCATGTTATTTTTCATAAGATGTGTCTTTGATTTGGTTAAACACATATTTTATAAGCACAATAGCCCCTCTTATGAGTCCACTTTTGATTACAACCATGAGGAACATGTTAGCCATAGCTTTGACCAAACCATCACATTTCCCATTGGTGTGAATAGAGATGTAGACAATCATCACAAGCATACTTGTTCTTCTCTCGATACCTCTCCTATTAGTGAGGAAGGTATCTTGGTGAGGGAAGTTACAATCATTGAGGCTCTTGATTGTCCATCTACTCATTCCCCTTTGGAAGTTGTTTTCCAAAAATAACATGACATCATAGACACATTTCTAAAAATCACCTTACCTAGTCTCCATAACCATGACAATCAAACTTGTCCATCTCGTAATATCCCTCCTCAACACAAAGAGGATAGGTTGGCATTAGATGATATCCCTAACAATAATCATAAAACCCTTGATCCTCCCTTCCCTAATGCTCCTCCCATTTGGGATAATCTATTTGAAAACCATAGTGGTCCTTATCTTGATGCCTCCCCCACTTCTGATGAAGCTACTTTATAAACGTTGACCTTGGATGAACATATTACAAGCTCTCCTCATAGGGTAGATAATATGGGTCATGAGAATGAGACCTTAGGGAAATATGGAAACCAAATAGACTCTTCCTCTCATTTCCCCACTATCGATAAACACACACATTCAACCATTAATCGTTCCCCTACTTGTGATGCAACCATTTTAGAAGAACCAATCCATGAATGTCAAGAACATTTGATTTGTAGTTCTTCTAAAAATTCTCCTTCTAGGGAGAATATCATGGTACTAGAAAGCGACAACAATAATAACGTTTCTTCCTTCAATAAAAAGGTGATTCTCGATTTTCCTTTATCAGAGATACATCAAACCAAAACCGCTAAGGTTATGAATGTGCAAGTGTCCATTAGATCCCCCTTGATCAATGGACCTCATACATACCTTGTGGGACATCCTAACAATCCTTTAATTCTCTACCCACCTTCACACAAACAACAAGCTCCAAATAAACTTGAACTTGTGCTTTGCCCTCCTAAGAATAATATTTCATAACAACTGAGTCATACTACTGTTGCTCATATGTAGAACACTCAAAAAAATATTCAACCACCACAACCAACCCCGAAACTATTACCATTGCCTAATCCTATCCCACCTAACTCTTTCTTGCCAGGTCACAAGGAGTATGATCTTGTCGAGAAACTTAAGAATACTCTTGGTAAAATATCATTGTGGGACATTATTCAAGGCTCCCCTCACAATCAAACCATAATCCAAACAACCTTACAATAAGTTGTTGTCCCTTCTAATGTGCCACCAACTGATATAGTAGCCATGATTCAAGGACTAAACACTCACATTGTTTTCCACCAAAGTTAACTCCCCTCTTTGGACGTGCAAAAACAAAATGATCCTTTCATGATCATAGTGCAACACAAATGAAAAATGGATACAAAGAACTCTTGTACATATTGGTTTTTCCCTTAATGTGTGTAGTGTGACCCTTCTAGATAGGCTTGGCATTGATCAATCAATCATTTGACCTAATTCTTTATCTATTAAGGGATTTTACAATGTCTAAAATAAACCTCTAGGGGTAATCATTATACCTCTTACCGTTGGAGTGGCCACCTTGAATACACCAATCCATATTATGCCTTATGAAATTTCATGCAATATTATCTTAGGCAGAATGTGGATTCATGCAATGAAAGGTGTGCCTTCAACTCTTCATCGTTAAATGAAATACATCTACAACAACATAGTCCACACACTTGATACTGATCTTGAACCTGATAGTGTCTTATAACTTGAGAAAAACAAAGACAATTTCTTAAACACATCAACATCAGCTACACTAGTAGAACCTGTACAATAGAACAACACAGAACAATATATTGAAAAAATCATGCAGCTATTAAAAGGCGATTGGGATTCCTTGCATTTTTAGCATTACTTCATGGGAAATTACAAGAGCATACACTAATATTCAAATAGAGGTAATGAAAAAGTAGACTATCCTTTGAAAGCATCCACCTCAACCACTTTAGACAATGAAACACACTACATGGCCACCCTTGACAATGCTTATCACCAACCACCAATTGATCAAAAAGGAATGAAAAATATTTATGGAAAAGGGTATGAGATTATGAGACAACTTGGATATAGTGGAAAAGGATGTGGTACTCATGAACAAGGTATCTGCCAGTGCTCTATAGAACCTATCACACAAAAAACTACTCATGGTCTTAGTTATTTCCCTTCGAAAGAAATTGCCAAGCCTTCAATCAATGCCAACACTCTCACATCATATTTTGTAAGGAAAGCTAAGGTGCGGAAACAACTCTCCTAACGTAAAAACCTTAGGGAAGAAGGCAGAGGTACTTTTAAATTTTCAATTACAGTCCAATTAAGATACACTTCTAAGAAAATAACAGAAACAGAGAATTAATCATACATAGATAAACACCAGATTTACGTGGGAGAATCCTTACGGGAGAAAAACCCACCACACCAAGAAAAACCTCTTTGTATTAAAGTAATGAAGATTACATACAGAGATCGGACTTATCTTTCTGATGTCAATTTACAATAGCATAATCCTTGATCAACCTTGCACAAAGCATTCAAGTTATAATACTCTCAGAATTGAATTCACACTGATCATACATCGAACTATTCATCCAACTATTCATCACACTAATCATCTAAATAAACATCATCATCGATCTTAGAGTATATCCATGTTGCCCCTGATCTGTTGAACTTCCTCATAGAAATGGTCGTAACAATTCAATTGCTAGCAGTTCCCATTTTGCTCCTTTATTGGTCAAAGACACACCATGTAGGATAGTCTTCCAATTGGTCAACAACATTCAACCTATGTTGTATGTCAGTGAGACACTAACCGTGTCTCCTCGATGCCACAAAGCCAAACCATTGATATCGCCAAGAGTCATCACCTTCGGCAAGAGGTTACATCGAGTTCAAAAGTTGTCAGCGAGACAAACCATATCACTGAGACATCATACTGATGATCATCACATGTAGCGCTATTGCCAAGACAATCACTATTCGGTGAGAGGCTATATCGAAGTTCAAAAGTCACTTAGACATTAGCATTCCCATTGGCGAGACTATCGCTATTCACCAAGAGATCATACTGAAACAACCATGTTACTCTGAAATGTCTCACCATTGCTAGGAGTCATACCAACAACAACCTAAGCATCAGCAAGACAAACACCCATCGCCAAGAGCTCTTACCGAGTGTTCAAGTCTCTCCTCGATGAATCCGAGTGTAATACTGTTGGTGAGACATACCATCTATCGCCAACAGTTCTTACCGAAGCCTTATGTTACTTTGATGACTCCAAGTGTATAACTATCATTGAGACATATCACATCGCTAAGACTTCATACCGAAAGAAAACCTTTTAGCCAAGAGTCTTCCCAATAATATTAGTCACCATGAGTCTTCTTGACAACCTTTAGACACCAACTCGTCAGTAAGAGATCAGATTGGGTGGTAAGAGATAGAAGCTTTCATAGGGACCAACATGTCACAGCGATAGCTCCAGTCAGCAAGATAATAACAAGGTCTTCACGACCTAAGAATTCCACAAGGTGAGACAACTACTAGTTGGCTAGACAGTAAGAATGTCACACCGATGATGGTCTTCCAGAGGTTTTAGCCTGTGAGATTGAGGCATACAATTCCAACAATCTCCCACTTGACGAAGATCACACAAGCTCCTCCAGAGCACGACAAAACTATTGAAATTCATGGGCACTAAGGCCCATCAAACTAGCACACCACTTGAACTTGTCTGTTCTCACTGGTTTCGTCAATGCATCTACAACATTCTCCAGAGTATCCACTTTTTCTAATGAGAACTTTCTATCCTCCACCATATCTCGTACAAAATGATACTATACATCTATATGTTTCATCATGGCATGGGAAGTAGGATTCTTTTCCAAACAAATAGCACTCTGTTTGTCATAGTAAATTGTTATTTTCCTTGCATCAAAACCAATGTTAGAACATAAACGTTTTAACGAAATTGCTTCTTTACAAGTGTGTGTTGCTGCCATGTATTTTGCCTCCAAAGTAGACAAAGCGAGTACACCCTACTGCTTACTCATCCAACTCACTGCACCACCATTCATCATGAAAATATATCCACTAGTGGATCTTCTGCTGTCAATGTCCCCTGCCCAATCAGAATCCACATAGCCTCTAATGCCAAGAGTCCTTTGTGATTCAACCAAGTTCCCATGGAAAAACAAAGCATATTCTAAAGTTCCCTTCAAATATCTTAATACTCTTTTCACAACATCCCAATGTGAGCTTCCAGGATTAGCCATAAACCGACTAAGTACTCCCACTACTTGGGCAATGTCTAGCCTTGTACAGACCATTACATACATTAGAATACCAACTGCACTAGCATAAGGTACACTAGTTGTGTCCTCCCTCTCAGTAGGAGATTTTGGACAGTCTTCAACATATAGCTTTGTTCCCTACAAAACTGGAGCAACTAGCTACTTACAATCATTTATGCAAAATCTCTCTAGAACAATCTTGATATACTTACTCTGACTAAGCCAATTTTTTCTACTATTCCCATCCCTGGTGATTTCCATTCCCAGAATATACCTAGCTACACCAAGATCTTTCATTTCAAACTTTACAGGCAACTGAGACTTAAGATCATAAATCATTAACTTAGTCTTGCCTATGAACAACATATCATCAACATAGAGATAAATAATAAGAACTCGATCACTTTCAGCCTTGTAATACACACAATGATTAGATTTTGATCTTACAAATCCCAATGACAAAAATAGTGTCAAACTTCTGGTGATTCTAGGAGACTGCTTTAACCCATACAGAGATTTTTTCAACTTGCAAACTGGTTTTTCTTTACCTTTCTCCACAAAGTGCTCAAGCTGGGACATATAAATTTCTTCTTCAAGATCACCATGAAGAAATGTTGTCTTCACATCCATCTGTTCAACCTCTAAGTCATACGCTACTGCAAGTGACAAAAGAAATCTGATAGATGTCAGCTTAGCTAAAGGAGAAAAAATTTCCCCATAATCAATTCCCTCTACCTGGGAATAACCCTTCGTAACCAACCTCACCTTGTACTTTTCCACACTGCCATCCAGACCTATTTTCTTTTTAAATACCCATTTGTAGCCTACAACTTTTGTGCCTTCAGGTAAGGGCACCAAACTCCAAGTATCATTCTTTCCTAATGATGTCATTTCTTCATTCATGGCTTCCAACCAAGAGTTTGAATTAGACATTCTAAATGCCTCTTCCACCATCCTAGGCTCATCAGTGCTAGAAATCAAAGCATAGGCACAAGTAGAATCTATCAAAGAAAACCCATACGTATCAGGTTGCTTTCTTTCATGAGTTGACTTCCTCACTTGCTGAGGCTGAGGTTGTTCTTCTTCTTTAGAACTCTCAGAACTACTTGAGCTCTCCTCAGTTTCAGGTACATTTTTAATTTTCAATTCCTCTTTATCTGGTGTAGGAGGAATTTCAACTACATTCTTTTTGTTTTTTGATTTTGTCTCTGACTACAGATCCAAGGTAGAAGGCTTCAGCTCATGAAAGATAACACTTTTGTTGTATAGAACCTTCTTCATATTAGGATTCCAAAGCTTGTATCCTTTTATGCTAGCACTATAGCCAATAAAAATACATTTCACAACCTTTTTCTCCAATTTAGATCTTTTCTCATTTTCCACATATGCATATGCCTCACAACCAAAAACTCGAATGTGTCTCAGAGAGGGATTCTTTCTAGACAATGCTTCCAAAGGTGTTTTTATCAACAAGAGAAAAATTAGGAGAATAGTTTATCAAGTAACATGTTGTAGTAACTGCCTTAGTCCATAACTTCTCCTCCAAGCCAACACTACTTAGCATACTTTGTGCTCTTTCCATCACTGTCCTATTGAACCTTTTTGCAACTCCATTTTACTGTGGAGTGTAAGGTGTAGTTTTTTCTTTTAATTCCATGATGTTTATAGTACCTCTTGAATTCATCAGAACACAATTCACCGCCATTATCAGTCCTTAAACATTTTATTTTTCTTCTAGTCTAATTTTCTACAAGGTTCTTAAATTCCTTAAACCAACTAAACACTTATGATTTACTTTTCAATAAATAAACAAACGCTCTTCTTGAATAATCATCAATGAACAATATATAGTACCTTGACTTAGACAAAGAAGGAACATTCACTGGACCGAGAAAATCATAATGTATATAATCAAGCAAACCAGAATATTTGTGAGGACTAGAATAAAATGAAACATGGTGTTGTTTACCATATATACAATATTCACAAAACTCGAATTCGAGGTCCCAATCATCAAGCCCCTCAACCAGGTTTTTATTCTTCAAGGTTTTTAAACCTTTCTCACCAATGTGGCCTAGCCTATGATGCCAGAGCATAGTCTTTTCTGCTAGAATTCTGACTTCCATAGAGTTTACACTATCAAGAACTTTTTCCTCTTTTCCTCCATGAGTAGCTTTTTGTGACTTTGTAGAGACACTATTGCATTGCACAACATGTGCATCTAGCTTATGCAAGGTACCAATATGAGCACCCCTTGCTAGCACCATTGAGCCTCTAGTCATCTTGCATCCATTTCTAGAGAATGTGACTTGCGTGCCAATATCATTTAGCTTACTAAAAAAAAGTAGATTTTGAGCCAGACCTGGTATATGCATTACATCATTGATTCCCTTCACTCTTCCATCAGGAAATTGAATTTTGACTCTTCCATGGCCAACAATTTCCAAAGATGAATCACTTGCCAAATACACCTTTCCACCATCATAGTTTTCATACTTTGTGAACCAATCTCTATGAGATGTAATGTGGAAAGATGCTCCATAATCAATCAGCCAAACATCATCTGATGCCTGCGTAGCCAAGGCTACAACGAAGGCGTCTACATCACTCTGAGAAGAGTCATTGTCAGAAGAATTTTTCTTTTTCTTTTTCTCCTCTTTACAATCCTTTCAGACATGACCAGGTTGCCCACAATTCCAACACTTCACCTTGGAATTCTTTCCAGGAGACTTTGATCTCCCTTCTGATTTGGATTTGGACTTCTTGTCCTTCTTCTTTCCTTTTTCTTTCGATCTTCCTCTAACAGCAAGAGTATCCTTCGCCATCTTAGAAGATTTCTTTCTCATCTCTTCTGATAACAATGAAGCAACAACATCTTCCATTTTAAAAGTGGATGTCGTATTCCCAATAGCCATCACCAGGTGATCCCAATAATCTAGCAAATAACATAATAACAACATAAATTAATCTTCTTCATCAATCTTCACACCCACAGATGTTAACTATGCAATCAACATGTTGAATGCATTCAAATGATCATCAACAAATCCTCCTTCCTGCATTCTTCAAGTGTACTTCTTCCTCAAGAAAATTTTATTCACCAAGGATTTGCCCTGATAAATAGCTGCCAGTTTTTTCCACAAGGAAGATGCAGTCTTTTGTTCATGAACATTCAGAAGAACAGAGTCTGCTAAATAGAGCCTTATCATCGCCTTAGATTTTCTATGTACAAGGTCCCAATCCTCTTGTGTCATTCCTATAGGCTTCATTCCAGACACAACAAGCCATAGATCATGATAAACCAATAGATCTTCCATTTTGAGCTTCCACAACTCAAAATTGCTGCCATTGAATTTCTCAATTTCAATCTTTCCTGATGTGCTCGCCATCTTAATTTGTAATTTGAATTACCAAACTTCTACAAGACTCCCACTAAACATAATTGACTCAAAAAAACCCAACGTACCCACAAGGATAAGACAATTGGCTAGGCTTTGATACCACTTGTAAGGAAAGCTAAGGTGTGGAAACAACTCTCCTAACGTCAAAACCTCGGGGAAGAAGGCAAAGGTGCTTTTAAATTTTCAATTACAATCCAATTAAGATACACTTCTAAGAAAATAATAGAAATAGAGAATTAATCATAAATAGATAAACACCATATTTACGTGAGAAAACCCTTACGGGAGAAAAACCCACCACACCAAGAAAAGCCTCTTTGTATTACAATAATGAAGATTACATACAGAGATCAGACTTATCTTTTTGATGTCAATTTACAACAACATAATCCTTGATCAACCTTGTATAGAACATTCAAGTTACAATACTCTCATAATTGAATTCACACTGATCGTCCAACCGAACATCATCATCGATCTCAGAGTATATCCATGTCAACCCTGATCTATTGAACTTCCTCATAGAAATAGTTGTAATAGTTCAACTGCTAGCAGTTCCCATTCTGTTCTTGATTGGTTGAAGACACACCACGTAGGACAGTCTTCCAATTGGTCAACGATGTTCAACTTGTGTTGCATGTCGATGAGACACTAACCATTTCTCTCCAATGCCAAAAAGCCCAACCGTTGATATCACTAAGAGTCATCACCTTCGGCAAGAGGTTACACTAGGTTGAAAAGCTGTTGGTGAGACAAACCATATCGCTGTGATATCATACTGATGATCATCACATGTAGCGCTATCACCAAGAAAATTGCTATTTGGTGAGAGGTTACACCGAAGTTCAAAAGTCACTTAGACATTAGCATTCCCATCGGCCAGACTATCGCTATTCGCTAAGAGATCATACCGAAATAACCATGTTACTCTGAAATGTCCCACCATCACTAGGAGTCATACCGACAATAGCTAAAGCATCAGTGAGACAAACTCCCATCGCCAAGAGCTCTTACCTTGTGTTCAGGTCTCACTCCGATGAATCTAAGTGTAACACTATCGGTGAGACATACCATCTGTTGCCAAGAGTTCTTACCAAACCCTTATGTTACTCTGATGACTCGAAGTGTATAACTATCAATGAGACATCTCACATCACTAAGACTTCATACCAAAAGAAAACCTTTCGCCCAAGAGTCTCCCTAATAACATCAGTCACCATGAGTCTCCCTAATAAACTTTTGACACCAACTCATCGGTAAGAGATCAACTCAAGCGGTAAGACATAGAAACTTTCATAGCGACCAAAATGTCACAGTGATAGCTCCAGTCAGCAAGACAGTAACAAGGTCTTGGTGACCTAAGAATTCCACAAGGTTAGACAAGTAATAGTTAGCCAGACAGTAAGAATTTCACATTGACGTTTCTCTTCTAGAGGTTTCAGCCTGTGCGATTGAGGCATACAATTCCAACATATTTTTCTAATTCAAACTTAAATGTACAACATCCTGAATTGATAGAAACTAGTGGTCTTGGTTGTTCTCCTTTGCAAACAATTTGACAATAAAATAAATCCTTGCTTAATGTCAATGTTATCCCACAAAGCACTAGTGATTTTAACTCGTTAGATTTTACATCTTCTTATAAAGGAAAGAACAAAATCTCACAATCAAAAGAGTCTTGCATGGGTATGACATCTTGTACATCTAAGGAAGAGCTATCTTTATCACATAATCAAGAAATTGATCAAGAGGAAATCTTGTTGAGACTCCTCTAAGATCACTTGATAACCCTTCCTCCAAGAACTCAAAATAAATTTTACTACAAGACTTCCTTCTACACCTATCATAGATTTCATGGTCACTTCACTAATGACTACAAGGCTCTAAGTAGTAAAATCCAACATTTTAGGGAGTTTGGAATTCTTCCTTATGTGGGGGTATCTCCTTCCTCTACCTCGCATCTTATCAATCATTTCAGCTCACCTTGTCTTGCACTAAGTCAGGTCAAGGGGTTTAGTAGCCTTTTCCTCATATGTCACTTGTCATTGCCTCTTTTTGTTAGCCATTAACCTTTCATAAACATATAAGAGAAAGCTTGGGATGTGGATGACATGCCTTAAGTTGGATCACATATGACATACTCCCTTTTTCATGATGTAGCTTATTGGAAACATATGAATTGGCATAGGGTTTTCTAAGTAATATCTCATGTCATCTTCTACTTTAAAGCAATTTCTCACAATACTAGGGGAAAGGACCCAGTTACTGCCCCCCCATTGAATTATTGCCACCTCCATGCTCACTTAACCGCCCCAAAAAAAATCACTTTGATCCATTAAAAAACTTTATTTTATTGAATAAATAATTACAAAAACACTAATAGTTGCTCATTAAGTGCTAAAGTGAATGATTTGAGTGGATTTTAAGTGCTAAAATAGCTATAATTGAATGAAATTCTAGCGGGTGGATACTGGGATATTAGGTGGTGGCAAATGGATGACACCTCTAAAAGGTGACTTTTTTACCCCTACGCACATATCCAATGCTCCCACACTCGATCAAATTTCCTAGAAGCCAAAACCTTAGTTATAAGCACTTAACTCGTGATAAAAAAAAACCCATATTTTTTTTTCAATTCGATGTACAGTTTGAATTCTATAGTTGCATGAAGTTAGCCCTGGTGGATACTAGGTCTTATCCCCTAGTGCTCGCAATTGCTTTAAAGTGGAGGCATACATCACCACTCACATTTCATTGTGTTATTTCTTTCTTCTTGTGATGTGTCCTCTTCTTGGTGGAGTCATTGGGCTTGATTCCCTCCAAGAGTGTGATACCTCTTTTAACACATCGTCTCTTGGAAATATAAAGCATGGTGTTCCATGAGATGAGATCTTGTATGAATTAAGAAAAATCCCTTTGAACAATGTCTATGAGTGTTAAGCATATGAAGTTTTTTGTACCTCATAGAACTTGAAAACCATTATCATTGTCGTGCCTTATTAAAGTTATCAGGAGGTATAACTTTGATATGGTTGAGTGGAAAAGCCCATTCTGAAGCATGCATTTTTCCCCATAGACACCTTGTGGATTTCTCACCCCACGGAAGACCAAAAGTTTCATGGCCCTAGAGTGAGTATGCTTACGACTTCTCACCCGACAAAAAACAAAGAGTTTGTTGCCTAAGAGTGAGTATGCATTTTTTGACAATTAACCTAGATATAATCCACAACGACTTGGACAAATGGTTGAAGCTTGATGCAATTTTTAATTTTCATCTTTCTCTTCTTTCTAGTTCTTGCCATTGCATGATTGTGTATCTTGATTCATTGCATGTTGTTCACCTTGTGTGTGTCCTTTTGCACTCATGTAGGCTTGACTTAGGATCTTGGATCCTAAGGGTTTCACCACTTTCTTGAATGTCTACTTTAGTGTGATTTTGAAGCAAGTTCATCTCACTAAAGTGGGGGCTAAATGTACCATAGAAAAAAGGCAGCTTGCTTGATTTGGGGAATAATTGATGATAAATTAGACTTAATGAGGCCTTGATTTGGTGTTGTGAGGTTTTTTTTCACATCCACACTAGGTCTTGGACTCTTTCAAATGCATTTAATGATTTCTTGTAAAGGTGTTGTAAAGTGTTGTAAAAGACTTTCACACTTTTCTTTACTTAATGAACCCATATTCCCTTAATTCAACATAATAAATGTATTTAATTGCATCTTCACATCAATCTAGAAGGCTTGTGAATTAAACTTAATGTTAATCTAGTGTTGTAATGCGTTTTACACATTCACATTAGATGTTGTGCTTTTGTAGGCCATGCGAACATCATTTTAGTGTTGTAAAGTGTACTTAATCACACTTCCACATTGAATTTTGTGTCCCAATCCCTAATTTACCTTTACATCATCATTAACAGGTCCCTATTACCCCATATTGTGCATCTGGAGGCATAATATGATGAAATAACCAACAAAGTCATCATATAAACCTTATTTCTTTACTTTCGAGCATCTTAGCTGGAAAATGGGCCCCTTTGGGAATAATTCTCCATCTATGGTAAATCAGTCACTGTCGAGTGGGACTGATTCACCCAAGGTGGCAAATGAGTCCCATTTGGGCCATTTCTGACTTTTAAGCAAGAAATTTTGGAATTTAATGTTTGTTTTTCTCATGCCAGCCTTGGGGCTCCATTTTATGGGAAAATTAGGAGAATTTACCATAAAATATAGTCTCTAAATCCTAATTTATCTCTTAATACATACACATATCTCTTATCTTTCATCATTTATCTTCTCCAAGTTAAGCAAGTTAGGGTTTTATCACTCTAAGTCATCAAGAAAGCTTCTGTTGGTGTAATTAAATGTCTTGTACCTTGTCCTAGGTCATAATTACACCTTAGTTAAGTTTACTTAGGGACCACATAGGAGGTTTTTGGAGATTTTCCACCTTTTGTGGACTTGACATCTCATATCTCATCACTTCCACCTTTTGTGGACACATCATGTGATTATCTTTCCACCTTTTGTGGGTGATCCACCTTTTGTGGAGATTATCACATTATCTTTTTCCACTTTAGATGGAGTGATAACTCTTCATTGTTGTCACATGTCATAAGATTACGACACTTGTCATAATCTTATGCCCTCCTATGTTCTCACCTTGGCTATATAACCAAGGGGTCTCCTATGCATTGTATTGAGCATTGTATTGCATATCATATTATTGACATTGAATACAGTTTATTCTTGTCACATTATTTTCTCTCTCATTTGTGCTTTCTATTAGGCCTCTAGATCTTGGGTGGCTACCTTCATAGCCAATTCTTACATGGTATCAGAGATTTTGGAGTGCCTTTAGTTAGTCATTCGGAGAGATTCTTGGAGGGTTCCATTATTGGCCTTATGTTGCACGTGCATATTGGGAGTTTGTTGCATCAGATCTGAGCTCACCATTGCGTCCGGAGTGTCCGAGATAGTCAGATTTTCTTTTTGTTTCGTCTCAGTTGGACATTGGAGGCCAAATCTGCAAAGGGCTGAAGATCGGAGGTGGTTACCAGATCCAGAAGCTAGCTGCCACTTTGGAGCATTTTCAGCCAAAAAGGACACTGCCATTGTGTTCAGAAGGGCCAAAAACCCATAGATCGACTGCCAAATCGTCCAAATCAGAGCAAGTTGTCCGTCGAGGCAAAAAAATTTTGCTGGCCGAGCCGTACGGCCCAGCCATTATTGCAGTCGGTACGATTTTTCTTAAAAAAAATATATATTTTAATATTTTCTGCATATTTCAAAAAAAAAAAATCAAAAAATTTTCATTTATATTTCGCAGTTTTTTTTATGTTGTAAAGTTTTTAAAAAATATAAAAAATCAATTTTTTTTTTAAAATTCTGTGGAGGTACCGCAGACGGTACACAGACTGCAGACGTCTGCAGTACCGCGTACCCGCGGGCCCAACGCAGCCTGCCACGTGGCCCCCGCGGGCCCCTCTCCCTCCATCGGCAGTCGGCCGGTCAAACCAGTGACGAATTCAAAAACCGGTGCTTTCATATTTCCCAGCCGGCAATCACACACACTTCGGCGGCGGCAATTTTTAAAAATTTCGGCGAATCTTTGTAAGATTCCCGCAACAGGAATCCTGCGATTTTTGGAATATTCCGTCGACGCGAAAATTTTCCGGTAAGGGCGAACGACGGCGACGGTGACGTGCATACGGCCGTCAAATTTAACCCCATGTTTTGATGATGTCAGCACTGCGTCAGCATCCTTTGAAAATTTTTGACCCCCTCTCCATTGAGCTTTTTGATTTTGCAGTTCATCTTCAGAGGCTCATATCTTGGTCATTTTGAGGCCTTTTTTGGTGCAATTTTTTTTGATTTGGGCTAATTTTTCATGTACATCGCAGTGGTGAAGTTATTTTCTGATTTTGGTGCACGGATTTTCCAAAAATTTGATTTGTCTCAGATCTTGCTCGATTGTCACCATTTTTGCAACTTTCGGGGCTCCGTTCAGGCTCATACAAACTCCTTTTCAGGTGTTGTTTTTTTTAAAGTGCATGATTTTTTCTGAACTTCACAGTGGTGCTATCAGTTTGTAGTAATTGTGATCAGAAATTGTACTTTCAGCACTTGGTCATTTTTGGCCTATTTTGGGCATTTGTAAAGTTAAGATCTCAGTTTGATCTTTTGTATCAGTTATTTGAGTCTATTTTAGCCTACTTAAGGCTGTTGTAAACTATTGAAAATCAGAAGCTCACTTTGCTTGGCTTGCAAGTGGCCATTGTACACGCACTAATTATAAAGTGCCAAATCATCTTTTGGGGGGGGGGGTTCTTTGATTGAGTGAATTTGGGGGGGTGTCTTGAGTGGTTTTTCCTCTCTCTCTATCTTGTTCTCTTTCATTTTGCTGCTATGGGTTCTCCTAAGTTTCCCTTGTTAACTCCACATAATTATGCTTCTTGGAAAATTGATGCATGGAGTAAGTTAATGGAAAAAGGATTAACTCATTATATTGATGGAACTGTTGTTGCACCATCTAATCCTCAAGCTAATCCTATTGCTCATTTGGATTGGCTCACTAAAAATACTATGGCTCTTGGAACATTAAGGAAATATGTATCAAAAGATCTAATCTTTCAAATTGATAAGTGTAAAACAATTAAAGAAGCTTGGGAAAAGTTTGGTCAATTATATGGCCAAGTTGATGAGATTAAAGGTTATCAGCTTGACAATGATCTCATAATGTTAGATCCCAAGAATTTTGATACAATCCAAGACTATGTCACTAAGGCAAATGAGCTAAGAGCACAGCTTAAGGATTGTGGCATTGACAAGAAGGAATCACAGTTGGTCTACAATTTGTTGGGAAAACTTCCATCAGAATATGCAGCATTTGTTTCTAGCTTCCAAACCCATCGCTTGACAGTAGGTAGTTCTTTCACTATGCCTACATTTGATGCTTTTATAGAAATGTTGATGTTAGAGCAAGCAAAGTTGATAAGCATGGGGATTCTCAAGTCTTCAAAGTCCAAAGCTTTGGTGGCTAATCAAGGGAATCAAGGGACTCAAGGAAAGGGTTCCAATAAGAAGCAGAAGCAATCTTCACCAAAACCACAAGGAGAGAACCAACAATCTACTCCTCCACAACAAAGCTCAACTTCATCTTCTTCAAAGAAGTACAACAATTCAAGCAAGAGGGAGCAACCAACATGTGCATATTGCAAAAAATTGGTCATGATGAGCATCGTTGTCATATTAAGCAAATTGATGAGTTGAAACACATCCTTAAGAAGAACAACATCAACTTGCCAGCTGCATATCAAGAGAAGGACTCATCTCCTTCCACTTATTCTAAGGGAAAAGGAACAACTCTCATGGCAACAACATCTAGCTCATCTCCTTCTTCTTCATCTCAACATGATAAACATAAGGGGCAAGCATTTCTTGCAGTTGCAGATTCCAATACAGATCAGTGGATCCTTGATTCAGGAGCTTCGCATCATATGACTTCGTGCAAGGATATGTACTCTTCATTTGATTCTTGTTCTTCACCACCCATTTTGATGGCAAACAACACTTCTTTGGAAGTTTGTGGGAAGGGTTCTATTGACGTTGAAGGTGGAGCATTCAATGATGTTCTATGTGTACCTACTTTGTCAAGGAACATTCTTTCCATCTATCAGATTACACATAGTGGTACAGGAAAGAGTGTAGAGTTCACACCAGATTCTGTCATTGTTCGGGATTTGCATAGCAGGGCTCTTGTTGTAGTTGGGGAGGTTAATGATCATTCTCGGTTCTACACCTTCTCATATTTTGCTCCTATTGATGATTCAGTTCACCCTAGTGTGGACACACCTGAGGAGATTAAGTATGGTTACTTGAATCTTGGAGTGCTTTCTACTTCTGAGGTTCATGAACCTATTATTGATACTCCATCTTCTACATTGACTGATGTACTTGATGACACTTGTGTTCCGACAGTTTCAGTACCTTGTGATTCAGTGCAACAGTGTATACCTTGTCTTCCAGAAGAAACTTCATGGGATGACTACTTGACAGACATTAGCAGTTTGTTTGTGGAGTCCTACATTGCAAACTTTGAAGACACACTTGATTCCTTACATCTTCTCTTTGATGAAGGTGATTCTTCTTCAGTTGTTGCGAGGGAACACTCTGACCCTCCTCTACATGATCAGTCTTTCGAGGTTGATGTGATTGTGGATGCATCTTACACAGTTGGAGGAGGCCACTTTCTCTTTTGAGGAGACATCATCTTTGGAGTTTGTTCTACCTTCATCCTTGCTAGATCTTGAGTTGTCTTTTTCACTAGATGACAGTGTTGTTGCAAAGGGTTTCTCATAGATTCCAGGAGGTGACTACATTGCAGCTTCACATGGTTTGGGAAAGGCATCTTTCGGCATCAACACAGGGACACTTGAGCAGATTTCAGAGACTTCTTACATCTTGAGGGTTCTTCCTTCTTCACTTGTTGATTGGGGAGACTTCATTCATCCACCTTTGGTATTGTTTCTTCCCAAGGGGAGGAACGTTGTTCGACAGTTTTGGAGCAGCTTCTTCATTCCTTCTCGAGCATCTTCCATTGGTGATCATTGTACATTGAGGGGGGCTACCTTGTCTCTCTTCTTCTCTTGTATGGGGGGGACTTTTTCCTCACATGGGGTTTTTTCCTTCTCATGCTATGTTCATAGTTTTTTGTATCTCATCTCTCTTTTGGGGGGTAGTTTTTTCCCACTGGGTTTTTCTATCTTTACTCCATTTGAGATTTCATTGCGTTTGTACATGGGTACCTAACATGGCCTTGTAGCCGGGACCCATCTTGCATTGTTCGCTTTTGTGTACATTCTCCCTAAGTTGCACTTAAGGGGGGGTGTTGGTGTAATTAAATGTCTTGTACCTTGTCCTAGGTCATAATTACACCTTAGTTAAGTTTACTTAGGGACCACATAGGAGGTTGTTGGAGATTTTCCACCTTTTGTGGACTTGACATCTCATATCTCATCACTTCCACCTTTTGTGGACACATCATGTGATTATCTTTCCACCTTTTGTGGGTGATCCACCTTTTCTGGAGATTATCACATTATCTTTTTCCACTTTAGATGGAGTGATAACTCTTCATTGTTGTCACATGTCATAAGATTATGACACTTGTCATAATCTTATGCCCTCCTATGTTCTCACCTTGGCTATATAACCAAGGGGTCTCCTATGCATTGTATTGAGCATTGTATTGCATATCATATTATTGACATTGAATATAGTTTATTCTTGTCACATTATTTTCTCTCTCATTTGTGCTTTCTATTAGGCCTCTAGATCTTGGGTGGCTACCTTCATAGCCAATTCTTACAGCTTCCAAAGATGCTCAAGGGTAGAATCTTCCTCCATTGTTCAAGAAATCCAATATAAAACATCATGGAAAGGTATTAACTTCATTGTTTCATGCTTCATTACATTCTTTCATCATTTTGGTTTAATTACCTACAAAGGGGTTTGACCAAGGCATACCCCCATGGCCTAACATTCAACATTTCTCTCTCTTATCTTTTGTGCTTGCTGATTTAGGAATCTTGGAGGCTTGGAGGTCATTGAAGATTAAGTTACAAAGTTTTTCAAGACATCTCTTCATTCGATAATGAAAAATATCAACAAAAGGTTGCTTTTCAAGCCCAAATTTGACAGTTTCAGAACCAAACACCTGGAAAAGCAAAAAGTGCAGACTGAAGGCTCCTGTTTCAACTTTTGAATCCTCAAAAATTTAAAAGTGGAATAATTTGGAATTAGTGGCAAATGGGTCCCACTGCTAGGTCTCATTTTGGTTTTCTACATTTTTGGATACCCATTTGTCCAAAATGGGCTCTGGAACAATTTCACAAAACTGAGACTGATTCACCCAGGATGGAAAATGAGTCCCACAAAGACTAAAAAATAGGATCAAAAACATTTTAGAAGTCATTCCTAGTCTCCATTAAGATCTCAGGTGTACACTTTCAGTTTCATCCATTTGTATTGCAATTTGCATTCATTTCTAGGTGTTTTATGCATATTACATTGTGTTTTCAAACATTTCATATTTCATTTGTTTTGCATAAATAATCAATCCATTTTATTAGTTTTTTACATTTAGGATATTCCGTTTAGACATATTTCTATCATACTTGCATTAGTTTGAGTGAACAACAACAATTTTTGACTCTATCTCTCTTCTTTTAGGTGAAATACCCTAAGAGAGCAAGAGAAGTACATAGTACTCAAAAATTGTTTGTTCAAGATTAAAAGTTATTAAAAGGGAAATGGGTTTCTTGATAAATTTTAATATTCTCTTCTAGTGCTTCTAATGACCCATTATACCAAAAATAATGAAATATTGGAGATGATTAATGTCCAAAATGATATTTTCAAGTGGCTACTAGGCTAGCTAGTTATGACCAAAGAGAGAATGCAAACACTAGAAAGTAATATTTTGCAATAGCAGGTCCTGTGGTTAGGTGAGGTGGAGGAAAAATCCCATAGATCTGATTACCTCCTTGGCTAAGTCATTTGTGAGGTGGGCCACTTGGGAGAAGGAGTTGAAAGAGTTGAGATCCATTATTGCCACAGAGGGTGATAAAATGAATTTACAAATGGAGATTGAGGCTATTCATTAGAATCGAGAGAAAACAAATCAATGCCTCAGAGTAATCACTAACTACAACAAAGAGATCATGAATAACAACACCCTTAGGTCGATCAAATGTTATAGTAGGAATTAAGGAAGACCTAGGGCAAAAGGGTCGCTTATGATGGCAAGGATGATAGTCACATGTAGAAGAAAGGTAAAATGGATGAAACTTCGACTCAAGACGCCATGATGGATATTCAGGCCATTCAAAAGGGCCCCCTTACTTTTGAAGAGAATCTCCAAATTCTATCTCAAGAATGGAATGCCATCAGTGGTCTCAATTTGCTTGGAGACCTGTATGTGTCTTTTGGTCTTGTGTTGGTCTCTATTTTGTGTATTTTCTCTATTTCTTTTTGCTAGACAAGCTATTTAAGTTTAAGTTTAAGTTTTAATTTTGGCTAGGTTTCTCACTTCTTGTGAGCCCCATTTTCATCTCTATGGATTATTTTAATGGGTACTGGCCCTTCTAGTCTTATTCTATTCAAAACATTAATATTCTCTTCAAGAAAGATGGTAAAAATATCTATCAAGGTGTTTTCCTTCTACACATTACATAGACATGGAAATGCAATTTTTTGAATGAAATATGATTATTTTCTATTAATTTAAAAAGAATATATACACATACATAAATACTATAAATGAAGGCTATATTTTTGTATATACATAAATCAATTATGCATAAACACATACATCTGATACACCTTTAGAACAACTTATTTTCTTTACTTGAATATTGTATGATTTATTCCACAAAATAAGTAAGAAATTACATTAAATTCTATGCTTTTGCATATGTTCTAAATTTACATGAATGTTTATTTTAATTAATGGATAGAGATCATACTTTTATGACTTATTATTTGTTGTATAATGTTCAAGAAGGAAGAAATCTAGTTAATTTAAATGCGCATGTGCCTTCTTAACTTCAAAGTTACTTATTACTCATATGAAGAATGTGCTTGTAGTTACTCTTTATTTAATTAAGAACTAAAAGTGTGGATAGGGTAACTTATTGTAAACTAGATTGTATGTTTTCAAGTTAAAATTTTAGTAGGGAAGGGTGTTTTCTTATGCATGGAGAAAGTTTCCTTTTGAGACAGGTGCCAAAGTGGGATAACATAGGGTATAGATTTTGATTTTTTAGAATCTATCAATTAGTTGTTGTATGCAACATATGCTTGGAAAATATTTGTAGCCTATAATGTTAAATGAACTAATTTTATGATTTAGCTCTCTACCATTTCCTAACATCATTCTTGCATGTTCTGATTTTGGATAGAAATGCATGTAGCTATCTTAGGCACACACCATATTCCACCTTGCATTTTGATTTCTTTTCTTAACTATTTCATATAGGGTCAGTGGTTCTTCATGTTTGGAAGAAATTTCTAGGGAAGCCTAGCTTTGTGGTTGGGTGGAAAAAGTGCTTGAACCATGTTTTTGTCCATTAGCTGCAAGCAAGAATTGACGTGGAACTAAAAGGAATTTAATCGTATGTTTATTGTACATTGCACCACTTTTAATGTAAACTTGCTATGAATAATTGGTGATTATAGTGTAGTCAAACTATGTAACCAACATTATGGCATTTGCGTATGAATGTAACTCAATCTGATGACATGCTGTGCTATGATGGAATATAGCTTTCAATTATATTTAAAATTAATAGCTCATTGTCATATCTAATTCGGTTTATTTAATGTTATTTTAAAATAGCACATTACATTTGGTATCAAAGCTTAGGGTTTAGCTCTAGGCCTATGAGTCCACAATGGATAAAATTAGGGTTAGTTAACCCTAATTCAATTTTGAGTTATCATGTAAATAATAAACCTAAATTGAATGCAAGTATGGGGAAGTTCAAGCCTGAAAATAGAAGGGAAAAGTATTTAGGACTCCCAGAAAGTAAGTTATCATTGAAGAAACCATAAAACTTGAGGTTAAACTTGAAATCCCTAATGATGAGACCTTAGCTCATTCTCTTATTCGACTGATGTTAGAAAAGGGAAAAAATATTAAACATTCTAAACAAAATATTACAACCAAGAAACCTTCTATCATATGAGATTTTGCCATAGGGTGCAGACCAAATGCACCAATTTTGAAAAAAGAAGAGGAGTGTTTACATTCACATCCTTTCTCTTTTGAGAAGGTTATCATAGACTTTGATGAGGACCTGAAAGAATGTTCTCTCTCTAAAAATGAAGAAACCAACTGATAAGAGGGGATTATGTAATAAGGATCTATGTAATCCATTACTATATTAAATAAAGGAAGTCTTGTTTTGTATTCAAAGTTTCAAAGTTTGAAGACTTATCCTTGTTGTGAATGAAAATGAATAACATTTTTAGATTGCATGTTACAATATTTAGTATTATGTACGTGAAATAATTGTACATGGGATCTTGTGCTAGTTGCGGTAAAACAAAAGCTATGATGTAGGTCAAACATGAACAATCATGGTGAACACCAAGAATAGAGGAAATAGTGGTGGGAAAAGTGATGGTCAAAATAGGAGGTTGGACTAAATTATTTACCTCTTGAATTGACAAAAGAATAGGATGGATCGTTTGGAATAGGAAATCATAGGCATATGAGAGGGTCAAAATCCAAGGAATGCAGAATAACCACAAGGAAATAGCGATCAAGGTGTTAATAATTGAGCAACAAATGGGAGATTGTCAATGATATTAAGAGGGTAGCTCCATTGAAATTCAATGGAAGGACCATTAGAGATGGAGTAGAAATATGGATACTAGAAATGGAACAGTATTTTAGGCTCCAAAATATATCCAATGAAACCAAAGTTGTATGGGATACTTTCCAACTCTTTGGAGAGGTGGCCACATGCAAGGATAATGAGATGGTAGAACAAAATTTACTACCAAGATAAACCACATGGGAACAATTCCTTCAACTCTTCCAAAAAAAGTAGCTTCCTCAACACTTTTGTGACAAGAAAATGATTGAGTTCCAAAACCCAACCCAAGGAAGTATGTTTGTAACTCAATATTGGAAAAAGTTCACCAACTTACTCAAATACATGCCATAGTATCAAATAGATGAATTCTTTTGGATTCAAAAGTTCATATTATGGTTAAGGCTCCATCTTGGTGTAAAAGAGGATATTCATAATCCCCTTACGATGGAGGAGGTCTTTGAAAAGGCCACCAAACATAAGAAAAATTTACAACAACTATCTAATGTCTGCAAGAGTTTAAACCTCAAGTATCAATTTGGAAATAAGAAATTCCAGAAGGTGAAAAATAGAAAGGAGATAAACTTTACCAAATCAGGAATCTAAAAATGGGAAACAAATATTAGGACAAAGGAAAAGGTAGCACTGGCGAGAAGAATAAAAAGGCTAACAAAAACAATAGAAATTTTAATATCAACCATAAGAACACCAAAGAGGATAGCTCAGGAGGCTAAAAAGGGCCATGTAATGGGTGCTACACTTGCGGAGGTGATCATTATGCATCAAGTTTCCCACAGCGATGAAAGGTACAAAGAGAAGGGAACCAGCTGTAGTGTAGAAAGTTGTATCCCTTTACATTTCCACACTATGTTTAGGCCCTTGTAATTAAATTGGATTTAATTAGGCTTTTATTAGCCTTATCTTACATCTACACATAAATTTGCATAATAATGCATGCCAATAAATAATACTTTACCTTATGTAATGTGTGCTCTAGAAATATGGACCTGGGACCCTTTCACCCATGGAAAAATAGGTCCTTCATAGGCTTTTGAACCTAAATTTAAAATATTTTGTTTGTGATCTTTTAAGGTCCCCAAATCCATATTTCAATGTTGACTTGTAATATTTGAATTTTAGGAAATTAAGGATACATACATATAAATACAAGGTTATTTTATAAAATTTTACCTAGCATTTTTTAAGAGCAATTTTAAGAGTTATAAAGAGCATATTCACTAGAGAAAAGTTGATGATCAAGAGCATTCAAGAGCAGAAATATTAGAGTTTTATTTCAGCAATCAAGATCCATTGTCATGTCAAAGTGTTTTTGCATCATGCATATTTTTGGAGCTAACATTGTGATGTAGGTTTCATGATTCAAGTCAATTATTTAAAGCATTATTTCAATCATTATTCAAAACTTATCAATGCCACACCCTATTTCCTAGATACCAAGTTACTTTCACCTTCAAGAGTAAATATGATGATAAATGTAAATTGTGACTTAAATATATGTTTACTAGGTAAAATAAATACTAAAATATGCATTAAGATGATATTATTTCAAAAAGAAAAAATATGTTTTATATTTGATGAAATGTGATGAATAACTATGTATTGCAATGTGAATATCTTAATTATTTGTTGATGCAAATGTTTTATGATGCAAATGGATTTAATGTGAATGGCTAACTACTTATACAATTTATTAAGATGAATGCAAGAACATATTTAAGCCTCAAGTATGTGAGGGGGAGTCTCATTCGGGAGAGGAGGTTGGTATGGTAACCCTTAATAAGACCTAAACTGAGCTTTCACACACTCACTTCTAGTTCTCTCAAGCTGATTCAATAGATTTGGAATTGGTAGGTAACCTTTAGTCTTCTTTGTGTATAATTAAGAAGATGTTATGATCTTATTAGAGATTTTTTTTAATTAAGGTTATGTGATTTAATCTCTGTTTAGAGTATATGTTATTCTTTGTGTGTTCATATCAATATACTAATCAATGTAGTATATACACTTCATGTAAATACAATGATTGATGAATATAAGGGTATATGTGCTTAAGTTTGGATGTTAAGATAATGTTATATAAATATATAATATATATTAATGTATGTGTATATTGTTATGTTAAGGTAAAAACATTTACAAACATATTAGTATATTAGTATATGTATATATATGTATGTTGTTTTAACATATGTTTATATATATGCGTATACCTAAATATTGAGATATTGATATATGCATATATTATATAATATATTAGTATATGTATGAGTATATAATTAAATATATAGATATTGATATATGTATATGTATATATATATATAAGCAATAGTGTAAGTATGCAACTGGTAAATGACTGATTATGTATATCGATGGAAATTGATATATCAAATAATCATGCAAGTACAATTATATATGTGTGTGTCTATATATATATATATATATATAACATTGAAAAATAGTTGTGGTTAAAATGTGGGGTTCAACAAAATGATAATAGATAGGCATTGCTCCTTTATTTCATTAGGAAATGAGATCCACACAATGAAAATACTAAAAACCTTGAGGTGAGTCAAGTCAACGTGTGAATTTATTGATTTCATTTTTTGCAAGGATGAGGGTCTTGATTAAACAACACTTTGGGGAGAAAGATTAAAATAGAAAACTAACTCCAAAATGAAATCTACAACTTGGATCTTGAATATTAAGCTTAATATTGATGGAACGAAAAATTAAATAATAGATCTGAGAGAGGTAAGAAGGTATGTACTTGTCACCAAAAGTGCTCTACTAAAGCTAACCTAGGACTCATTTTCCTAGGGGCGAATGGGTCCTATTTTTGGGTTTTTCTGAAGCTTTTGGGAGACTTTGCAAGATATTTCAATCTCTTAATTTTTTCAGGTTTTAGGTTCAGATTGGCAAACATAAATTCTATATTTGAGTTTTTGTGAGATGAAAACTTTCTTGATAACTTGACAAATTTGACAGCTTCTCAAAAATTTCTTCCACCTAAATCAAACCATTGAGTGAACCTTGGAATGTAGATCTGGAACTAGCATGAAATGGCTTCAATGTATATGGATCTTGATATTGAAAATTGATTTGAAATAATACCTTGAATGCTTGAATGGAGCTTGAACAGTACATCAAAATATTAGCTCAAATAACATATGTGATGCAAGAATATCTTGATATGACAATTGGATTGATTGTTGTAAATAATTCTTAATAAATCTACTCTTTAATGCCTTGAAATTCCCTTGAAATATTCTCGTGAAAGTACTCTTATGATAACTTGAATTTGCTAGGTGAATCATAGGGAAAAGGCCTTATATTTATAGGTATCTAACATTAATTTCCTGAAATTCAAATAACACAAGCTAACATGTGAATATAGATTTGAAATCATTAAAATACCACTAAAAAAATAATTTAAATTTAGGTCCTAGGTCACTCACCTAGGAAACACATTGCTTAATGAGAAGTGTTATTTTATGGAATTAATGAATGTCAGGTGTTCCTCTTCAAAAATTACAATTAATTAGGCTTGGATTTGAATTAAAGAGGCCAATTAAGGAAAATTAACCTCAATTAATTAATAAATCCCTAAATAAGTGTTAAAGTGTAAAGGTACACTTTACAACACTAAAATAAGGCACAATTATGTCCATTTTATTTAAAAGGATCCTAAAGTCCATGTGAATATGTAAAATATATATTACAACACTAAATTAAGGAATAATTTAGGTTGTTTTAATATTTCTTCCCAAATTAAGTGTGAAAATGGGATACTTTTTCCTACACTACATTTAGTGCCGACTTTAGTGAGAGGATGACCCCATGTCAAAATTCACACTAAAGAAGACATTCAAGACACATGTGTATGTAACAATGACAAAGATACTCAATCATACAACATCAAAGACATAAAGGAAAAGGGAGGTAGATCAAGCCTCAACTGCCTAATGTGATGTGGGACATGTCTAAGTTGTTTGTCCAATACATTTGCAACTAGAACTTGATGTCCACTATGCAAATAATGCACACTTACTTGGGGCTAATGGAACCTTAGACAATCTAAGAGTTGAGTCCCTAGGAAAGTGGCTTAGTGAGAAATTCATGCCAGTTCTAAATGCTCTCATTGTACTTACCAGTTCTAAAGGGACTTCACTTAATTTGTGTAAGGTCTTTACTTAGGGATCGTCATGCCTAATGTATCCAAGAGAGGACAAGTTAAAGAATAAAAGATTGGAAGATGATGATGAATCCAATTTTGGAAAATGAGAAATTATATTCAAATTATACCATGGAGGGTAAGAAAGGAAAGAAAAAGTCATTCAAAATACAAAAACAAGGAATAATAAATCAATTCAATTTGGAGAAAGAAGATGTATGTTAAGAGTTAAACTTTAATTTGATCTAAAGTATTGGAAGCACTAAGGGGGTAAGAGGGAGAGTAGTTAGACTCAGATAAAGTACTCCCACACAAACAAAATTTAATGATGTATTTTTAGGAACATTTGGCTTCTTCTTAATTCATGACTCAATTGAAGTCTTAAACTCTATGACCACAAAGGTTGAGGTATCTGAATTATTGGAGAAAGGTAGTGGAAAGTTCAAGGATTATTACCAATGAGAAATAGATATTTACAACACAATTTTATACATATTTGTTTGGAAGATCAATTTATTATTATCAATAATATTTTGGAAAAGGTAGTCAAAATACTTGTTCATGAAATGAAATATTAATAGCCATGAAATAGGAAAGGGATGAATTATGTACTCATGATTGTGAGTTACAAAGAAATCGTTCATGCTTGGAAACTAGGTTTATTGTAATTATTGATAACCTTTGGAAAATAATATTAAACCATCATGATGTAATGAAGATTGTTTTTGAAAGAGGAAAAAATGGGTTTTACAAGGATCCGAAACCACAAAGTTTACA
>VDFB02271358.1:368865711-368900357 GCA_007258455.2 Sequoia sempervirens
AGAAGGTCCACAACATGTCTTTCATGTCACTCATCTCATCATTTGAAGAGTTAGATGCGGAAGCAACATTCTACGACACGCTCATATATGTATTAATAGACTGGGGAGGAGAGGACACACTAGTAGAAGTTATCTCTTAGGCGAGAGCTAATATTTCTACAAGTATAGGCATAGCGAGTTGAGGCAGAAACTTTCCAACATTGATCAAATTATTCTCTACCTTTACATTGATGTTGTAAGCATCAAGAAAAGTACTCTTGCCAAGAGACTAGATCATCACTGAGATGTCAGCATTGAGAGATTTTATATAGAACATAAATGCCAAATTGGTTAGTGAGCGAATACTAGTCTAGATCCTTTGCTAAGTTGTGTAAAACCAAGCATTGAACTTGGTCATGGTCTCATGAGGGGCCCGCCTTATGGTCACCAACTGCTGATATAGCAAAGATTGATCTCCATTATTTGAAAACCTCTCATAAAAGGGATCTCTGAGCTAATCCTAGGTGCTAATGGTATTAGCTACTAGAGTGTAGTACAAATTTAGTGCCTTTCCTTTGAAAGAGGTTTCAAGCAACCTTAGCACTACATTTTGATCAATAATACCATGAACCAAGCACATTTCCACAATATCTTGAAGATGGTGGGATGGTGTTTTTGATCCTTCCCAGAACTTAAGTAAAGTTTATAGAGTAGGTGAAGGGAGAGGAGCCCATACAACTGGTGCTACTGGTGCAATGAGAGGAATTCTAGCTTCCCATGCTAGAAAATTTATGTTAGCCATTGGTAGTGGGACCGATGGAGGGGTTGGGATGTTTACTAGACAAGCTCTTGCTTGTACTATTACCAATGGTGGCACTAGAAATTAGGATTATTCCCTATCTGGGATCTAGTGATAGTTCTATGGCCCATACAACCACTTGAAATCTAGATACATTCAAATAGGTCCCACTGGGCATGCTAGAAAATGAATTGTTGATGCCTAAAATTGCTAGACACACAACCTTATGGGAAACTCAATTAATGGGGGGACCAATTGCACTAAACTAAGTGACCTACAAGTTTTAAATAAGATGGATCTTCCTATATTTTTGGGGGTTGGAAAGGGAAAAGGAAGTAGATATATAAAATAAATTATAATATAAGGCGATGCACCAAGATGTAAGTGAGTAGGCACAACAAATCTTCCCTTTTGGGTGAGATTTGAGGGCCAATTCAACAATCTACATGCCCAAAAATAATAGAAAGCATAGATGAAATTCTAAATAAGTCAATCAAATGACATAATATAACTTCCATATACATTTACTAAACAAGAAAAGTTCAAGAGATGATCCAAACAACAAATTTATATTGAAATTTTGTAAAAGTATTGATGACAAACTACTTAGTACAACAAACAACATAGTATAATTTCTTATCAATTAACTAAGAAACAAAGAAGCTAAAAAAATTCACAGTCTGCATGAGTCTTAATTCAATAATTAAAAAAATACAAAGACCTACATTCTTTTAGTACTTTTTCTATGTATTTTTTAACCCTTTTTCAAAGAGTTGAAGCACTATATATAGTTCCTTCCACTGCATGAAATCCAATAATCAGAAAAGATTTCCCCAACATAGGCTATGTTTCCTTTTGAAATGATACTCAAAGAACATTGCAATAGAAATATTTTAAAATGTGGTATTCAATCACCTCAAACAAAATACACCCTATTGTAATGATGAATGCATAAGTAGGAGGTATTTTTCCATAGCATGTCAAATTATGATATTGCTATCAGGATTCAACCGTGTAGTTTCGAGTCAAACTCATTGACCCATGTTTCATGAGTAGTGGTTCAACAAGAACCCATCTCTCATGATATCGAATGTCCACTTAGCACTCATTGCATCTAGGTGATGCTTCACAGAGGTGAAGCATTGGTCCGCCCCCGAGGTCACCTTATCCCAAGATCGCCCAGCTCACAAAGACTTAACCAGGGAGTTTTCTCCAAGGTTAAGCCCGCTTGAGTTGTTACCCCATTTGCAAAACCTTCAGCAAGTGTTGTGCCTTATGAACCATTCATAATAGAGCCCCTTTAGCTCATCAATTGATAAGTAGGAGGTGTCTAAAACAAAAAGCATCATAAATCTCCAGATGACACATGTCACCTTCCCACAAAGTTGGTTAGGATACTTGGCATAGTGACGAGGCTTCACATTCATTTGTTCTTCCCTTGCAATCAAAATCCCTGTGGAGAAGACACGTGGCACAATGAATGCATTAAGCTTTGACTATGGGCCCACCCATAAAGTTGTCCACAAAATGTTGCAATGTGGCTTACTAGTGGAGCCTAAGGTAAAACAAAGGAGAGAGAATCCTCAAAGCCATGCACTGAAGACATGCGCAAGGGAAAAGCTTGAATGAGAAGCAAGGTTCATAAAACTTTCAAAGGCATGTGCGGCTAACACATGGAACAAGTAGATGAGGGCACTACAAAAAGGGGCTTAAAAATGTTCAAACATGTGAAGTGTGGGTCATGGCCAATGCAAACCCAATAATAACCACCTGGAAGAAGCTTTAAGGATTTTAAATCCATAAGAATAAAGGGGTTTTTGGAAATAGTGAAGAAAATAACTAACAAGTAAAGGCTCCTTATCATGTTTCCCTATTGTAATCCTTTGGCCTACAATTCTGCTCGATATCTCAGTAGGATGTGAAGTCTGAATGCAATCTTAGTCTTGTCATATTCCTCCCTAAGAGTGTATTCATTGATCTTAGGGATTTCATCACTCCACTAGTGAGTTTGAAAATGCAAGAAAATTCATCCTTAGTTATTTTGACCATTTCCTTCCCATCATATGTTCTTATAGTCCTTGTAATTGGGTCATAATTGGTGGCCACTACTTTGAGAAGATCAACATGTCCATTTAGACATTGGGTACAATCAACTTCCCTAGGTCACAATTCCAAGGGTTACCTACTAGAATACCCAAGTTTTTATTTTTGAACCAACTATAGAACAATTCCCACCCAGTATAAGGTGATTTGGCATCCTTAATAGAATTTTTCTTATCAATCAAACTATCTTCTACTTTTGTAACTTGGAGAATCAATTGACTCTTAGGTTTTTCACTAGTCAATGGTGGTAACTAGTCAGTAAGGTCTTTATCTAAATGCCTTTTGGGAGAATTTTCCCCTTTCAAAGAAGATGCTTTTAGTTGTGCTTTGGGAGCCATGACACAAAAGGTATTACAAGGCATGGTTTCTAGTTTCTTGAACATGACCTACAACTCATATAAAGTTTTGAAACTAATTATGACAATGCAGGACTGACCAGTTATCCTTTATGAATGTCAAACATTAAAATGTAGAACCCAGAAAAACCCTAACAAGCTCAAAGGTTTGGGAAACCAAAATTCTATCAGTAATTCTAATGGGAAGGAAGTAATTCATGTACTCTAGTTCTTTTACAGGTTGATAAGTCTAGTCTCAATGTCAGATGCACCTAAAGATCACAGGACAAGCTCTCCAAATGTGTAGAATATCCTTTATAATGCTCAATTATGTTTTTAAGATAGGTTTTAATGGCTATGTAACCTCTTGCTTTGGTAGCTCAACGTCCTTTCTATTAATAAGGCTTACTCATGTGAACTAGAATGACTCACTTGCCCTCAAACTAAGTTTTGAATGCCAACCATTTATCACATGGGTCCGTTAACTGATGGACAATCCAAATTTAGTCAGTTTGATTTGAAAATATTGGTTGTACAAAGCCGCAATACTAATCAAATGATAGAAAGCCATATGGAACCACTTGTTGGTGACCTATTGGCTCCACCATTCCTTTGCTATTGCATCTATAATCCATTTTTTATTCCAACTTTCATTAGCAGGGAGACTAGGAGAGGCTAAGATTAAGTCACATGGCCTCTTCATACTCACATCCTAATCCAAGACCAAATGCCTATATACTTTTTCCTTCTTACACCATCAACAACCCAAATTAGAAGCTCTTCAAACATGTGCATTATATCTTCTTTAGTAACATAAAATTTATTCCCTATGCCTCATGTTGAAATATTCAATTAATATTTGTCATTGCTCTAATGCTTCCACACCCTCTGGGTTATTCCATGTGGCAATCACCCTCTACCTTTTAGAGAACCAGTCAGTAAAGGTAGGGTCCCCACAGGATAGTGGAAAGCAGTCAGGATTGACCCACATCACTTGCTATTGACTGTTGGTTCACTTCAAAGCTTCGCACAATGACTACTTGGAAACACTAGGCCCACAGTCATACTTGCCACACAACAGCCACCCGCTAACCCATTTGAATATTTTAATGAATAATGAAATAGGGGGAGCATGTGGGGAATGATTGAGGTATGGTCGCATGTGTTAATAACCACCATTGATCTTCTTTTAGTATCGCCTACCATCCTAAACTCAAACATTGATCCCACCAATACATAGAACACGTGGCTTATGCCCGCTAGCCTGTGAGGATAAAATAGTAAGCAATAAAATGGAATAGGCACACGGGGAACAACCAATATTTGCTTGTGACAATCAAATGATCATCAAAGGTCTTCATATGTGAACATGTCAAAATTGTTTTTCTTAAAAGAGGGACTCGACTAGGTCAACAGGACTGTAACCCATAGGATTAAAAACTTAAGGCTCAAACAATTTTAGTAGGAAATATTTATCCCAACTTTGGAAGAATTAAAACAATGGGCTAACATATAACAATCAAGAAAACTAGACCAAAGGGCTGGTCACTTCATTTATTTTGATAGCATGAATTGTAACTTAAAAGGTCGAGAACTAGGAACAAGGGGTCAATGGAGAATTAAGACCCTGGCAAGGAAATAAAGGATTTTTCAAGTAGGATCTTAGTTAAGCTACAAAACTCTAAACAGTTATAGTAATCAAAACCCTAAACCCCCAACATACAAATCTTACCCAAAATTCAGTAGGGTTTTGAGATGGAACATAAAAAATTTAGGAGTCCCATCACTCAAAATATTAGCTAAGGAATATCAATTGCTACTTGAATATGATTTTTCTGAGTAATACTATGAGAGAAATCGATAAGGCAATGAATTAGCAATGAATTATCCCTAATAAAGCTATAAAATTATAAGAAGACAAACAAAAATATATAATTTTTGAAAAGAAAAGCAATCACCATCAATTTGTGGTCCATCAGTGCTAATGCTCTATGAACTTCAGGGTATTTCTCTCAATAATTTTCTAGAAAATACACCGGACAATTCTCATTCTGATCATGGGCATAAACATGATTAAATTTCAATCATGGCAATTTAATCATAGTCGATTTATTATATGGTTAACTTCAAAATATACGTATAGGGTTTGTTAGATCCTTAATTTTTAAATCTTCAACTATGATCTCAATTTCCCAATATATTTTCTACCACCTTCTTTAGATAGCTTAAGCTTTACGGAGTTGGGAAAGTTTTCTATCACTAACAAATTCAAGAAGACTAGCTGAGTTACCATTTTCAGCAAAATAATTTTCATCTATTGTGTGATTATTTTTCCATAAGTTGTTACATACATCACATCTTAGATAAAATATATGGCATATAACCTTGAAAGGAGGACTTACCTAAACTTTCCCATTCCCCAGCCACCCAAGATGCTGGCAGTCACTGATATTTTAATGCATGGATTTTAAAAAAGTGTTGCCAAACCTTCCACAAAATGTTCTCTTCTTGTTGTATCATACTTCACATGAAAAGACAATATAATATCTCTTGATATAATTTCTACATTATTGTTATATGTCATAGAAAAATATTCCAACCCGCTAAAGAGTATCAACAACAATATGATGCAAAATTAATAGAAATTTTTTTGTGAATAAAATTAATTGTTATCGAGGTCATTGTCAATGGTTGGATGATCTCGGCCTCTATCTGGCATCCTTTTAATCCACTTCATAATTTTTGTCTCAATATGCGCCATTTGCACCAATAATATTAATTAATTTAGTCAATACTAACTTTTTTGACGAAAACATAAATGGTCTTATTCTTTTAAGAACTCTCTTTTCTACCCTTTCAAAATTCCATACCCTCTACTACTGCAATAAATTCCATATTATAAACCCACAAATAAAAAATGAAGACTATAAGGGTGAACCCTATGAGGTTTATAGGCTACTCTTGCACTCTTAGGGTGTTTCACCTAAAAGGAGAGAGATAAACCACACACAAAATATCTATGCAAGGTTCAGTCAAATTATGCAATGTATGCTGTTAATTAGTCTAAATGAAATGAACTAAGTGCAATTAGATAATCTATTTAACAAATTATGTATGCAAAACCTAAGAATTATGCAATGTTGGAAAATATAATGTGATATGCAAACATGAAATAAGAATGAATAAATGCAAAACAGAAAAGAAAAGGGCTCAATCAAAGTGCACCTAGGTATAAAATGTAGAATCTAGAATCTTCTAAATGTTGTTTGAAATCATACAAAATCACTAGTGGGACTCATTTGCCACTGATAGCGAATCAGTCTTGCTTCTGATGAAAACTATCAAAAACTAGTTTTTGAGTGTTAGGATCCAGAATCTAAATATATATATATATTTCCATCCTTAAGGTGGGACTCATTCACTACTAATGGCCAATTAGTCCTCTCCCAAAATTTTAAGAAATCAAGGGACAATTCTGCAACACTAGATCTAAGGTTGTCTGCTTGTTAGGTTGCTAAAGTCAAATCTATAGAAAAATAGAAAGAATATCTTCTCCAAGATTGAAATAGGATGTATTTGAATTGAAACACTTTGTTTCAACTTCTTGTCCACTTTTCAACACCTAATTGCTTGATAAATCTACATACAAAATTCTACAAACACACATGCAAGAGGGGGAAAATGGTTAAGGGTTAGGTTATAGGGATTTTCCTTGGTCAAATCCCACATTGGTAATCAAACCTTTAATGAAATAATGGAATGAAGGAGAATGATAAAGAAATAACGTGCAAATGCTATCAACTTACCAAACCCTTGTTGAACAAAATCTGAAGATATGTCAATGGATGCTCCAAAATGCTTGATTAATGCTTGATTATAGGATGAAAAGTGTTCAAATGCTAATTGAATGCTTATATAAGTTAGGAGATTGTAGGAGATTGGATACTTGAATGAATAGGCTTAAATAGATGTAAAAACACTTATTTATACACTCTTGTGCCTTAGTAACCCATTCATACCTCATCACAGGCCGACATCAAGTAATTTTGAATAAAAACCCAAAAGGAAATTTGAAATATTTTGAATTTGGAGCCAAGAAGGACTCATTCACCACCAATGGTGAATGTGTCCCACTTGGACTTGAAAGTGGGTGTCGGGAATTAAGTCATATTTAATGTTATTTGTTGGGTTTACATTCAGAAATACACTTAATTAAGCCTTATAAGGGCATAAAGGGGTCAAATAAAGCATAAGAAAGGTGTAAATAGTGATATTATGCCTAAAAAAGCATGAAGTATTGTTACAAGACTTTACAAAACTTCAAAATAGGACTTGATTAGTGATGAAAATGTGATTTTTAGGTGCATTGCAATGAATATAGTCTAGAAAAGTGTAGAAATGTTTTACAACACTTGACAAAACCTTCACAAGACATCATAATTTAAATTTTAAGGAATTAATGTGAATTTTCAAGCCATATTACATCAATAAACCAAAGAAAAATAGACCAAACATCATGAAGAAAGGCCTAAAAGACCATGAAAATGACAAGGGGACATTTTTCTATAGTACAAAGGGCTTCAAAGAAAATCATGCAATTCCAAACGCTCTGTCAGGAGATGTTGGTAGTCTTGGCAAGGTCAATGCCTCTATTGAGAAAATTGCATGCCATGTCATATCATTTATGTTCAATGGAAATTTCTAACAAATTTACTTCTGGTCTATCCTCAAGTTTTTGTTTCTCCTCTTCAAGATACTTAACTAGTGAAGATTCTAGACTTGCTTCTTATAGAAAAGACACACAGAGTGGAGAAACACAAACACTAAAACAACCATAGAGATTTACTCAACACGTGTTGTTGCACGCCTTTGTATTGCTTTCTTAAATTGATTACATAGGTCTTCTTTTATAAAGGAGATCAGAAGTTTTTGGACAATCAAAACCAACCTAGTGCATTTAATATTTCACTTATGTAGTAGAATTTTCTTGAATGTACATTAAAATTAGTTGGATGTTCTAACATCATTCTAGAATATGCATTTAATATTGGTCTATGAACGTTGTAGCTTTGTTGACATGGATGGTTGGAGGAAGTCCGATGGAGATGACATGTGTTTGGTTAGTGCCAAAAAAAATTGGATCATAATTAATTTATCATTCCAACACCCTCGCATAAAATAATTATGTTAAATATTCTAAATGTCCCCCCATAATCTAAAAGGAGAGCCTACTCTAGTTGGGTATACAAATTCTAATTATGTAGGTGATATTGATGATAGAAAATCAACCTTGGGATACATCTTTCATCTTGGATCAGGACCAATTTCTTGGAGCAGCAAGAAGCAGTCAACAGTGTCACTATCATCTACAGAGGCTAAATATATTGGTTCATCAAAGACATCTCCAAAATCATTGTGGATTAGAAGACTACTTGAAGACACATGCCATCCACAAGAATCTCCTACTATAATATTTTGTGATCATCAAAGCACTATTAAGCTAGCAAAAAATCATGTATATCACGCCAGGTCTAAGCATATAGAAGTGCATCATCATTTTGTTCAAGATCTAATTGAAAGTCAATTGGTGGAAATACAATTTCCTAGAACAAAGGATCAAATTGTAGATATCTTTACAAAACATTGCCTGTTGTTAAATTTATCAAACACTCAAAGTAGAGAAAAACAAACACTCAAACAGCCACAAAGATTTATTCCACATGTGTTGTTGCACACCTCTATATTGCTTGCTAAACTAATTACATAGGTCTTCTTTTATAAAGGAGTTCAGAAGTTTATGGACATTTAGAACCAACCTAGTGCATTTAATATTTCACTTGTCTAGTACAATTTTTTAGAATGCAGATTTTACTTGAATGTTCTAACATCATTCTAGAATGGGTGTGTATAGGATCATCATGGAAAAAATAGACCCTTAAGTGGCAAAAAAAATTAGAAAAATCAGAGTTAGGCAACTTGTCATAAAAATTTGAATAAGTTATCTATATTATTTCAAAAATATGTAAGAATAGAATTTGTAGCAAATTGAATGTAGTTTCCAAACTACTAGGCTTATTTAAAAATTTAAAAAATTCTATTTAGTGAAAATTTGAAATTTCAATGCAGTAGTACTTAAATTTCAAGGAAAAAATAAGAAGTAGGTGTCTATCCTGACCACCCTAACCACAATAAAATGATAATATTTTTTTATAAGATTTTAGATATAAGTAGAGGACTCATGTCTGGATGTGATGCATATTTTTTTGTATTTTTCTTCCAATTAAATAATTAATTATGAATTTTTTATTACAACTTTTTAAAATATAAAAAACTCGTACGTCTGACCACCTTAACTTGGTCAAAACTTCATGAAATTCAATTTTTTTTTAATCCTTTAGTATATAAAGCATAGAATGTGATCCATGTTTTGGATTCAAAAAATGTGATACCGTTTGAAAGCTATAGATGTATTTTAACCAGCCTAACAATCAAGACTTTAGTCATAATTCAAATAGAAGATCAATAATAATTATTTATTAAATTCAAAGTAAAGCATAATTTATAATAGTGGAAAGCTGAGAATCTCCTTTAAAAACCCTTTTTGTTTCATTAATTTTGGGTAAAAAAAAAGTCATCAGCCACATACCCTACACATACCCATCATATCACCACTTTTCGGCCCATCATGATCCTGCACATACCCGAATATGCATTTAATATTGGTCTATGAAATTTGTAGCTTAGTCGCCATGGACGGATGGAGGAAGTTGACTAGAGACAACATGTGTTTGGTCTATGCTGACAAACTTCGGATCACAATTAATTTATCATTCCAACACTTCTTCTCTTGCACCGATACCAGTTGTCGAAGCCCACAACATAAGGGATTTTTTCATTTTCGGATTTGCAACCATCTAACAATAAACTCACCATCTTTTTTGCTATTGATTCAGTGGAGAGTTCAACTACATATTGTAGAGTAGTTTTCCCCTCAATGTTGCTTTCAAAAAGGAGGAGATAAGTTTCTCCTCGATAGATATCCAACAGTCTTTTCACCACCTTGTAATGGCCTCTCCTTGTCACTTCATGAAGAGTTGTTTGACTGAGTAGATCGGCTTCACCAATATATTGTCTTTGTTGCTTAGTTTAGACAAAAGAACATCAATTGTTGTTAGACTACTATCCCTTTGCCACTACTTTATGCAGATTTGTCTTACCTTGCTCATCCTATGAATCAATTATCTCCCTCACTCTCAACAATGCACACAAATGTTGAAATGCTTGAGATGTCTTTCTCCTTACAACAAAGTGTAGTAGATTTTCTCCACTTTGGTCTTTTTTGTATGCTCTCATCTAGTAATCTCTGATAAGGAATTTGCAAAGTTCAGTGTTGTCATGGAAAGCTACAAAATGAAGAGCACTAGTCCCGTATATATCCATAGCTTTCATTATTTTTTTTCCATCTTCAAATTTATGCACAAGAAACTTGGCAATATCATTCGCACAACCTCGGTTGTGCAATTGATATGCTACATAATGCATTACCATTCTACTTTAACAAAATTTCTTCTTGAGTATTTCCTTCAAGCGTTCAAATTCATCTTGATGTTGTCTAGCCTCTTCTAACCTCGCAGCAATACTCTATATAATGAAGGATATAACATCTATGATTGTATCCTTACAGAACAATAGTAGAATGGCTTCTCCTTGAAGACTCAATTCCACTCTAGAATCTAGAGTAAATTTCAGCATCGAATGAACATGTCATGATTATCCTCCTAAAATCTTCTTGCTATCTAAATTGGATAAAGTAGACTAAATGACCTACTATATTTGGCTTGACTAGCAGCATTTGCCCCATATTGGACCTATAATCTTGGATACAGTTATATAGATAGACAAGGCCATCCATTCATCCATCCAAAATGTTGAATTAAATGATAGAAAAATAAATGAAAGGAAAAGATTGCAAAAAAAGAAATAAACAAACAAGAACACACACAAAAAAGAACACATGATTTTTATAGTCGTTGATCTTATAGACTACATCCACTTTCAATAGGGGAATCTCTTTTATTATTTCTCAATACAATAATAATATTTGAGTAGCAACAACTTTAATAATTTAGTCTCATCTCCAAAATGGAAAAATCCACCAAAACGGTCAACTTCTAAATTAGCAAATACATGCCAAAAATAAGTCACTTAAAAAATAGGTATCTATTTTGAGTGTGAGAGAAACTATCATTATAGTTAGAATATTTGGGCTTCACCAAACCCAAGAATCTCCCACTTGAAGACCAAATATTGCTTGAGGTAGCTAATTGGATATATCCCCCACTACATGCATTTACATTAGCCCCAATGAAGATTTTAACTTCACCAAATTTTGTTCAAGAATGCTTTAGAAGAGTCTCCTCCAAAGCACATCGGATTTAATAACCTGCATGGATTTTATGCTTTTAATTTCCTCTCCCACAACTAGAATGAAATCTAGACTTCCACCATGGCCCCAATCTAAAAGCTTTTCAGTACACCACCAGTAGTCTTGAAGGGTCTCCCCTTTCCATGCAAACATAGCTACACTATCATATCCACTACCATATGCAATAGAATTAGGACCACTTCAATAACCCTACCCAGTACCAATGGGCTCCATGTCAATATCAATGACATTACCAAACCCCATCTCAAACAATGAGTTTTTTATATTTCCTGTAGAAGCTTTTGCACTATTTACAATCACTGCATTCTAATCTACCTCGACTTCTGATATCTTCATCAATAAATCATCCATCTCTTTTTCTTTTTGAAATCCAATTTCCTCAAAGGCCTTATTCTCAACCTCTCCAAAGTCTTCTAGCATGTCAAAATCCTTGCCTCCCAAAACCTGCAGGACCCTTTCCCACACATACCTCACCTAGGTAGTGCTCAAGGAATCATGATCAACATCACTCATAAGAACTTCAATGGTCAAATAGATAGGAGCATCATACATTTCCATCTTTAATGGTTCATTTCTTTGCTTTCTAGAAAACTCCCATTCTTTTGTAAATTTGTCTTTTTCTTGCTCCATACAAAAAATTCACTCTTTGAGCATCAAAATCTCTTCCTTTAGGATCACAACTTCTTTGTTCAAGTCATCCTCTTGATTTTCAGCCTCTTTCTCAGGTTCATCTTCATTCGTCTGGTTCCAGACTACATCCTCCTCTCCTTGGGAAGCATCCTCCTCGTCTCAGAAGGAAAACTCCACAGTATCTCCTTCTTTAACTAGTGATTGCTTCAAACTCTTTTTGTTATCTTCTTTCTCTTTGCCAATGGTAGCCACAACTGCATCAAGAGTCAAAAAGGAAAAAATCCCAACATCGTCCTCCTCTTCAGCAGAATCCTTCTCATTTTTCTAGCCATCCCATCAATGAACATAGCGCCTTGTTTCAAGTTGCACTTGCACATTAATTTCTACCAAATCTAAACTGCCAAGAAATTATTCAATGATAGAATCAGCTTCATCATCATCTGAAACTTTGACTTCAGCCTATCTCTTCACTAATATAAAAGCACCCAGCTCCAAGATCAAACACCCAATCAGTTTTCATCTCTGCTCACTACTTCTCCATGGTTCTGATAGCTATTGTTGAATTTAATGACAACAAAACAAACAAAAGAAAAAGATTGCAGAAAATAATATGAACAAACAAGAACACAGGGTTTTTTTAGTGGTTCATCTTATAGACTACATCTACTTTCAACAGAATAAATAATATCCAAACAGTAATAGCTTTTATAATTTAGTCTCATTTTCAAAATGGAAAAATCCACCAAAATGGTCAACTTCTAAATTAACAAATACATGCCAAAAAAAAAGTCAATTACAAAAAATGTATCTATTTCAAGTGTGAGAAAAACTGCCGTTATAATTAGAAAATTTGAACTTCACCGAACCCAACACAAAAGTCTCATGATATCCATACAATCTTTTCCTCTTGAAAAGAAGGTTGCTTCGCACATCATTGACAGAAGCCAAACACCACCCAATCGTGTGGCAAATATAACGCATTTCGATTCCTGGAAAGTTTCTTGAATTCCATAGAAACAGTTTTGAATTCTCCTGAAGCTCAAACAGCATCGATAGTTGGTGACCATGGCTTTGCCATTATCTGTAACCAAATTATTAACTTATACCACGATGATTGCGCGGACCAGTTTTTACATCACAGCACATCAAAATTTAATTTCCACAAAGAGTTTAACAAACTAGATACTATCGTTGAAGAGTCGAAAGCTAGACAAATAGCGCTATCTTACATATAAAAAGACAAATGAAATTATTGTGCGAGCGGCGACATCTTAGAATTGTCTATGCCATGTAATTATAAAATAAGAAAATTCCGTTTCAACCGTTTAATATGAACGATTTGGCTCTTTAATGGGGAGATTAACAATGGATTTCTCCCAACCCGCATTAACATCTGCTGTTACGAAATAATGGATTTAGTGTGACACTCAACATTCGCAAAACAAAATTGAAAATCACGGTTGGATAAATGTTATGTTTATTGCGTTTACACCGGAAAGAACGATAATAATCAAAGGACAAATCAAATGCATCGCATTTAACATTAAATCACCGTTCATTGTCAATAATTGGAACCGTATTTTCCATGGCTGGTAATACTAGTTGTCGTAATTGACTGATCTGCCAAATGAGAGTAAGTAAAGGACCTTTTCAATTGGAAAAATCTTTGGATGTATTCCAACTCCTCACCATACAAATTCACTGATATCTGAACATCAATTTTCTTAGCACGTGTTAGAAGAGACTTCTAATCTTTATAAGAAGTGATAGCATTATTAGAGGCCGACAAAGGTATTCGAATTACAACCACAATTATCTCCAAATCTGTCCAGTTCGCATCATACTAGAAAATTGACTAACCGCTGATTGTTATGGATTTGATAGGCCTAGAGGCAAGGGTAATCTTCAACTATATTATAAGTTCACTTATTTAATGCTAATTGATATTTTTAAATAATGTTGCATCCTTTGTACATAGAGTCAAAATTTGATGACCATTCTATTATGTTTTGGACTTTTTTTGGTTTGGTAATTTTTATTTTATTTAAATATAATTTTTAATGGTCAAATAGTAAATAGTTATTTTATATTTTACTTATAATAAAAATGATAAATAATTGTCATATTTTTATTGATCAAAATTTATTTTTGATAATTGAACTTAATAATATTTAAGAATAGAGATTTGTCTCAAATGAACAAATCATTGTAGTGGATCAATTCTAAGTAGACCAGTAATGTCAAGCTATAAGATATTTCTAGAAAACTAATTCATACCCACAACAACAGTATAAGTCATCAACAATAGCTTACAATAATCTTTCTAGGGATGGATGTCCACTAGTTACATATGCTCCAAGTGTTTAGATTAATATAGAAGTTACCTGCATTAGTATTGAGATTGATAGGCTTCACTCCAAACACACATTTCTAGTTACAAAGAATAACACATATAGAAACTAAAAAATTATTGCTTGTAGTAATGTTGTAAAAGGGACCTAAGGCTCGCTTAAACTTATTATAGCATTAAAGGTTTGGCCAAATGGTAAAGGGAATGTGATTGAGCAACTTGCATTTACCTAGCAAGGATGAATTGTTGCATGCAGTGTGTGATTGGTGGATGCAAAAATGTGAAGGTGAAAAAGATGAAGTGGAAGATGTGATCACTTTAGCTAGTTTTCCTTAAAGATGACATTTCCTCTCCTTGAATAGTGTCAAAATCCTTTGATAGGTGGCACATTTATTTTATTGATAACATGAATTTTCCTTTCAGGCACAAGTATCAATTTCTCTTATGAAAATAGCAATATTATGATTTCCTTGCGTGACCACTAGCATCATTGAAAAAATTAATTAATCTTCATTTGCATGCCTCTTTAGGTAGGCACTTACATCTCTATGAGCTTCCATTTTCCATCCTCAACAAGTGTATGATCCTAGGTAAAAAATATTATAGCAACACCACCTTCCATAAATCTACCCATCACCATCTTCATACTAGTAAAATTGGTTCTTTCTTAGTGTAAATAGATTAAAATACATTATTTGGAAATGCTAGATTAAGTAAAAGCCCATATACATTGAAAATAATAAGCAATCTAAAGAGGAAAATCTTGAATGGATAAGGGATATAAATGAAGAAACAAAAGATGACTATTGGAAAGAAAAGAATTATCTTATTTGAATGGCATGAGAAACCATTTTGGGATTCCCTTCGCACTTGGTGTGATCCATAAATACCTAAGTTAAAAACATTAGAGTTATGACAAAAATGGATTCTTAAGCTAACTAATCATTTAGCACTCTTAGTAATGCTATAGATTAAACATGTATTTATTTGCAACAAAATTTAATAAATGAATTAAAAAAATAATTAAGTAATAACACAAAGTACACATAGAATGTTTTTAAAATACATGACATAGATATTTAGCTAGAGAGAAATCAAATGGGTGGAAAATCTAAGGGTTATGTTACAATTATCACATTAATTAGTTTAGTGCTAGTATATGGAGATTACCAATTAAATTACTTTAATATATTTTTAATATAATTCAACTAGTAAAATATGCCTCCACTTTATTCCAAAGGTTCACAAGAACCTTATAGACTTTATATAATATTCAAATGGTTATAAGAGCTTATTTCTTAAGCCAACTGAACACCAACTCCCTTCTCCATCCATCATAAATCATTATATGACTTCCCTATTGGTGATCAAAACTAAAAATATCATAATATTAGATTACTGAATCAAAACCTAAGCCCCAGGATAAATATCAATCTAAAATTAATCAAATAAAGTCATAGTTAAATAGTGGATAGTTACACATTCATAATAGAATTTTCCTTGAAAATAGATAATAGATAATTCAAGAGAAACATCAACATAATTTAGGCCCTTACATAAATTAAAACTTGTGTACAATAAGGTTTTAAATATGTATCATTAAACCTTTCGTATACTAGATTACTAATGTTAGTACCTATAAAACCTCTTTTACAAGATAATATAGATCATATATAGAACAAAATTATCAAAAAATTATCATACCTATTTTTCTCACAACCTCAGAATATAGTTTATGCATGATTTTGTGTAAATGACAATTCATAACCCTTTAATTTTTTTTATAAATCTAGCTCTGATATGATATTTTTAATACCTAGGAATAATTGGCTATACACAACCAATTATACAACTTGAGACTTAGCCAAATTTAAAAAATATTTTTCATTGAATTTAATTTTATTATAGTGGATGAATTGATTAGTACACACTAGTACCTTGATTACATTCAATGATAGAGTTAAATATTAAAAATTGGAAACAAGTACATGTGTCAATTTTTTTCCCATACACATTAAATAAAGCAAGAACAAACAAAGAACAATATTTCTCTCAAAAACATATAATCCTAGTTGTATATTTACCAAGTGATCTCCTAATTTTTCATACTCGAATAATCCTTCAATTAACATATCCATTCCATGCATTATAGAGAAAAGTTCTTTAACAAGGTTCTAAAGGAAATTTTTAATGCTTTCCAAGACCAATAAACCATATATAATAGTAATATTATCAAATGTAGTACTAGAGATGAAATGCATCTTCTAAAATACAATGGAACCTCAAGGAGATTCCCAAGTTAATGAGAGGATATATAATCATTTTTTTCTCAAAGATCTATAATAGATATATACACATAATAAACTACACCTAGACTATCTTAGATAATATATACACATAATAAATTATTTATATATAATAATTTGACAAACACTTATTATATTTGAATAAATTTTGTATATATTTCTTGATCCTTTCTCACCTCACAAATCCATATATAACTCATGAACCACTTCTTGTACTCATCTCTAATGACTCACATTATTTTCTCATTAACTAGTTTATTGTAACAATAAATGTATTTGTACACTAGATCCTTTATTACATTTAAATAAATATCACCCTCTACAAGTTTTATTGATTATTTCATATAGCTTGAAATGAAAATTTTAAATTGTCTTTATAGTATAAATAAATACTATGTTTATTGTATAGTCTAATAGCTAGAAAAATTATATATAAAAAGACTAGTCTCACATCCTTGAAAAATGGTGAATCTTGCAAGCATAAAAAGTAGGTTAAACCTTTTAAAGTAGGATGAAAAATCAATATCATATATTATGCACTTATAGGTTGATGATGAGAGGGTTTAATTCTATGAGAAAAGTCACACATAATCATGTTGTACCATTTGATCATTTCCAACCATATTCAAATGCATTGTCCCTCCTACTATTATTATGTTCCTTGATAATTTTGTTGAGCTTTTCCTTGTGTATAAGGCTTAATACTAATTTTCTACCAAGGAACATGTACAAATGTTTTATTTGATTCCACGCTCATGGAAAACTTTGGATTATTTTTTATATTAGTACCCAACCAATAAAAACCCTTTATAACCATACATAAATGAGAAATACAAGACTAGAGATCTTAGCTTTTAGTGATTTAACTATTCCAATAGGAATGGGACGCATCATCTTTATTAGCATTCAATTAGTAGCCTAGGAAACATATAATTGATCTTGCTACTATTGTAACACCTTGAATCTATGTGGAACACCTCCATTTTCTAGTGCACATGACAAACCCTAATGAAAATATTTATTTATTACTTAGATCAATAAGAGTTATTTTCTTATGTAACCATTTGTACACACAAAATCCTTATGCTCACACTATAAAGAAAGAGTTTAAGGATAAAAAGGACCTATATTGCCTCACCTTTTTCTACCACACCATTAGATGTGAATTGGTCCACATAGGTAAAAACCATACACATGTGCCATTTGTATTACCATTTCTAGACCAATGAGAAGCCTATAAGAATTCCAATATACAAAGTATCCCATTAACTAAATTAATGATGCAACTTGTTTATAGCCTATAGTGAGATAATAGATGACTAACCACGATGGCTTTTGAATTTTATAAATCTAGATGCAAGTTGTTTCATAGGAAAAGAGTACCTAGTAATGATAAAATTAAAAATAGGCATAGGTCACCTTCAATGAAATATAGTTACATCACCCACCCTATGTGCACAAGAAAAATATTATTATACCAATAAACTCTCATGATTCCTTGTGTAAAGTAGCTCATAATTGCTCATATATGCTAGATCATTTGACCTTTACCAATAGAATCCTACCATATTTTCACACAATTGAACTCGCACTACCACTACATGAATCAAAATAAAAGTGTATATATGGTAATGTAAACCATTTTTGTGCTATAAAGAAATGAAAGTTAGTAAACTTAGCATAATTCTAAAATCTATATATCTATTAGTGATAATAGATTTCCATAATCAATGAAGAATATTGCTGAGTTTTTTTGGATTAGATTTTATTTGTATTTTTTGCATCAATGTTTTGGATCACACTCCAAGAAATATCGATGTAAAAAAAGACAAACACAATCTTATCTAGAAACACTCAACAATAATCTATATATCTAGTTTTCAATGGTTGAATAAATAAAAGGTTTTACTTGGAAACTAATCCAAATATGATAGGATGCATCCAATGTTTTAATAATCATCCCTCCTTGGCTAATTTATTGAATGTTAAAAAGAATGCAATGATGGTGGTTTTTTTATTCTTTCTTAAAAGTTGTTAGCGATTTGCTGAGTTATTTCAACTAGTTGCTTATGTAATAAGGTACATAGTAGATTGGATGTGGGTAAGTTTGATAAATGTGCCTTATGGGACCCTTATCTAACCCCATATGTTCCCTATAATTATACTATAGGTACATCAAAAATCAAAATTATTTTTATTTTATTTAGGGGAAAATTTAAGTGGTTAAGGTTTTGTGGTAGCATTCTCAAAGAAATCAAGGTATTAGGTGATTTCTAAAATTTTCCTATTTTATAGTTGTAATGTACATACATGTATAGGTGAATTGTTCCAAAGTATATGGACTGAATTGAAAGTATAATAAAAATTAACGGCTGCAATCTAAAAGAGAGGTCAAGGACCTCATCTAAGTTGTGTAGATGAAGTGTTTCTATTTTTTGTATGCAAGTTATGAAGCCTTTGATTCAAAGAAAGGGATATGTATGTATATCCATTTCTATTGAAGCCTCTAGGAATAGGTCTAGGTGTAGATATTTCCTATGAAATATAAAATTATCCTATTTAATAAAAAATTATAAAATATGGCATAAATTGTTGTGATTACTATGGTTTGATAAGGTTATTAAACTAGCACTTATAAAATTAAAGGATTTTTCTTCATTGATTAAGCTAGTACTTGAGATGTAATTATGAAACCATTTTTAAAAAAAATGTTGCAACAAAGGGTGGTTATTAGAAGTTTATATTTGATAGAACCTTTGTCTTCTATTGGAATACCCTATTAAAGGAAAACCACCTAAAGTATACTTTCTTTATCTGTATAATAACCTTTTAAATTTAAAGAAATGACTAGTCCATTGACTAAATATTTTAGAGTAGGTTCATGGTTTTATATTGAACCTACTATGAAGAAAGAAAATTATAATCAAGATCAAGCTTATACTAGTTTAAAGGAATGCCCACATTCAAATTCTAATCTTTCAATTAAGAAGAATGAAAGGTATTTTTTGATTGTAAGATATTAAATTGATTCAACTATACATGCACTTCCTTAAAATACTTAAATAATTTATTTACAAAAGATCTAAGGTTAGTTTAGCCTTCATTTCAATAAGTGGTGTTCATAGTTGAAAAAAAGGTTAAGAAGTGATTTAAATTTAGATAAAGTAAAAGAGATATTATTTGAACAAGAATTAGTATTTTTTTATCATTCCATTGCACATATTAAAATTTAAGCAATGGAATTGAACATACTTTATAAAAATAACAAAAAGATATTATAAATAAAACATTTTTTTTTTTAAATTGACTTGATAAATGTAGTGATAATATATAGAAATTTTGTAAATATTTTTAAAATTATAAAAAAATTTAGACAAAATCAAAAAAAAAAAATCATTTTAATAGAAAAACTAATCACCTTATCTATTACAAACAATAATCCATTTTTCTGTTGCAATTTTCAATTTCAATTTAATATTAAACATGAGTGAACGTCAGAGAGATTTACTGAAAACTACTTGTAAAAAAATGAGTTGTAACGTTTCCAGATAAGGTTGAAAATAATAATCAAATAACCAAAGCGTAAGTGTATTCCCTACATAAAATGCGTATGTAAATTGCATTATGAATTTCCTTGTGCTAGTTAATGTCAAATGTACATTATTATTAGAAAATTCCTTCGTGATTTGGCTTCATCTTTTAATTTAAAATGGTCCCTTGACTTCAAGAAAACAAAACCGGCCGACCTTTTCTAATCACATTATCAACGTCTTCATTATTTTCTTTTCTAATATTATAATTTTTATTTTTTATTTTTTAATAATTTAGATTCATTGACACTTTCAAGGTATTGTACAATATGCTAAGTATTTAGAAGTCTCCATCTTAACTTTAAGTTTTTTGATAATGTATTATAATCAAATAATTAATAAATTAATGATTGGAGAATCACATTTATCATTAAGGTATTTTTTCATTTTGGAAACTTAAAGAAAATATAACATTTTTATATTAAAATTAGGTGTAGTAATTAGTGTTAAGATGTCTTAGAAGGTAAGTGAAGTTTATATTTATTTAAAGCTTTTATTTGTTATGAGTATCTGTAATCTAAGTTTTAGTTGTTTGTTATGATGGGTAGGATTTTCTAATCCTAATTTGTCCTACCTTCTCCCTCCCTTACTTTATCGTTGTTGTCAAGAAATTACACCAATCTTGATGGACTCAAGTTTAAAATCTTAAAAAGCTTTGTTTGTCATCCCACATTTGCATGAATCTAATACTTTTGTGACTTTAAAAGAATTTATATCTTATAAATAGGAATAATTTTAAACATCAAATAATTTAATAATTAAAATAATTTATAAATAGGAAGAAAATCTAATACTTTTGTGAGTTTAAAAGAATTTATATCTTATAAATAGGAATAATTTTAAACATCAAATAATTTAATAATTAAAATAAAATTGGGTTTTAAAAATTACGTAACTTTTTTTTTATGATGTAAATGAGCTGTAAAATTACAAATTATCATTTGATATATTTAAGTAGAATGGTTATTCTCACATTATAACAAGAGGTGATAACTATCTTAAACAAAGTAAAACTAAATGTATACATGAGTTGGTAATAAAGGAAGTGATTCCTAGCCTAAATCCATGTGGCTTGACACACTTTTTCTCAAAAGGAGTTGTACTTATATAGCTTGTGTGCCTTGCCAAAGATAATATTGAATCTACAAATGGTGCTTAAATAAATCTTGATAAGCCAATATTCATAAATATGGACAAGAATTCATCTTTTGATTACACAACTAAATAAGTTCAAAATGAAGAGTACTAGTCCAACCAAAATGAAGCTTTATTAGGGATATTGTTAAAAATCACTTGTAAGAAAATGATGTCAGAGGCTAAGGTTAAGCTTGACATGAAAACTAGAAAGAAGGATAAGAAGAACAAGAAAGAAAAAGATGAGATAGAGATATTGGCCAAGCAGAGATAAAATGATGATGACAAGGAAACTAAAGAGGACAAATGGAGGTAATTACAAAAAAATATTAAAAAAGATGTCTTCATGGATTGTGCATAGAATACACTGTATTGTTGATTCATATCACTTTTTCATGGTAAAATCAATTCATCATGCCAATCAATTTTGCAATAATATAGACCTTAACTCAAAATATATATATATATATAAATATAATTTCATAATCAAAATAGGTTTATTATCAAATTCAAATACGTCTGTTTGATAAGTTGAAAAATATTTGAAAAATAAAAGTGCCTTTAGTACTAGTTTTCATGCTTTATGAAAAAGATTAATTAATAAATGTTGGTTATATAGAAATATGTGTCTAAATCAATTTTTTTAGATTAAGTTAAGTTTGAATTTTTGCAAGGTTCAAACCCTATTACAAAGTAGTAATATAGTTCATCAAATACATAACTCAAAATTTATAACAACATAGTCAATAAACTAATCTATAGAATAAGATAATATAGCCTAAGTAATTATGAACCCAAATATTTTCAACATCAAACTCTTAAATATGTGGTATGAATGGGATGCAAACCTAGAAATAATTTTCTTTCACTTTTGAACAAATATCCATGAAATTGTATCTTCTAGGTCTATAGACCTAGGGGTGGTAGATGAAGCCCCAATAGAGAGCTCAACCACATGCTTTCAAAAGTAGAGGAAATAGGTTGAGATTTTGATGGCAGTCAACCAAAATAGGAATAAATAATTATCACATATAAATTGAATGTAAAGTAAGAAAATGTTGTTGAGTTACCAAATTATAAGTTAAAGGAGCCAAAGGAGTATTTCTAAGCTTAATGTGAATAGCTATTGGGATTAAAGAGTGCAACCAAAATCCCCTAAATTAGATATCAATCTTTCCAAATTCACAATAATATGGTGGGGAAGAGCATTCTACCACAATGTTGAGGAGGATGAGCTTTAAATACCATGGGGAAAGTTAAATTTAATTGGCCCATAATGAAGTAAATTTGGCATTGGAAGGGTATTCCCTTATAATAAAAAATTTAAGAGAAAGGCTTAATAGAAATCACATCTTGAACAACCTCCCATAGTAAAGCCTTTAGTAAATCAGAATTCACTATAATATGTGCAAAGGAGGTATGAGCCCATTTTCTAAAAGCTAACCAAAGTATTTCCAATGCCTTTATATGCTAATTTACACATGAATTGTAAGGGTGGGTAAGTTAGTCTCACCCAAATAGGCACTATATCGACTCTTCAAAGGGATTGAAAGAGGGAAACAAAGAATTAATTAAGAAGGGGTCAAAATACTCTATCCAACCATCAATACATAGGGGAAAGGTCCCAAATACTACCATAACTAAGTTCATGCAACCATAGCTCCTAAACCATATATTGAATTGAGATTATTTTTTTGGGTTTTATTCACATGCTAGTTACTAGCTTGTTGTACCCAAACCCAATTTTTTTTGCTTCACTAAGGCATTTCACTTAATATAGTCTAAACCTAGTTAAAGTGATGTCAAAAGATGTTTTTTAGGCTTTTTAAGTATGGAGCTTATGTCGGTTTGATATCAGTCTAATACTAGAGAGTTTTGAGAAAATCCAAAATCTAAAGGAAAAATCATCAAATTTTTCTAACTCTGGAGCAAAGAGCACTTTTTGAAAAACGCTCCCTTGACTTTAGGGGCCCGGATCCTATTTTTAGGGTTTGTCACCTCCAGCAAGCATTTGTCCAACATCACGTCAGCTTCGCAACGAGCTATCAAGCCTATCAAATAGACCAGTTTTGCTCGAGTTATAGGAGATACAGCGAAAAATGAGAGAAACGAGAAAATGACTTAACACTGCAAGCAAAAGCGAGTAGTCTATCCTAGGGGCGCCCATCTTTTTGAGGCCCTAAATAGAGGATTCAGATCAAATGACACCTTTGAGGTTTGTTTCACGCTCAGTCCAGCTTCGCGTTGCACCCATCAGCACGTCAATCAGAGTTGCTGAGAAGCCAAGATGAGGAGACAAATGCAAGCTTAAATCTTGATTTTGAGGTAGTGAATAAAGCAAAAGAGCACATTTTCAAAAAGGCATCTGAGCTTTGAAAGCCCTTAATGCCTTCTTTTTTATGATCTCAGATATTCAGTTTGTTTGTGTTATGTTTAGCTTTCTGTTTCCTATCTCCGTCAGATCAGAAGATGATTCAGCAGCATGCAGTCAGAGTTTTTAGTGTTATTTTGGTCAGTTCCAGAAATGGCTAAGTCTAGAGGAAAAAGAGCACCTTTTTGAAAAGGCGCCCTTGATTTTCACCCCTCAGATGATGTGTTCTGAAGAAATGTACCTTTGTAGCTGTCATGTGGAATGAAGTCAGCTCTGCAGTGAACCAATTATCCAGTCCTAAAATTTTGCCAATCAGAAGTTATCAAGGATTTGTTTTTCCCTTTGTTCGAGATGGAGATGAGAAATTTTGACTAAGTATAAGAAAAAGAGAAACTTTTGAAAAGGGCGCTTGGATTTTTGACCCTTCAGATCTTAGTTTTATGGTGTTTAGTCTCAAGGTATCTTTTGATCATTTTTTGTCCTGCTCTATGATGCACCTGTCAGCCAGTCAATCGATGAAGTCAGTCAGCCAGTGTTAGGGGATGAACAGAGGTCCTGGAAGAGGTTTAAATTTTAATTTTGATCAAAAATGGCTAAGTCTAGAGAAAAATGCCTAAATTCAAAGATGGTTTTTCAAAACCACATGTGCGCCTTAAAGAAGAATTTTGAATATTTGAATTTTGACTTTCAGTTAGACTGAACGATTTATGGGTTGCATGCAGAAGATACTGAAGTTCATTTTGAGTTGCTATTTTTAGAAGTTCAGTTCATCTGCAGTTTGTATGCATTTGCATGTTCAGTTAACCGAAGAGGATGTTGAGTTCTAATTTGCATGTGAAGTTAATTGTTTTGCATGTGCACTTAATTGACTTGCATGCACAAGTTTAACTTATTTGCATGGGTAGTTCAACTAAAGTTAAAAGTGGCACTCTATTAAAGCATCATTTTCATGCATTTTAAGCTTCAGTTCACAGCCAATCACATTCTAGGCATTCATTTTGAAGGCTTAGTTAAGTATACACCCTAATTTGAGGCTCAGTTAACTACCAAATTAAGAGGTGCACTTTGAGTTTGAGAAGATCGACGGATTTTAAATGAAATTTATTTATTTAAACAAAAAATTCATCCTTATTTCTTCATTCTTAAGCAAGTCGTGCTTTTTCAAAGAGTTTCATTAATGGCGATTTCTTCATGCATTTGAGGATTCAAAGTGCTATAGGTGTCAGATTTCAATATTTTTCGTAGCGTTGGATTTAGATTGCTGAGGAGAAGGTGATTCCAGATTTTATTTTCAATTTGCATGCAAGTTACATCAAAATCCAAGATTAAGGAAAGAGAATTCTACAAAGGAAGAACAAACAAAACCTTCTATCTTCTATCTTATTTCTTCTATTTCTTGTCTTAGATTTCTTCGCATGTCAAAGAAATTCAGCATATTTTCAGAGTTTGATCATTTGGGTTCGCATACTTTAGTATTTGCAGCAAAACCCATGTCTTAGATTTTTTCAAGAAAATTGCCCCACAGCCTTCATTCTGAAGCTCTATGCTATTTTCTGAAGATTTCTTTGCATGTGGGCCAAAATCACATCATTTTGAAAATCGCATCATCTGGGTTGGCTTAGAATTCTGTTGTGCACAAAACCCATGTTCCAGATTTTCTCATGAAAGATTTCCCCATGAAGCTCTAAAAACCCCCTTCAATTCTTGATTGAAGAATCTTTGCATGTCTAGCTAAACGACATGTTTTCACAATTCTGACATTGTGGGTTGTCTTAGAATCATTTTCCAGACAAAACCCATGTCTCAAAATTTTCAAAGAAAATTATCCTCCGACAGGCTATTTTTAGCCTCACTAGGAGCCATTTTAGCTTTCCAGAGAAAGTTGTTAGAACATAGCCATGTTCACAGTCAACGGGAAAGTTTTTCATAAGGTAGTTCAACTAGATAGAATTCAAGACCAAATCGGTCTTAATTTAAGTTTTCTTCAGAGTAGTTGACAATGAAGCGTTAAGCTGCAAAAGGAATAGAGATCACTCCATTTATGGAGCTGCCAAAGTCACTAAGATGTCGTGCCATTATCTTCATGAAGATGTTACCTACGCTAATCTCGAGGATGTGCAAGCTAAGTTCCAAAAGCATGTTCATGATACCTTGATGGAGATTCTGGATCACATCTTGATGACATCTAGTTTCAAGAAAGCAATTGAAGATATTAGAAACTACCAAAAAGAAGTTAAGGAAAGAGACAAAGAATTGAAGAAACTGATTATTGCTTTGGACAGCATCAAAGTGCCAGAAGATAGAGTAATTGATGAGTTCTTATACGAGGTGTTGAACTGAGATGACTTTGAGTGATCTGCCAGTTGGGACTTGCAGTTAGTTTCGAGGATAGAATCAAGAGCAACAGTTAACTCGACTTTCAGTCTTGAGTTCACTTGTTGACTTCATACATGCTTCTCTTCCTTGGGATTATCTTCACAGGAGTTAGGGTTAGGGTTTCCAGTTAACTGAAGGTAGTGTCCAGTTAACTTTGCTTTAAATAAGGACGCACATGCTTGCACATTGTCCATTTAGGTTAGATGTACTGGTTATCTGATGGTAGCTTTCTAGTTAATTGTATAGTTTACTTTATTAGGGTTTAGTAATAAATCTTGCATGCATTGTAAGACTGTAGTTGACTCAAGGTGATTTTAGGGTTCCCTACACCTTTTGATGTCTATAAATAAGAGCTTTTCTCATTTGTATCTAACTTTTGCATGAGAGGGAAATATATGTTGTGCCTACCTTGCCTTCAATATTGCTCATTCTATATCTGTTCATGCGTATTTACTGTTATCATGAATTTTTATGCCACATAGGGTTTCATGCAATTATAATGGTGAATTCTTTCCTTAGTTAGATCAAATCTATTTTTTATTCAATAAAGTCTTCCAAATTGAGCTGATAGATGTGCCACCTTTCCTTCAAATTGAGAATCTGTTCTTGTTTATCATATGGTGTTTTGTGAATAATAAACTTGTTTAGATTGAGCTGATAGATGTGCCACCTTGCCTTCAAGTTGAGAATCTATACTTTTTTATCGTCAGATAGTCATCCCTGCTTCATTTTCTCATGCTCTTTTTTCTTGAGGAAACTGGATAGATTTTAATTAATTAGCATAGTTGTAGTTAGTAGTCTGTGAAACCAGAAAATACTGAGCTACAATGTATATAGTTTTTGAGAAATCCTTATACCTCTACAACTGAAACAAAAAGACAAGATATAGTTTAGTTTACTTTCCTTTCAAATCACTTTTGTCAAGCACAATGAGGGAGCTTCCCCTCCTAATTTGAAGAGCACTCACTGCGTAGTGTGCATAGTTGTTTGTACCAACCCTTACTCCAGAGGTGTTAGTTGTTATGCCAACAGTTTTTTGGCGCCCACCGTGGGGCACGAGGCAAGAAAACATCAAGAAAAGCTAAACGCTTTTATTTCATGGGAATAACACTCTGGAATCCTATTGCATGATCCACAGAGAGGCAATGGATGATAATATCAATAATGCTAACAGATGACATCCACCCTCACTACCTTGGGGTAATAACATTGGACCTTTGGCTTTTGAGGAAAATCATAAGTTACCTAAAGGGTCAAGGAAGTACTTTCCATGGTTTCACAATGATGGAACTCAACATCCGGAGGACCATTTTTTTGCGTTCAAATGGCTTGTGCCGTCTTGCACGTAGCACATGAAGACATTGCGTTGCGTCTATTTTTCGAGACTCTTGCAGGAAATGCTACCGACTGGTTCAATCACCTCAAGCTGGGAAATATCATAAGTTGGGCAACTATGAACGAGAAGTTTTTGGCAAGATTCAAACCTGTTGAAGACAATCATATGTTGTTCGCCCAACTTATCAATTTGAACATGGAGCCTAAAGAACACATGAGGGATTTTGTGGCAAGATTTAATCGTCTTGTTGCAAGAGTTTCTTCTACACTCAATCCATCACCAGAGATTCTAATAGTTTGTTTCATAAATGCTCTTCCATCATAGATAGCCTTCTTTCTCAAGACGAAAAAAGCAACAGAGTTGAAGAGTGCACAAGAACAGGCCATCGAGTTGGAAGATGATATGATCACTTCCGGCTTGATGAAAGAAAATTTCATCAGATCTCCAATTCAGTAACCGTACCAGCCAAAGAGAGACAATCTTCAGCCATGGTTGCCAACATCTCCACCAAGATCAATGATTGAGGTTGCACACAGTGCAGTATTTTGTCCTTTCCATGATGATGATGAACATACCGGATCCACATGTCCAGAGAACCTGAGAATGATCCAAATCATGGGATACACTGAAGCTGCTCCTAGTTCTAGTTTTGCACCAAAATCAAGTTCAGATGTTGTCTCACCACAGACGGACAACTTCGATGGTGACTCCGCAATGGGATACTTTGATGAAGAACCCGTAAATGAAGAAGAAGAAGAATACCGTCAGTACACTCCTCCTGTGTTTACGCGTGCTAAACACTTCAAAGCACAGAAAGAAGAAGAAGAAAGGTGGAAATCAAACAAAGAGGGTAAAGAAGTGCCATCCACTTCCAAACCCAAATCTTCTCATGAGATTACTATGCCAGTGTTCAAGAGACATCTTCAACAAATTTTGACATTGTAGCTTCCATGATGAAGACCAAGGTACAAATCTCACAATTGGAATATAGTCAAGACCATCTAGTGGAACTAGATCAAATTCTCAAGGTTGCAAAGAAGCGAGCTATTCTCAAGTCATCTATTCCAATAGAAGCAAAGCCTGAAATGGGTCCCGGTAATTGCATGACTCTGTCAGAGATAAAAGTTGAAGACCAAAACATTGCTTGTTCTAAAAAGAGACCGACAGAGGATGCGAAGTCATGGACAATACAGTTCGATGGAAATTGTTCAACAACATTTTTAGAAGGGGAATTGATCATCTCCCCTAAATGACAGTTGAACCCAGTTGCAAATTTCCTGCAATTGAAATTCACTAAAGCTAAAAAAGAGGTGCTTTTGCAAGGCCTCAAAGATGCCGAAGACATGGGAATCAAACTCCTATGCGTTAAAGGTGATGTAGAGCTGATCGATGAGCTGATCAAAGGATATTATCATATCAGAAAAGATCACCTACGACATTATAGAAATCGAGTTTGGAACTCGATCTACTAGTTTGAAGAAATCAACATCCAGATGATGGACTAAAATAGAGCTAATGTCTCAAGAGTATCAGTGTTTCCATTTGCATCATGTTCTGACTTTTGTTAGAGTATGTTTGCATGGATATATGAATACCCCAGAATCTTCATTCCAGAGGGATTACCTCCTGCAATTCCTAGGAGAAGAGAAGTCAAGCCTTTCAGGCAGAAATGATATTGGTGGGAGGCTCTTCCCACTATCATTTAGTGGACAATATCCTAACCACTTCATCTCTTATTGAGGGTGGAGTCATTTAATTTTTGTAAGTAGTTTTTATGCTTTTTCTTAATGTCATTTTGTTTTTCCCCATTCTGTGATGTTATGTCATGTTTTAGGTGATTAGGTTAGTCTTATTTTAGGTGATTAGGGAAGTCCAGACTCTATATACCCAACTTATGATTCACTGGTCTATGACAGACTGAGATTCTAGGGATCTCCTATGTCGTAAGTATCTGACATGGTCACCAGACAGAGCCTAATGTTGTACCCAAACCCAATTCTTTTTCCTTCACTAAGGCATTTCGCTTAATATAGTCTAAACCTAGTTAAAGTGATGTCAAAAGATGTTTTTTAGTCTTTTTAAGTACGGAGCTTCTGTCAGTTTGATATTAGTCTAATACTGGAGAGTTTTGAGAAAATCAAAAATTTGCAAGAAAATCATCAAATTTTTCTAACTATGATCAAAGAGCACTTTTTGAAAAAGGCTCCCTTGATTTTAGGGGCCCAGATCCTATTTTTAGGGTTTGTCACCTCCAACAAACCATTTTCTAGCATCACATTAGCTTCGCAACAAGCTATCAAGCCTATCAAATGGACCTGTTTTGCTCAAGTTACAGGAGATACAGCAGAAAATGAGACAAATGAGAAAATGACTAACACTGCAAGCAAAAGTGAGTAGTCTATCCTAGGGGCGCCCATCTTTTTGAGGCCCTAAACGGAGGATTCAGATCAAATGACACCTTTGAGGTTTGTTTCACGCTCATTCCAGCTTCACGTTGCACCCATCAGCACGTCAATCAGAGTTTCTAAGAAGTCGGGATGAGGAGACAAACACAAGGTTAAATCTTGATTTTGAGGTCGTGAATAAAGCAAAAGAGTACATTTTCAAAAAGGCGCCTGAGCTTTTGGGTATGTGTAAGATCATGATGGGCCAAAAAGTGGCAATATGATCAGTATGTGGCTGGCAACTATTTTTTTACCCAAATTTGATGAAATGAAAAGGGTTTTTAAAGGAGATTCTCATCTTTCCACCGATATAATTATGCTTTACTTTCAATTTAATAAGTAATTATTATTCATTTTCTATTCAAATTACAACTAAAGTCCTAATTGATAAGCTGATTGAAAAACATCTATAGCTTTCAAACGGTATCACATTTTTTGAATCCAAAACATGTGCATACTATAGGATTAAAAAAAAATTGAATTTCATGAAGTTTTGACCAAGTTAAGGTTAGACATACGAGTTTTATATTTTTTTAAAAATTGTAATAAAAAATTCATAATTAATTATTTACTTAGAAAAAAATGCAAAAAAATATGCATCACATTGGGGCATGAGTCCTTTACTTATATCGAAAATCTTATAAAAAAATATTATCATTTTATTGTGGTTAGGGTGATCAGACAGACACCTACTTATTTTTTCCCTGAAATTTAAGTACCACTACATTGAAATTTCAAATTTTCACCAAATAGATTTATCTTTTTTGTAAACAAGCCTAGTAGTTTAGAAACTACATTAAATTTTCTATAGATTCTATTCTTACATATTTTTGAAATAATATAGATAACCTATTCAAATTTTTATGTCAAGTTTCCTAACTCTGATTTTTCTGATTTTTTTGCCACTTAAGGGACTATTTTTTCCATGATGATCTTGCACATACCCTTTTAAATCCCTTAATGCATTTTTTTTTATGATCTCAAATATTCGGTTTGTCTGTGTTACGTTCAACTTTCCATTTCCTATCTCCGTCAGATCAGAAGATGATTCAGCAACTTGCAGTCAGAGTTTTAGTGTTATTTTGGTCAATTCCAGAAATGGCTAAGTCTAGAGGAAAAAGAGCACCTTTTTGAAAGGGCACCCTTGATTTTCACCCCTCAAATGATGTGTTCTGAAGAAATGTACCTTTGCAGCTATCATGTGGAATGAAGTCAGCTCCGCAGTGAACCAGTTATCCAGTCCTGAAACTTTGTTAATCAGAAGTTATGAAGGATTTGTTTTTCCCTTCGTACGAGATGGAGATGAGAAAATTTGACTGTCTGAGAAAAAGAGAAACTTTTGAAAAGGGCGCTTGGATTTTTGACCCTTCAGATCTTATTTTTATGGTGTTTATTCTCAAGGTATCTTTTGATCAATTTTTGTCTTGCTCTGCGATGCACCTGTTAGCCAGTTAATCGGTGAAGTTAGTCAGCCAATGTTAGGGGATGAACAGAGGTCCCGGAAGAGGTGTAAATTTTAGTTTTGATAAAAAATGGCTAAGTTTGGAGAAAAATGCCTAAAGTCAAAGATGGTTTTCCAAAACCACATGTGCACCTTAAAGAAGAATTTTGAATATTTGAATTTTGACTTTCAGTTAGACTGAATGATTTCTGGGTTGCATGCAAAAGATACTGAAGTTCATTTTGAGTTGTTATTTTTAGAAGTTCAGTTCATCTGCAGTGTGCATGCATTTGCATGTTCAGTTAACTGAAGAGGATGTTGAGTTCTAATTTGCATGTGAATTTAACAGTTTTGCATGTGCACTTAACTGACTTGAATGCACAAGTTTAACTGATTTGCATGGGCAATTCAACTAAAGTTAAAAGTGGCACTCTATTAAAGCATCATTTTCATGCATTTTAAGCTTCATTTCATATCCAATCACATTCTAGGCATTCCTTTTGAAGGCTTAGTTAAGCATAAGCCCTAATTTGAGGCTCAGTTAACTGCAAATTCAGAGGTGTGCTTTGAGTTTAAGAAGATGGACAGATTTTAAATGAAATTTATTTATTTAAAGACAAAATTCATCCTTATTTCTTCATTCTTAAGCAAGTCGTGCTCTCTCAAAGAGCTTCATTAATAGTGATTTCTTCATGCATTTGAGGATTCAAAGTGCTACAGGTGTCAGATTTCAGTATTTTTCGTAGCGTTGGATTCAGATTGCTGAGGTGAAGGTGATTCCAGATTTTATTTTTAGTTTGCATATAGGTTATATCAAAATCCAAGATTAAGGAAAGAGAATTCTACAAAGGAAGAACAAAAAAAACCTTCTATGTTTTGTCTTATTTCTTTTACTTCTCATCTTAGATTTCTTCGCATGTCAAAGAAATTCAGCATATTTTCAAAGTTTGATCATTTGGGTTCGCATACTTCAGTATTTGCAGCAAAACCCATGTCTTAGATTTTTTTGAGAAAATTGCCCCACAGCCTTCATTCTGAAGCTTTGTACTATTTTCCAAAGATTTCTTTCCATGTGGGCCAAAATCACATCATTTTGAAAATCGCATCATCTGGGTTGGCTTAGAATTTTTTGTGCACAAAACCCATGTTCCATATTTTCTCATGAAAGATTGCCCCAGGGCACTCTAAAAACCCCTGCAATTCTCAATTGAAGAATCTTTGCATGTCAAGCTAAACTACATGTTTTCACAATTCTGATGTTGTGGGTTGTCTTAGAATCATTTTCTGGACAAAACCCATGTCTTAGAATTTTTGGTGAAAATTATCCTCCCACAGGGTATTTTTAGCCTCACCAGGAGCCATTTTAGCTTTCTGGAGAAAGTTGTCAGAACATAGCCGTGTTCACAGTCAACAGGAAAGTTTTTCAGAAGGTAGTTCAACTAGACTGAATTCAAGACCAAATCAGTCTTAATTTAGGTTTTCATCAGACCAACTGACAATGAAGCATTAAGCTACAAAAGGAACAGAGATCACTCCATTAATGGAGCTGCCAAAGTCACTAACATGTTGTGCCATTATCTTCATGAAGATGGTACCTACGTTGATCTGAGGTTTTGCAAACTAAGTTCCAGAAGCATGTTCGTGATACCTTGATGAAGATTCTAGATCACATCTTTGTGATGACATCTAGTTTCAAGAAAGAAATTGAAGATATTATAAATTTCCAAAAAGAAGTTAAGGAAAGTGAAAGAGAATTGAAGAAATAGATTATTGCTTTGGACAGCATCAAAGTGCCAAAAGATAGAGTAATTGATGAGTTCCTGGACGAGATGTTGAACTGAGATGACTTTGAGCTATCTACCAGTTGGGACCTGCAGTTAGTTTCGAGGATAGAATCAAGAGCAACAGTTAACTCAACTTTCAGTCTTGAGTTCACTTGTTGACTTCATACATGCTTATCTCTTCCTTCGGATTATCTTCATAGGAGTTAGGGTTAGGGTTTCTAGTTAACTGGAGGTAGTGTCTAGTTAACTTTGCTTTAAATAAAGATGTGCATGCTTGCACATTGTCCATTTAGGTTAGATGTACCGGTTAATTGATGGTAGTTTTCCAGTTAACTACATAGTTTACTTTATTAGGGTTTAGTAATAAATCTTGCATTCATTGCAAGACTGTAGTTGAGTCAAGGTGATTTTAGGGTTCCCTACACCTTTTGATGTCTATAAATAAGAGCTTTTCTCATTTGTAATTAACTTTTGCATGAGAGAGAAATATATGTTGTGCCTACCTTGCCTTCAATATTGCTCATTCTGTATCTATTCATGTGTATTTACTATTGGGTAAGTGCACCAAGATGGTTCACAAAAAAGGGGCTTAAGTGGCCACTTTTTTTCTGAAATTAGGAAATATTGACCTTGGACGTGAAATTGAGGATAGCTACACTCAAAATTTTTAGATGGAACAAAAACAAGGACCGCAGTGCTCCGAGTCTACTTTCTAAACTACTAATTTATTTTGAAAATGGTTGAGATTAAGGGGTTCAAAAGAGGGATGCACACAAATTGCTGTTGTTTTTGTCAGAAAAACATAACATAGCAACTCTTGTGTGACCCGAGCACGGTGAAATTTTTTGTAGTATTTTTAAAATCACTCTCTAGTTAGAAGTTAGATAACAGTATATAGTAGGGATAGGATTTTTTATTAATTTTCTAAGTGGGCACTTCCTAAAAAGTAGAATTTTGGTTGTGCTCTGCCTAATTTTTTTTGAAACTAATAGATTTTTTTTTAATTTTATTTTTTAAAATTGTAGAATGGAGTCTAGTTTCTAAAAATGTAACTTATTGCAAATTTCAATGAACGGTTAATTATAGCAAAAAAAAATACCAAACACTGCTTTTTGAAGAAAAACGGACATACAAACAAAAGAAATTATGGATGAAAGGCTTAACATTGTTAGAAAGTGAAAAAAATTACATCGTTGGAAAGCTAATAAAGAACCTAACATTA
>VDFB02271358.1:368900457-368942805 GCA_007258455.2 Sequoia sempervirens
TAGACTATATTAAGTGAAATGCCTTAGTGAAGCAAAAAAAATTGGGTTTGGGTACAACAAGCTAGTAACTAGCATGTGAATAAAACCCAAAAAAATAATCTCAATTCAATATATGGTTTAGGAGCTATGGTTGCATGAACTTAGTTATGGTAGTATTTGGGACCTTTCCCCTATGTATTGATGGTTGGATAGAGTATTTTGACCCCTTCTTAATTAATTCTTTGTTTCCCTCTTTCAATCCCTTTGAAGAGTCGATATAGTGCCTATTTGGGTGAGACTAACTTACCCACCCTTACAATTCATGTGTAAATTAGCATATAAAGGCATTGGAAATACTTTGGTTAGCTTTTAGAAAATGGGCTCATACCTCCTTTGCACATATTATAGTGAATTCTGATTTACTAAAGGCTTTACTATGGGAGGTTGTTCAAGATGTGATTTCTATTAAGCCTTTCTCTTAAATTTTTTATTATAAGGGAATACCCTTCCAATGCCAAATTTACTTCATTATGGGCCAATTAAATTTAACTTTCCCCATGGTATTTAAAGCTCATCCTCCTCAACATTGTGGTAGAATGCTCTTCCCCACCATATTATTGTGAATTTGGAAAGATTGATATCTAATTTAGGGGATTTTGGTTGCACTCTTTAATCCCAATAGCTATTCACATTAAGCTTAGAAATACTCCTTTGGCTCCTTTAACTTATAATTTGGTAACTCAACAACATTTTCTTACTTTACATTCAATTTATATGTGATAATTATTTATTCCTATTTTGGTTGACTGCCATCAAAATCTCAACCTATTTCCTCTACTTTTGAAAGCATGTGGTTGAGCTCTCTATTGGGGCTTCATCTACCACCCCTAGGTCTATAGACCTAGAAGATACAATTTCATGGATATTTGTTCAAAAGTGAAAGAAAATTATTTCTAGGTTTGCATCCCATTCATACCACATATTTAAGAGTTTGATGTTGAAAATATTTGGGTTCATAATTACTTAGGCTATATTATCTTATTCTATAGATTAGTTTATTGACTATGTTGTTATAAATTTTGAGTTATGTATTTGATGAACTATATTACTACTTTGTAATAGGGTTTGAACCTTGCAAAAATTCAAACTTAACTTAATCTAAAAAAATTGATTTAGACACATATTTCTATATAACCAACATTTATTAATTAATCTTTTTCATAAAGCATGAAAACTAGTACTAAAGGCACTTTTATTTTTCAAATATTTTTCAACTTATCAAACAGACGTATTTGAATTTGATAATAAACCTATTTTGATTATGAAATTATATTTATATATATATATATATTTTGAGTTAAGGTCTATATTATTGCAAAATTGATTGGCATGATGAATTGATTTTACCATGAAAAAGTGATATGAATCAACAATACAGTGTATTCTATGCACAATCCATGAAGACATCTTTTTTAATATTTTTTTGTAATTACCTCCATTTGTCCTCTTTAGTTTCCTTGTCATCATCATTTTATCTCTGCTTGGCCAATATCTCTATCTCATCTTTTTCTTTCTTGTTCTTCTTATCCTTCTTTCTAGTTTTCATGTCAAGCTTAACCTTAGCCTCTGACATCATTTTCTTACAAGTGATTTTTAACAATATCCCTAATAAAGCTTCATTTTGGTTGGACTAGTACTCTTCATTTTGAACTTATTTAGTTGTGTAATCAAAAGATGAATTCTTGTCCATATTTATGAATATTGGCTTATCAAGATTTATTTAAGCACCATTTGTAGATTCAATATTATCTTTGGCAAGGCACACAAGCTATATAAGTACAACTCCTTTTGAGAAAAAGTGTGTCAAGCCACATGGATTTAGGCTAGGAATCACTTCCTTTATTACCAACTCATGTATACATTTAGTTTTACTTTGTTTAAGATAGTTATCACCTCTTGTTATAATGTGAGAATAACCATTCTACTTAAATATATCAAATGATAATTTGTAATTTTACAGCTCATTTACATCATAAAAAAAAAGTTACGTAATTTTTAAAACCCAATTTTATTTTAATTATTAAATTATTTGATGTTTAAAATTATTCCTATTTATAAGATATAAATTCTTTTAAACTCACAAAAGTATTAGATTTTCTTCCTATTTATAAATTATTTTAATTATTAAATTATTTGATGTTTAAAATTATTCCTATTTATAAGATATAAATTCTTTTAAAGTCACAAAAGTATTAGATTCATGCAAATGTGGGATGACAAACAAAGCTTTTTAAGATTTTAAACTTGAGTCCATCAAGATTGGTGTAATTTCTTGACAACAACGATAAAGTAAGGGAGGGAGAAGGTAGGACAAATTAGGATTAGAAAATCCTACCCATCATAACAAACAACTAAAACTTAGATTACAGATACTCATAACAAATAAAAGCTTTAAATAAATATAAACTTCACTTACCTTCTAAGACATCTTAACACTAATTACTACACCTAATTTTAATATAAAAATGTTATATTTTCTTTAAGTTTCCAAAATGAAAAAATACCTTAATGATAAATGTGATTCTCCAATCATTAATTTATTAATTATTTGATTATAATACATTATCAAAAAACTTAAAGTTAAGATGGAGACTTCTAAATACTTAGCATATTGTACAATACCTTGAAAGTGTCAATGAATCTAAATTATTAAAAAATAAAAAATAAAAATTATAATATTAGAAAAGAAAATAATGAAGACGTTGATAATGTGATTAGAAAAGGTCGGCCGGTTTTGTTTTCTTGAAGTCAAGGGACCATTTTAAATTAAAAGATGAAGCCAAATCACGAAGGAATTTTCTAATAATAATGTACATTTGACATTAACTAGCACAAGGAAATTCATAATGCAATTTACATACGCATTTTATGTAGGGAATACACTTACGCTTTGGTTATTTGATTATTATTTTCAACCTTATCTGGAAACGTTACAACTCATTTTTTTACAAGTAGTTTTCAGTAAATCTCTCTGACGTTCACTCATGTTTAATATTAAATTGAAATTGAAAATTGCAACAGAAAAATGGATTATTGTTTGTAATAGATAAGGTGATTAGTTTTTCTATTAAAATGATTTTTTTTTTTTGATTTTGTCTAAATTTTTTTATAATTTTAAAAATATTTACAAAATTTCTATATATTATCACTACATTTATCAAGTCAATTTAAAAAAAAAAATGTTTTATTTATAATATCTTTTTGTTATTTTTATAAAGTATGTTCAATTCCATTGCTTAAATTTTAATATGTGCAATGGAATGATAAAAAAATACTAATTCTTGTTCAAATAATATCTCTTTTACTTTATCTAAATTTAAATCACTTCTTAACCTTTTTTTCAACTATGAACACCACTTATTGAAATGAAGGCTAAACTAACCTTAGATCTTTTGTAAATAAATTATTTAAGTATTTTAAGGAAGTGCATGTATAGTTGAATCAATTTAATATCTTACAATCAAAAAATACCTTTCATTCTTCTTAATTGAAAGATTAGAATTTGAATGTGGGCATTCCTTTAAACTAGTATAAGCTTGATCTTGATTATAATTTTCTTTCTTCATAGTAGGTTCAATATAAAACCATGAACCTACTCTAAAATATTTAGTCAATGGACTAGTCATTTCTTTAAATTTAAAAGGTTATTATACAGATAAAGAAAGTATACTTTAGGTGGTTTTCCTTTAATAGGGTATTCCAATAGAAGACAAAGGTTCTATCAAATATAAACTTCTAATAACCACCCTTTGTTGCAACATTTTTTTTAAAAATGGTTTCATAATTACATCTCAAGTACTAGCTTAATCAATGAAGAAAAATCCTTTAATTTTATAAGTGCTAGTTTAATAACCTTATCAAACCATAGTAATCACAACAATTTATGCCATATTTTATAATTTTTTATTAAATAGGATAATTTTATATTTCATAGGAAATATCTACACCTAGACCTATTCCTAGAGGCTTCAATAGAAATGGATATACATACATATCCCTTTCTTTGAATCAAAGGCTTCATAACTTGCATACAAAAAATAGAAACACTTCATCTACACAACTTAGATGAGGTCCTTGACCTCTCTTTTAGATTGCAGCCGTTAATTTTTATTATACTTTCAATTCAGTCCATATACTTTGGAACAATTCACCTATACATGTATGTACATTACAACTATAAAATAGGAAAATTTTAGAAATCACCTAATACCTTGATTTCTTTGAGAATGCTACCACAAAACCTTAACCACTTAAATTTTCCCCTAAATAAAATAAAAATAATTTTGATTTTTGATGTACCTATAGTATAATTATAGGGAACATATGGGGTTAGATAAGGGTCCCATAAGGCACATTTATCAAACTTACCCACATCCAATCTACTATGTACCTTATTACATAAGCAACTAGTTGAAATAACTCAGCAAATCGCTAACAACTTTTAAGAAAGAATAAAAAAACCACCATCATTGCATTCTTTTTAACATTCAATAAATTAGCCAAGGAGGGATGATTATTAAAACATTGGATGCATCCTATCATATTTGGATTAGTTTCCAAGTAAAACCTTTTATTTATTCAACCATTGAAAACTAGATATATAGATTATTGTTGAGTGTTTCTAGATAAGATTGTGTTTGTCTTTTTTTACATCGATATTTCTTGGAGTGTGATCCAAAACATTGATGCAAAAAATACAAATAAAATCTAATCCAAAAAAACTCAGCAATATTCTTCATTGATTATGGAAATCTATTATCACTAATAGATATATAGATTTTAGAATTATGCTAAGTTTACTAACTTTCATTTCTTTATAGCACAAAAATGGTTTACATTACCATATATACACTTTTATTTTGATTCATGTAGTGGTAGTGCGAGTTCAATTGTGTGAAAATATGGTAGGATTCTATTGGTAAAGGTCAAATGATCTAGCATATATGAGCAATTATGAGCTACTTTACACAAGGAATCATGAGAGTTTATTGGTATAATAATATTTTTCTTGTGCACATAGGGTGGGTGATGTAACTATATTTCATTGAAGGTGACCTATGCCTATTTTTAATTTTATCATTACTAGGTACTCTTTTCCTATGAAACAACTTGCATCTAGATTTATAAAATTCAAAAGCCATCGTGGTTAGTCATCTATTATCTCACTATAGGCTATAAACAAGTTGCATCATTAATTTAGTTAATGGGATACTTTGTATATTGGAATTCTTATAGGCTTCTCATTGGTCTAGAAATGGTAATACAAATGGCACATGTGTATGGTTTTTACCTATGTGGACCAATTCACATCTAATGGTGTGGTAGAAAAAGGTGAGGCAATATAGGTCCTTTTTATCCTTAAACTCTTTCTTTATAGTGTGAGCATAAGGATTTTGTGTGTACAAATGGTTACATAAGAAAATAACTCTTATTGATCTAAGTAATAAATAAATATTTTCATTAGGGTTTGTCATGTGCACTAGAAAATGGAGGTGTTCCACATAGATTCAAGGTGTTACAATAGTAGCAAGATCAATTATATGTTTCCTAGGCTACTAATTGAATGCTAATAAAGATGATGCGTCCCATTCCTATTGGAATAGTTAAATCACTAAAAGCTAAGATCTCTAGTCTTGTATTTCTCATTTATGTATGGTTATAAAGGGTTTTTATTGGTTGGGTACTAATATAAAAAATAATCCAAAGTTTTCCATGAGCGTGGAATCAAATAAAACATTTGTACATGTTCCTTGGTAGAAAATTAGTATTAAGCCTTATACACAAGGAAAAGCTCAACAAAATTATCAAGGAACATAATAATAGTAGGAGGGACAATGCATTTGAATATGGTTGGAAATGATCAAATGGTACAACATGATTATGTGTGACTTTTCTCATAGAATTAAACCCTCTCATCATCAACCTATAAGTGCATAATATATGATATTGATTTTTCATCCTACTTTAAAAGGTTTAACCTACTTTTTATGCTTGCAAGATTCACCATTTTTCAAGGATGTGAGACTAGTCTTTTTATATATAATTTTTCTAGCTATTAGACTATACAATAAACATAGTATTTATTTATACTATAAAGACAATTTAAAATTTTCATTTCAAGCTATATGAAATAATCAATAAAACTTGTAGAGGGTGATATTTATTTAAATGTAATAAAGGATCTAGTGTACAAATACATTTATTGTTACAATAAACTAGTTAATGAGAAAATAATGTGAGTCATTAGAGATGAGTACAAGAAGTGGTTCATGAGTTATATATGGATTTGTGAGGTGAGAAAGGATCAAGAAATATATACAAAATTTATTCAAATATAATAAGTGTTTGTCAAATTATTATATATAAATAATTTATTATGTGTATATATTATCTAAGATAGTCTAGGTGTAGTTTATTATGTGTATATATCTATTATAGATCTTTGAGAAAAAAATGATTATATATCCTCTCATTAACTTGGGAATCTCCTTGAGGTTCCATTGTATTTTAGAAGATGCATTTCATCTCTAGTACTACATTTGATAATATTACTATTATATATGGTTTATTGGTCTTGGAAAGCATTAAAAATTTCCTTTAGAACCTTGTTAAAGAACTTTTCTCTATAATGCATGGAATGGATATGTTAATTGAAGGATTATTCGAGTATGAAAAATTAGGAGATCACTTGGTAAATATACAACTAGGATTATATGTTTTTGAGAGAAATATTGTTCTTTGTTTGTTCTTGCTTTATTTAATGTGTATGGGAAAAAAATTGACACATGTACTTGTTTCCAATTTTTAATATTTAACTCTATCATTGAATGTAATCAAGGTACTAGTGTGTACTAATCAATTCATCCACTATAATAAAATTAAATTCAATGAAAAATATTTTTTAAATTTGGCTAAGTCTCAAGTTGTATAATTGGTTGTGTATAGCCAATTATTCCTAGGTATTAAAAATATCATATCAGAGCTAGATTTATAAAAAAAATTAAAGGGTTATGAATTGTCATTTACACAAAATCATGCATAAACTATATTCTGAGGTTGTGAGAAAAATAGGTATGATAATTTTTTGATAATTTTGTTCTATATATGATCTATATTATCTTGTAAAAGAGGTTTTATAGGTACTAACATTAGTAATCTAGTATACGAAAGGTTTAATGATACATATTTAAAACCTTATTGTACACAAGTTTTAATTTATGTAAGGGCCTAAATTATGTTGATGTTTCTCTTGAATTATCTATTATCTATTTTCAAGGAAAATTCTATTATGAATGTGTAACTATCCACTATTTAACTATGACTTTATTTGATTAATTTTAGATTGATATTTATCCTGGGGCTTAGGTTTTGATTCAGTAATCTAATATTATGATATTTTTAGTTTTGATCACCAATAGGGAAGTCATATAATGATTTATGATGGATGGAGAAGGGAGTTGGTGTTCAGTTGGCTTAAGAAATAAGCTCTTATAACCATTTGAATATTATATAAAGTCTATAAGGTTCTTGTGAACCTTTGGAATAAAGTGGAGGCATATTTTACTAGTTGAATTATATTAAAAATATATTAAAGTAATTTAATTGGTAATCTCCATATACTAGCACTAAACTAATTAATGTGATAATTGTAACATAACCCTTAGATTTTCCACCCATTTGATTTCTCTCTAGCTAAATATCTATGTCATGTATTTTAAAAACATTCTATGTGTACTTTGTGTTATTACTTAATTATTTTTTTAATTCATTTATTAAATTTTGTTGCAAATAAATACATGTTTAATCTATAGCATTACTAAGAGTGCTAAATGATTAGTTAGCTTAAGAATCCATTTTTGTCATAACTCTAATGTTTTTAACTTAGGTATTTATGGATCACACCAAGTGCGAAGGGAATCCCAAAATGGTTTCTCATGCCATTCAAATAAGATAATTCTTTTCTTTCCAATAGTCATCTTTTGTTTCTTCATTTATATCCCTTATCCATTCAAGATTTTCCTCTTTAGATTGCTTATTATTTTCAATGTATATGGGCTTTTACTTAATCTAGCATTTCCAAATAATGTATTTTAATCTATTTACACTAAGAAAGAACCAATTTTACTAGTATGAAGATGGTGATGGGTAGATTTATGGAAGGTGGTGTTGCTATAATATTTTTTACCTAGGATCATACACTTGTTGAGGATGGAAAATGGAAGCTCATAGAGATGTAAGTGCCTACCTAAAGAGGCATGCAAATGAAGATTAATTAATTTTTTCAATGATGCTAGTGGTCACGCAAGGAAATCATAATATTGCTATTTTCATAAGAGAAATTGATACTTGTGCCTGAAAGGAAAATTCATGTTATCAATAAAATAAATGTGCCACCTATCAAAGGATTTTGACACTATTCAAGGAGAGGAAATGTCATCTTTAAGGAAAACTAGCTAAAGTGATCACATCTTCCACTTCATCTTTTTCACCTTCACATTTTTGCATCCACCAATCACACACTGCATGCAACAATTCATCCTTGCTAGGTAAATGCAAGTTGCTCAATCACATTCCCTTTACCATTTGGCCAAACCTTTAATGCTATAATAAGTTTAAGCGAGCCTTAGGTCCCTTTTACAACATTACTACAAGCAATAATTTTTTAGTTTCTATATGTGTTATTCTTTGTAACTAGAAATGTGTGTTTGGAGTGAAGCCTATCAATCTCAATACTAATGCAGGTAACTTCTATATTAATCTAAACACTTGGAGCATATGTAACTAGTGGACATCCATCCCTAGAAAGATTATTGTAAGCTATTGTTGATGACTTATACTGTTGTTGTGGGTATGAATTAGTTTTCTAGAAATATCTTATAGCTTGACATTACTGGTCTACTTAGAATTGATCCACTACAATGATTTGTTCATTTGAGACAAATCTCTATTCTTAAATATTATTAAGTTCAATTATCAAAAATAAATTTTGATCAATAAAAATATGACAATTATTTATCATTTTTATTATAAGTAAAATATAAAATAACTATTTACTATTTGACCATTAAAAATTATATTTAAATAAAATAAAAATTACCAAACCAAAAAAAGTCCAAAACATAATAGAATGGTCATCAAATTTTGACTCTATGTACAAAGGATGCAACATTATTTAAAAATATCAATAAGCATTAAATAAGTGAACTTATAATCTACTTGAAGATTACCCTTGCCTCTAGGCGTATCAAATCCATAACAATCAGCGGTTAGTCAATTTTCTAGTATGATGCGAACTGGACAGATTTGGAGATAATTGTGGTTGTAATTCGAATACCTTTGTCGGCGTCTAATAATGCTATCACTTCTTATAAAGATTAGAAGTCTCTTCTAACACGTGCTAAGAAAATTGATGTTCAGATATCAGTGAATTTGTATGGTGAGGAGTTGGAATACATCCAAAGATTTTTCCAATTGAAAAGGTCCTTTACTTACTCTCATTTGGCAGATGAGTCAATTACGACAACTAGTATTACCAGCCATGGAAAATACGGTTCCAATTATTGACAATAAACGGTGATTTAATGTTAAATGCGATGCATTTGATTTGTCCTTTCATTATTATCGTTCTTTCCGGTGTAAACGCAATAAACATAACATTTATCCAACCGTGATTTTCAATTTTGTTTTGCGAATGTTGAGTGTCACACTAAATCCATTATTTCGTAACAGTAGATGTTAATGCGGGTTGGGAGAAATCCATTGTTAATCTCTCCATTAAAGAGCTAAAGCGTTCATATTAAACGGTTGAAACGGAATTTTCTTATTTTATCATTTCATGGCATAGACAATTCTAAGATGTCGCCGCTCGCACAATAATTTCATTTGTCTTTTTATATGTAAGATAGCGCTATTTGTCTAGCTTTCGACTCTTCAACAATAGTATCTAGTTTGTTAAACTCTTTGTTGAAATTAAATTTTGATGTGCTGTGATGTAAAAACTGTTCCGCGCAATCATCGTGGTATAAGTTAATAATTTGGTTACAGATAATGGCAAAGCCATGGTCACCAACTATCGATGCTGTTTGAGCTTCAGGAGAATTCAGAATTGTTTCTATGGAATTCAAGAAACATTCCAGGAATCGAAATGCGTTATATTTGCCACACGATTGGGTAGTGTTTGGCTTCTGTCAATGATGTGCGAAGCAACCTTCTTCTCAAGAGGAAAAGATTGTATGGATATCATGAGACTTTTGTGTTGGGTTCGGTGAAGTTCAAATATTCTAATTATAATGGCAGTTTTTCTCACACTCGAAATCGATACATTTTTTGTAATTGACTTTTTTTTGGCATGTATTTGTTAATTTAGAAGTTGACCATTTTGGTGGATTTTTCCATTTTGAAAATGAGAATAAATTATAAAAGCTATTACTGTTTGGATATTATTTATTCTATTGAAAGTAGATGTAGTCTATAAGACGAACCACTAAAAAAACCCTGTGCTCTTGTTTGTTCATTTTATTTTCTGCAATCTTTTTCTTTCGTTTATTCTGTTGCCATTAAATTCAACAATAGCTATCAGAACCATGGAATGTAGTGAGCAGAGATGGAAAATGATTGGGTGTTTGATCTTGGAGTTGGGTGCTTTTATATTAGTGAAGAGACAGGATGAAGTGAGAGTTTCAGATGATGATGAAGCTGATTCTATCATTGAATAATTTCTTGGTAGTTTAGATTTGGTAGAAATTAATGTTCAAGTGCAACCTGAAACAAGGTGCTATGTTCATTGATGGGATGGCTAGAAAAATGAGAAGGATTCTGCTGAAGAGGAGGAGGATGCTAGGATTTTTTCCTTTTTGAATCTTGATGTAGTTGTGGCTACCATTGGCAAAGAGAAAGAAGATAGCAAAAAGAGTTTGAAGCAATCACTAGTTAAGCAAGGAGATACTGTGGAGTTTTCCTTCTGAGATGAGGAGGATGCAGTCTGGAACCAGACAAGTGAAGATGAACCTGAGAAAGAGGCTGAAAATCAATAGGATGACTTGAACAAAGAAGTTGTGATCCTAAAGGAAGAGATTTTGATGCTCAAAGAGCGAATTAAAGAAAAAGACAAATTTACAAAAGAATGGGAGTTTTCTGGAAAGCAAAGAAATGAAGCATTAAAGATGAAAATGGATGATGCTCCTATCTATTTGACCATTGAAGTTCTTATGAGTGATGTTGATCATGATTCCTTGAGCACTACGTAGGCGAGGTATGTGTGGGAAAGGGTCCTACAGGTTTTGGGAGGCAAGGATTTTGACATGCTAGAAGACTTTGGAGAGGCTAAGAATAAGGCCTTTGAGGAAATTGGATTTCAAAAAGAAAAAGAGATGGATGATTTATTGATGAAGATTGTAGAAGTCGAGGTAGATTAGAATGCAGTGATTGCAAATAGTGCAAAAGCTTCTACAAGAAATATAAAAAACTCATTGTTTGAGATGGAGTTTGGTAATGTCATTGATATTGAAATGGAGCCCATTGGTACTGGGTAGGGTTATCAAAGTGGTCCTAATGCTATTGCATATGGTAGTGGATATGACAGTGTAGCTATGTTTGCATGGAAAGGGGAGACCATTCAAGACTACTGGTGGTGTACTGAAAAGCTTTTGGATTGGGGCCATGGTGGAAGTCTAGATTTCATTCTAGTTGTGGGAGAGGAAATTAAAAGCATAAAATCCATGGAGGTTATTAAATCCTATGTGCTTTGGAGGAGACTCTTTTGAAGCCTTCTTGAACAAAATTTGGTGAAGCTAAAATCTTCATTGGGGCTGATGTAAATGCCTATAGTGGGGGATATCTCTAAGCAGCTACCTCAAGCAATATTTGGTCTTCAAGTGGGAGATTCTTGGGTTTGGTGAAGCTCAAATATTCTAACTATAATGATAGTTTCTCTCACACTCGAAATAGATACCTATTTTGTAACTGACTTATTTTTGGCATGCATTTGCTAATTTAGAAGTTGACTGTTTTGGTGGATTTTTCCATTTTGGAGATGAGACTAAATTATTAAAGTTGTTGCTACTTGAATATTATTTATTGTATTGAGAAATAATAAAAGAGATTCCCCTATTGAAAGTGGATGTAGTCTATAAGATCAACCACTATAAAAATCATGTGTTCTTTTTTTTATGTGTTCTTGTTTGTTTATTTTATTTTTTGCAATCTTTTCCTTTGATTTATTTTTCTATCATTAAATTCAACATTTTTGATGGATGGATGGATGGCCTCGTCTGTCTATATAACTCTATCAAAGATTATAGGTCCAATATGGGGCAAATGCTGCTAGTCAAGCCAAATATAGTAGGTCAGTTAGTCTACTTTATCCAATTTAGATAGCAAGAAGCTTTTAGGAGGATAATCATGAAATGTTCATTCGATGCAAAAATTTACTCTAGATTCTAAAGTGGAATTGAGTCTTCAAGGAGAAGCCACTCTACCATTGTTCTATAAGGATAAAATCATAGATGTTATATCCTTCGTTATATAGAGTATTGCTGCGAGGTTAGAAGAGGCTAGACAACATCAACATGTATTTGATTGCTTGAAGGAAATACTCAAGAAGAAATTTTGTCAAGGTAGAACGGTAATGCATTATGCAACATATCAATTGCACAACCGAGATTGTGTGAATGATATTGCCAAGTTTCTTGTGCATAAATTTGAAGGTGGAAAAAAAAATTAAAGCTATGGATATATATGGGACTAGTGCTCTTCATTTTGTAGCTTTCCATGACAACACCAAACTTTACAAATTCCTTATCAGAGATTACCAAATGAGAGCATACAAAAAGGACCAAAACGGAGAAAATCTACTGCACTTTGTTGTAAGGAGAAAGAAATCTCAAGCATTTCAACATTTGTGTGCATTGTCGAGAGTGAGGGAGATAATTGATTTGTAGGATGAGCAGGGTAAGACAACTCTGCATAAAGTAGTGGCAAAGGGACAGTAGTCTAATAATGATTGATGTTCTTTTGTCTTAACTAAGAAACAAAGACAGTATATTGGTGAATCCGATCTACTCAGTCAAAAAAATATTCATGAAGTGACAAGGAGAGTCCATTACGAGGTGGTGAAAAGACTATTGGATATCTATCGAGGAGAAAATTATTTCCTCCTTTTTGAAAGCAATTTGAGGGGAAAACTACTCTACACTATGTAGTTGAACTCTTTGATGAATCAAAATGAGAAAAGATGGTGAGTTTATTGGTAGATGGTTGCGAATCCAAAAATAAAAAAACTCCCTTCTTCTCTGGGCTTCAACAACTGGTATTGGTGCAAGAGAAGTGTTGGAATGATAAATTAATTGTGATCCAAAGTTTGTTGGCATAGACCAAACACATGTCGTCTCTAGTCGGCTTCCTCCAACAATCCATGTTGACCAAGCTACAATGTTCATAGACCAATATTAAATGCATATTCGGGTATGTGCAGGATCATGATGGGCCAAAAAGTGGTGATATGATGGGTATGTGTAGGGTATGTGGCTGATGACTTTTGTTGTACCCAAAATTAATGAAATGAAAAGGGTTTTTAAAGGAGATTCTCAACTTTCCACCAATATAAATTATGCTTTACTTTGAATTTAATAAATAATTATTATTGATCTTCTATTTGAATTATGACTAAAGTCCTAATTGTTAGGTTGGTTAAAAAATATTTATAGATTTTAAACGATATAACATTTTTTGAATCCAAAACATGCATCACATTCTATGCTTTGTATACTATAGGAATAAAAAAAATGAATTTCATGAAGTTTTGACCAAGTTAAGGTGGTTAGACGCATAGGTTTTTTATATTTTGAAAAGTTGTAATAAAAAATTCATAATTAATTATTTAATGGAAAAAAATAAAATAAAAAATGCATCACATCCAGACATGAGTCATCTACTTATATCTAAAATCTTATAAAAAAAAATCATTTTATTGTGGTTAGGGTGGTTAGACAGACACCTACTTCTTATTTTTTCCTTGAAATTTAAGTACTACTACATTGAAATTTCAAATTTTCACTAAATAGAAGTTTTTAAATTTTTAAATAAGCCTAGTAGTTTGGAAACTACATTCAATTTTCTACATATTCTATTCTTACATATTTTTGAAATAATATAGATAACTTATTCAAATTTTTACATCAAGTTTCCTAACTCTGATTTTTCTGATTTTTTTTGCCACTTAGCCTGGGTCTATATTTTCCATGATGATCCTGTACACACCTATTCTAAAATGATGTTAGAACATTCAAGTAAAATCTGCATTCTAGAAAATTGTACTAGACAAGTGAAACATTAAATGCACTAGGTTGGTTCTGACTGTCCATAAACTTCTGAACTCCTTTATAAAAGAAGACCTATGTAATCAGTTTAGCGAGCAATATAGAGGTGTGCAACAACATATGTGGAGTAAATCTCTGTGGATTTTTTAGTGTTTGTTTTTCTCTACTTTGTGTGTTTTTTTCTACATTATATTAGATTAGCTTAGCACAATTATATTATTTGCATATGATTATATAGTAGTGTGTTGTTACATCCTTACATCCATACTGAGAAAGAATGTTGTATTAATAGATCCTTTAGAAATATCTAGAATATATTGATAGAAGCTACATTCAATGTGTTGGAGGTTAATGCATAAATTATCTAGAAGACTAAAGTTTGCAGTGAAATCTATAGGATACGATGTTGGAGAGTTCTATTATTAATGTTTTACCTACCTCAACTACATAGTCAAATAAATAGTATTCCAACACCCCCCATAATGTTTGTTTGGAGAGAATAGCAACTTCCTTGAGATGTAACAAGTTTCTTAGTTTGATAAATTTAATAACAGGCAATGTTTTCTAAAGATATCTACAATTTGATCCTCTGTTCCACAAAATTGTAGCTCCACCAGTTGACTTTCAATTAGATCTTGAACAAAATGATGATGCACTTCTATATGCTTAGACCTGGCATGATATACATGATTTTTTGCTAGCTTAATAGTGCTTTGATGATCACAAAATATTATAGTAGGAGATTCTTGTGGATGGCATGTGTCTTCAAGTAGTCTTCTAATCCACAATGATTTTGGAGATGCCTTTGATGAACCAATATATTCAGCCTTTGTAGATGATAGTGACACCATTGACTGCTTCTTGCTACTCCAAGAAATTGGTCTTGATCCAAGATGAAAGATGTATCCCAAGGTTGATTTTCTATCATCAATATCACTTGCATAATTAGAATTTGTATACCCAACTAGGGTAGGCTCTCCTTTTAGATTATGGGGGGATATTTAGAATATTTAACATAACTAATTTATGCGAGGGTGTTGGAATGATAAATTAATTATGATCCAAATTTTTTTAGCAGTGACCAAACACATGCCATCTCCATCTGACTTCCTCCAGCCATCCATGCCAACCAAGATACAACATTCATAGACCAGTATTAAATGCATATTCTAGAATGATGTTAGAAAATCCAACTAATTTTAATCTACATTCCAAAAAATTCTACTACACAAGTGAAATATTAAATGCACTAGGTCGGTTCTGATTGTCCAAAAACTTTTGATCTCCTTTATAAAAGAAGACCTATGTAATCAATTTAAGAAATCAATACAGAGGCATGCAACAACACGTGTTGAGTAAATCTCTATGGTTGTTTTAGTGTTTGTGTTTCTTTGCTCTGTGTGTTTTTTCTACAAGAAGCAAGTCTAGATTCTTCACTAGTTAAGTATCTTGAAGAGGAGAAACAAAAACTTGAGGATAGACTAGAAGTAAATTTGTTAGAAATTTCCATTGAACATAAATGATATGACATGGCATGCAATTTTCTCAATAGAGGCATTGACCTTGCCAAGACTGCCAACATCTCCTGACAGAGCATTTGGAATTGCATGATTTTCTTTGAAACCCTTTGTACCATAGAAAAATGTCCCCTTGTCATTTTCATGGTCTTTTAGGCCTTTCTTCATGATGTTTGGTCTATTTTTCTTTGATTTATTGATGTAATATGGCTTGAACATTCACATTAAGTCCTTAAAATTTAAATTATGATGTCTTGTGAAGGTGTTGTCAAGTGTTGTAAAACATTTCTACACTTTTCTAGACTATATTCATTGCAATGCACCTAAAAATCACCTTTTCATCAGTAATCAATTCCTATTTTGAAGTGTTGTAAAGTCTTGTAACAATATTTCATGCTTTTTTAGGCATAATTTCACTATTTACACCTTTCTTAAGCTTTATTTGACCCCTTTATGCCCTTATAAGGCTTAATTAAGTGTATTTCTGAATGTAAACCCAACAAATAACATTAAATATGACTTAATTCCCGACACCCACTTTCAAGTCCAAGGTGGGACCCATTCACCATTGGTGGTGAATGAGTCCCTCTTGGCTCCAAATTCATAATATTTCAAATTTCCTTTCGAGTTTTTATTCAAAATTACTTGATGTCAGCCTGTTATGAGGTATGAATGGGCTACTAAGGCACACAAGTGTATAAATAAGTGTTTTTACATCCATTTTAAGCCTATTCATTCAAGTATCCAATCTCCTAAAATCTCCTAACTCATTCAAGCATTCAATTAGCATTTGAACACTTTGCATCCTATAATCAAGCATTAATCAAGCATTTTGGAGCATCCATTGACATATCTTCATATTTTCTTCAACAAGGGTTTGGTAAGTTGATAACATTTGCATGTTATTTGTTTATCATTCTCCTTCATTCCATTATTTCATTAAGGGTTTGATTACCAATGTGGGATTTGACAAAGGAAAATCCCTATAACCTAACCCTTAACCATTTTCCCCCTCTTGCATGTGTGTTTGTAGACTTTTTTATGTATATTTATCAAGCAATTAGGTGTTGAAAAGTGGACAAGAAGTCAACAAAGTGTTTCAAGTCAACTACATCCTATTTCAAGCTTGGAGAAGATATTATGTCTGTTTTCTATAGATTTGACTTTAGCAACCTAACAAGTAGACAACCTTAGATCTAGTGTTACATAATTGTCCCTTGATTTCTTAAAATTTTGGTAGAGGACTAATTGGCCATTAGTAGAAAATGAGTCCCACCTTAAGGATGGAAATATATATATTTTTAGATTGTAGATCCTGACACTCATAAACCAGTTTCTAACAGTTTTCATTAGAAGCAGGTCTGATTCGCTATCAGTGGCAAATGAGTCCCATTGGTGATTTTCTATGATTTCAGACAACATTTAGAAGATTCCAGATTCTACATTCTATACCTAGGTGCACTCTGATTGAGCCCTTTTCTTTTCTGTTTTGCATTTATTCATTCTTAGTTCATGTTTGTGTATCACATTATGTTTTCCAACATTGCATAATTCTTAGGTTTTGCATATAGAATTAGTTAAATAGATCATCTAATTGCACTTAGTTCATTTCATTTAGACTAATTAACATCATACATTGCATAATTTGACTGAACCTTGCGTAGATATTTTGCATGCGGTTTATCTCTCTCCTTTTAGGTGAAACATGCTAAGAGTGCAAGAGTAGCCTATAAACCTAATGCCCAAAAATCTACGGTTCACCCTTATAGTCTTCATTTTTTATTTGTGGGTTTATAATATGGAAGTTATTGCAGCAGTAGAGGGTATGGAATTTTGAAAGGGTAGAAAAGAGAGTTCTTGAAAGAATAAGACCATCTATGTTTTCGTCAAAAAAGTTAGTATTGACTAAATTAATTAATATTATTGGTGCCAATGGCATATATTGAGATGAAAATTCTGAAGTGGATTAAAAGGATGCTAGATAGAGGCCAAGATCATCCAACCATTTACAATGACCTTGGTAACAATTAATTTTATTCACAAAAAAAATTCTATTAATTTTGCATCATATTGTTGTTGATACTCTTTAGCAGGTTGGAATATTTTTCTATGACATAACAATAATGCATAAATTATATCAAGAGAGATTATATCATCTTTTCATGTGAACTATGATAGAATAAGAAGAGAACATTTTGTGGAAGGTCTGGCAACACTTTTTTTAAATCCATGCGTTAAAACATCAGTGACTGCCAGCATCTTGGGTGGCTAGGGAATGGGAAAGTTTAGGTAAGTCCTCCTTGCAAGGTTATATACCGTATATTTCATCTAAGATGTGATGTATGTAACAAGTTATGGAAAAATAATCACATGATAGACAAAAATCATTTTTCTGAAAATGGCAACTCAACTAGTCTTCCTAGATTTTTTAGTGATAGAGAACTTTTCCAACTCCATAACGCTTAAAATATCTAAAGAAGGTGGTATAAAATATATAGGGAAATTGAGATCGCAATTGAAGATTTAAAAATTGAGGATCTAACAGACACTATACATATATTTTCAAGTTAACCATATAATAAATCGACTATGATTAGATTGCCATGATTGAACTTTAATCATGTTTATGCCCACCAGAACGAGAATTGTCTGGTGTATTTTCTAGAAAATTATTGAGAGAAATGCCTTGAAGTTTATAGAGCATTAGCACTAATGGACCACAAACTGATGGTGATTTCTTTTCTTTTCAAAAACTATATATTTTTGTTTGTCTTCCTATAATTTTATAGCTTTATTAGGGATAATTCATTGCTAATTCATCGCCTTATCGATTTCTCTCACAGTATTACTTGGAAAAATCAGATTTGAGTAGCAATTGATATTCCTTAGCTAATATTCTGAGTGATGGAACTCCTAAATTTTTTATGTTCCATCTCAAAACCCTACTGAATTTTGGGTAAGATCTGTATGTTGGGGGTTTAGGGTTTTGATTACTATCACTATTTAGATTTTTGTAGCTTAACTGAGATCTTACTTGAAAAATCCTTGAGTTTACTTCCTTGCCAGGGTCTTAATTCTCCATTGACCCCTTGTTCCTAGTTCTAGGTCTTTTAAGTTACAACTTATGCCATCAAAATACATGCAGTGACCAACCCTTTGGTCTAGTTTTCTCGATTGTTATATGTTAGCACATTGTTTTAATTCTTCCAAAGTTGGGCTAAATATTTCCTACTAAAATTGTTTGAGCCTTAAGTTTTTAATCCTATGGGTTACAGTCCCATTGACCTAGTCGGGTCCCTCTTTTAAGAAAAACAATTTTGACATGTGTAGATATGAATACCTTTGATGATCATTTGATTTTCACAAGAAAATATTGGTCATTCCCCGTGTGCCTATTCCATTTTATTGCTTACTATTTTATCCTCACTAGCTAGTAGGCATAAGCCATGTGTTCTATGTATTGGTGGGATCAATGTTTGAGTTGAGGATGTCAGACAATACTAAAAGAAGATCAATGATGGTCATTAACACATGTGACCATACCTCAACCATTCCCCACATGCTCACCCTATTTCATTATTCATTAAAATATTCAAACGGGTTAGCGGGTGGCTATCATGTGGCAAGTATTACTGTGGGCCTAGTGTTTCCAAGTAGTCATTGTGCGAAGCTCTGAAGTGAGCCAACAATCATTAGTAGGTGATGTGGGTAAATCCTGACTACTCCCCACTATCCTGTGGGGGCCCTACCTTTACTGATTGGTTCTCAACAAGGTAGAGGGCGATTACCACATGGAATAACCTAGAGGGTGTGGAAGCATTGGAGTAATGACAAATATTAATTGAATATTTCAACATGAGGCATAGAGAATAAATTCTATGTTACTAAAGAAGATATAATGCACATGTTTGAAGATCTTCTAATTTGGGCCATTGATGGTGTAAGAAGGATAAAGTCTACAGGTGATTGGTCTTAGATTAAGATGTGAGTATGAAGAGGCCATGGGATTTAATCTTAGCCTCTCCTCGTCTCCCTGCTGATGAAAGTTGGAATAAAAAATTGATTCTAGATGCAATAACAAAGGAATGGTGGAGGCCATAGATCACCAGCAAGTGGTTCCATATGGCTTTCTATCATTTGATTTGTATTTCTGCTTTGTATAGCCAATATCTTCAAATCAAAATAACTAAATTTGGATTGTCCATTAGTTAACGCACCCATGTGATAAATGGTTGGCATTCAAAACTCAGTTTGAGGGCAAGTGAGTCATTCTATTTCACATGAGTGAGCCTTAATAATGGAAAGGACATCAAGCTACCAAAGAAAGAGGTTACATAGCCATTAAAACCTATCTTAAAACATAATTGAGCATTATAAAGGATATTCTACACACTTGGAGAGCTTGTCTTGTGATCTTTAGGTGCGTCTAACATTGAGACTAGGCTTATCAACCTGTGAAAGAATTGGAGTACATGAATTACTTCCTTCCCATTAGAATTACTGGTACAATTTTTGTTTCCCAAACCTTTGAGTTTGTTAGGGTTTTTCTGGGTTCTACATTTTAATGTTTGACATCATAAAGGATAACTGGTCAGTCCAACATTGTCATAATTAATAAGTAGAAGGTATGCTTAAGTTGGAGTAGTACTGGGATGGGTGACCTCTTGGGATGGACTAGTGCTTCACCTCTGTGAGCATCACCTAGATGCAATGAGTGCTAAGTGGACCATTCGATATCATGAGAGATGGGTTCTTGTTGAACTACTACTCATGAAACATGGGTCAATGAGTTTGACTCGAAACTACATGGTTGAATTCTAATAGCAATATCATAATTGTCATAATTAGTTTCAAAACTTTATATGAGTTGTAAGTCATGTTCAAGAAACTAGAAACCCTACCTTGTAAATCCTTTTGTCTCATGGCTCCCAAAGCACAATTAAAAGTATCTTCTTTAAAAGGGGAAACTTCTCCCAAATGGCATTTAGATAAAGACCTTATTGACTAGTTACCACCATTGACTAGTGAAAAACCTAAGGGTCAATTGATTCTCCAAGTTACATAGGTAGAAGAGGGTTTGATTGATAAGAACAATTCTATTAAGGATGCCAAATTACCTTTACTAGGTGGGAATTGTTCTATAGTTGGTTCAAGAATAAAAACTTGGGTATTCTAGTAGGTAACCCTTGGAATTGTGACCTGGGGAAGTTGATTGTACCCAATGTCTAAATGGATGTTGATTTTCTCAAAGCAGTGGTCACCAATTATGACCCAGTTACAAGGACTATAAGAACATATGATGGGAAGGAAATGGTCAAAATTACTAAGGATGAATTTTCTTGCATTTTCAAACTCACTAGTGGAGTGATGAAATGACTAAGATCAATGAAAACATTCTTAGGGAGGAATATGACAAGACTAAGATTGTATTTAGAGTTCACATTCTACCAAGATATCTAGCAGAATTGTACGCCAAAGGATTACAATAGGGAAACATGATAAGGAGCCTTTACCTGTTAGTTATTTTGTTCACTATTTCCAAAAACCCCTTTATTCTTATGGATTTAAAATCCTTAAAGCTTCCTCCAGGTGGTTATTGTTGGGTTTGCATTGGCCACGACCCACACTTCATATGTTTGAACATTTTTAAGCCCCTTTTTGTAGTGCCCTCATCCGCTTGTGCCATGTTTCGGTTGCACATGCCTTTGAAAGTTTTCTGAACCTTCTTCTCCTTCAAGCTTTTCCCTTGCGCATGTCTTCATTGCATGCCTTTGAGGATTCTCTCTCCTTTGTTTTACCTTATGCTCCACTAGTAAGCCACATTGCATCATTTTGTGGACAACTTTTTGGGTGGGTCCCATAGTCAAAGCTTAATGCATTCATTGTGCCATGTGTCTTCTCCATGGGGATTTTTATCACAAGGGAAGAACGAATGAATGTGAAACCTCGTCACTATGCCAAGTATCCTAACCAACTCTTTGGGAAGGTGACACATGTCATCTGGAGATTTATGCTACTTTTGGTTTTAAACTGCATTCATCATTACAATAAGGTGCATTTTGTTTGGGGTGACTGAATACCACATTTCAAAATATTTCTATTGCAATGGTCTTTGAGAATCATTTCAAAAGGAAACATAGCTTATGTTGGGGAAATATTTTTCAATTATTGGATTTCAAGTAGTGGAGGGAACTATATATACTGCTTTGACTCTTTAAAAAAGGGTTCGAAAACACAGAAAAAGTACTAAAAGAATGTAGGCCTTTGTATTTTTTTAATTATTGAATTAAGGCTCATGCAAACTATGTCAATTTGTTTAACCTCTTTGTTTCTTAGTTAATTGATAAGAAATTATACTATGTTGTTTGTTGTACTAAGTAGTTTGTCATCAAGACTTCTTCAAAATTTCAATATAAATTTGTTGTTTGGATCATCTCTTCAACTTTTATTGTTTAGTAAATGCATATGTAAGTTATATTGGGTATGTGCAGGATCATGATGGGCCAAAAAGTGGCGATATGATGGGTATTTGTAGGGTATGTGGCTGATGACTTTTTTTTAACCCAAAATTGACGAAATGAAAAGGGTTTTTAAAGGAGATTCTCAGATTTCCACCACTATAAATTATGCTTTGCTTTGAATTTAATAAATAATTATTATTCATTTTCTATTTGAATTGTGACTAAAGTCCTAATTGATAAGCTGATTGAAAAACATCTATAGCTTTCAAACGGTATCACATTTTTGGAATCCAAAACATCCATCACATTCTATGCTTCGCATACTATAGAATTAAAAAAAGAAAAATTGAATTTCATGAAGTTTTGAGCAAATTAAGGTGGTCAGACAAATGAGTTTTTATATTTTTTAAAAGTTGTAATAAAAAAATCATACTTAATTATTTACTTGGAAAAAAATTACAAAAAAATATGCATCACATCCAGACATGAGTCCTCTACTTATGTCTAAAATTTTATAAAAAAATTTATGATTTTATTGTGGTTAGGGTGGTCAGACAAGCACCTACTTCTTATTTTTTCCTTGAAACTTAAGTACTACTGCATTGAAATTTAAAATTTTCACCAAATAGATTTATTTAAAAAAAAAACCTAGTAGTTTAGAAACTACATTCAATTTGCTACAGATTCTATTCTTACATATTTTTGAAATAATATAGATAACTTATTCAAATTTTACGTCAAGTTGCCTAACTCTGATTTTTTTGAGTTTTTTTCCACTTAAGGGCCTATTTTTTCCATGATGATCCTACACATACCCTATTATGTCATTTGATTGACTTATTTAGAATTTCATCTATGCTGTCTATTATTTTCGGGCATGTGGATTGTTGAACTGGCCCTCAAATCTCACCCAAAAGGGAAGATTTCTTGTGCCTACTCACATCTTGGTGCATCGCCTTATATTAGAATTCATTTTATATATATACTTCCTTTTCCCTTTCCAACCCCCACAAATATAGGAAGATCCATCTTCTTTAAAACTTGTAGGTCACTTAGTTTAGCGCAATTGGTCCCCCATTAACCGAGTTTCCCATAAGGTTGGATGTCTAGCAATTTTAGGCATCAATAGTTCTTTTTCTAGCGTGCCCAATGGGGCCTATTTGAATGTATCTAGATTTAAAGTGGGTGTATGAGCCATAGACCTGTCACTAGATCCTAGACAAGGAATAATCCCGATTACTAGTGCCACCACTGGTAATAGTACAAGCAAGAGCCTATCTAGTAAACATCCCAATGCCTCCACTGGTCCCACTACCAATGGCTAACATAAATTTTCTAGCATGGGAAGATGGAATTCCTCTCATTGCACTAGTAGCACCAGTTGTATGGGCTCCTCTCCCTTCATCTACTCTAAAAACTTTACCTAAGTTCACTAGGGAAGGATCAAAAACACCATCCCACCATCTTCAAGATGTGGCGAAAATGTGCTTGATGCATGGTGTTACTGATCAAAATGTAGTGCTAAGGTTGCTTGCAACCTCTTTCAAAGGAAAGACACTAGATTGGTACTACACTCTAGTAGCTAATACCATTAGCACCTATGATTAGCTCAAAGATCCCTTTTATGAGAGGTTTTCAAATAATGGAGATAAGTCTTTGCTATATTAGCAGCTGGTGACCATAAAGTGTGCCCCTCATGAGACCATGACCAACTTCAATGCCTGGTTTCACACAACTTAACAAAGGATCTAGACTGTTATTCGCTTGCTAACCAATTTGGCATTTGTGTTCTATATAAAATCTCTCAATGCTAACATCTCAGTGATGATCTAGTCTCTTGGCGAGAGTACTTTTCCTAATGCTTACAACATCGATGTAAAGGCAAAGAATAATTTGATCAATGTTGGAAATTCTCCACCTCAACTCACTATGCCTATATTTGTAGAGATATTAGCTCTCACCCAAGAGATAACTTCTACTAGTGTGTCCTCTCCTCCCCAGTCTATTAATGCATATATGAGTGTGTCGTAGAATGTTGCTTCCACATATAACTCTTCAAATGATGAGATGAGTGACATCAAAGAAATGTTGTGGACCTTCTCAAATGAAATAACTAGTACCAAATGGAAATAGTTTGCACAAAAAATCTAGCTTTCCAGAGTTACCAAGGTGAAAGACCTTCCTACCAGCAAAACTAGTTCCAAGGAGGCTCGCGCATGTATCCCCAAACTCAAAAAAATAATCAGATAGTGCTAGTGCCTACTTTGCTACAAAATCTCAACCCAAATTCAAATAGAGAGTTGGTAGTGGGGAAAAATAATCTCGCTAAAGACATCAATCCCTAGTGCTTCCCTTGCAACAAAGCCCATATGCCTAAAAAATGTTCACATGGCAATCTACAAAAAAGAGTGGTAAAAAAGTGTAGTCAAGGCATTGCGTCAAACTTAGGAGGTTATGTATATGCCTCTCCACAAATGGAAAACATGATACTCACCGCGCAAATGCAAGGAATGTCCTTAGAGAAAGAAATAGATATAGCTCTCGATCACACACTCTTCTCATGGATGGAAGAAAAGGAGGTGGTGTTTGCAAATGAGGTTTCCACATTAAAGTTCACTTAGGTGTAATTAGAATGTAACACGAGCAATCTAAGAGGAGATTCACAGGTGAATTGATCGTTCAACAACTCAAAAGTATTCTTGACCAAGCTCCCAACTCCTTCGTGGCTGTACAACAATCTGAACCATGCAAGGAGATTGCTATTTAACAAAGACAAAGGAGCAAAAGTATCTAATTTTAACACCCTTCAATGTGAATAGTTGAAGAATTTCTCTGCTAATGTATCCCTTTGGGATATCTTAGCTATTTCGAAATAATAGTCATAAATGTAGGACCTACTGGAAGATGCAAGCACTGAAGCAACAAAATAACCATCCAAGGGAAAGGATGTTGATTCATTGTCTCAGGCCAAAGTCCTCACAAATATTGGAGAAGAAGCCTCTATTGAAAATAAAGGTAATCCAAAACAAAAACCCTTTTTCTTAGCTCTCATTGTGGGTATGAAATTATTGCACAATTCTATGACTAATTTTCATGCTAGCACCATAGTCATGCCCAAGAAGATAGTTGAATCCTTAGGACTTAGCTATGAACCTTTAAACAAAGGGGTTATGTAGCTTGATGGGAATAGGGTTGAAACTGTAGGTGTCATTAAGAAACCTACCCTTGACTCTATTTTCTTGCCCTAGTATCACTGTTCCACAAGATACCATGATAATTGACATTTCTCCCATGTTTTGTGTTTGCTTATCTTGGGAGTTCACTACCAAGATAGGTGGGTATGTTTCTTTAGACTGGTCACACTTGATTCTTAGGACCAAGCATGGAGCTAAGATGAAGATATTATCTGAATCTTTTCATTTGGAACATGTATTAGATGAAGCCATGATCAACTTTGAGGCTACTCATACCTCTACAACCAAGGATGAGATGAATTCTACTAAATTACTTAAAGATGAGAAGGTGACAAGAGAATGGACTGATAAAGAGGAAGTCCTCTTGAGTGAATTTATAGACACTAATCCTTTGAGAAATTATTATGCCACTCGATTGGAAACCTATGTCATCTATGATGAAAATCAAGTGATTCTAAAGGTAATAAAAGAACTTGAGGGCGGTCATGCCTCAAAGCTATGGATGTTATATTTTGATGGAGCAAGATGCAAAGTTGGTGTGAGAGCTAGGATATGTTTGACATCCCCATCTAATAAAAAGAAACTAAAATATTTTTGCTTTAAATTTGCATGTTCAAACAATGAAGTTGAATACGAGGGCCTCATGCAAGGTCTAAGTCTTGTGGAGTAGATGGGTGTTAAACAAATAATGGTGTTCAGAGACTCTAATCTAATAGTCAATCAATTTTGAGTGGTCTCCATAGGAAAGAATGTCTACATAGGATCTTCTAGACATAGGGTTTGGGACCTGATTGAGAGCTTTAAAGCCTTCAATATCCAAACAGTCCCCAAAGAGGAAAATGTAGCTGCGGAATGCCTGGCGATGATAGGATCTCAATTTTACCCTATTTCTGATCTAATTGATAACATACACTCTATGTGAGTGATTTTTTGACTTACAATCCTAGATAATGGCTAAAGTTGGGAAGTGTTTGAAAGTGATGAACACATCACCTCATTCATTAAACATTCAAGAAAGTTTGCTAATCAAGCATAGCACGTTGGTGTCCAACCTTGTTCCAATCCAAAAGAAGAATGGAGACAACCGCCTTTGTGTTGATTTCTAGGATCTGAATAGGGCATCCATGAAGGACCACTACCCATTGCCATCCATGGAGTCAATCTTGCAAATAGTGGTTGGCTCCAAAATGTTTTAATTACTAGATGGCTTCTTCAGTTATAACCAAATTTGGGTCAAAGAGGAGGATCGACATAAAACAACATTCACTACCAAGTGGGGAATGCTTTCCTATGCAAAAATGTCCTTCGGCCTCTCAAATGCGGGAGATAACTTCCAACATGCGATGGACATTACCTTTAGAGAATTGATCAATAAGATAATCTCGAACTACTGGGATGATCTAATGTTATTCTCTAAGTCAAAAAATGATCATTTTGATCATCTTGAAATGGTTTTTAAAAAATTCTAGGAGTTCAAGATATCCTTAAACCTGAAAAAGTGTGTTTTCAGAGTGTTGCAAGGAAAACTATTGGGACATGTAGTGTCTAAATATGGAATTGCAATCGATCCAAAGTGGGTGAAGGCTATCAAGGAACTTCCCCTACCAATCAACAAAAAGGCAGTTTAGACCTTCCTGGGAAAGGTAAATTTTGTAAGAAAATTCATTTCTAATTTTGTAGGTTTAATTAGACCTATCACCGTGATGCTCAAGAAGGATCAATTATTCAAATGGACTAAAGAGGCTAGAGAATCCTTTGAGAAGGTTAAGGATGCTATTTATTTAGCTCATGTGTTGGTAAACCTAGACCTATCAAAGGAATTCATAATGTATGTGTTCAGTAGAAAATCTACCATCGATACTATTTTGACCCAAAAAGATGATGAAGGAAAGGGAAAACATTCAATAGCCTTCCACTCCCAGACCTTAAAGGACTATTAGATGAACTATAAATTCATCAAGAGGTAGTTGTTCACCATTGTTAAGGGGTTTAAAAAAATTTGACATCTCATATCTTGCAACAAGGTTGTTGTATATGTAGCTCATTCTAGTGTGTACAAGTACATTATGGAAGGAGAAATCACTAAAAAAGGCCCAATTGGATAACTAAGATCCTTGAATATGACATTGTGGTTAGGCCCATAAAGACCATGTGTGGGAGAGGATTATGTGAATATCTGGCACAAGACGAAGACATGGCAGTTGAGGAGGAACAATTTGAGCTAGTTCTACTAAATGAATTTGAGTTTGAAGGCTACTAGTTGGAAAATAGAATGAGGTTTATGCAGACAAGAAAATATCCATTGGGCCTCCCTTCTCAAAAGAAAACATTTTATAGATTCCAGAATAGTGGATATGTACTCATTGAAGGAGTTATTTTCAAAAGGAGCTTCAGTGGTGTCCTATGATGTGTAACTTCAAAGCAGGTGTAAATATTTTGGAAATATTTCATAGAAATCCCATATGTGGAAATTTCTTTACAAAGACCACTGCCATCAAAATAATGTGTGTAGGATATTTCTAGCCTAAAATTTTCAATGAATCACATTCTCTAGTCAAATTCTACAAAGAATTCCAATTCTTCATAGGAAGGAGAAAGAACTCAACAATGCCTTTAAATTCGATAGTGGTCGAGGAACACTTTGGACAATGGGGCCTTGATTTTATCGAGATGATTAACCCCACCTCTAGTGTCAGGCATAAATAGATTCTTAGGGCTACAAATTATTTCACATGATGGGATTAGGCTATGCCCCTGAAGAAAGGATTCCACAAAAGACCATCATTTTTGACAACGTAAAATCCTTCCTAGGTTCAAAAGTATGTCAATTCACACTTAAGCATGGCATATTCCTAAAGAAATGTTTGAACTACTACCCACAGGGAAATGGTTTGGTCGAGTCGACTAATCAGAATTTACCTTGAATCATCAAAAGAATCAGGTTAGAACACCAGAGAGAGTGGCATAAGAACCTCAAAGAAACATTCTAGGCGGACCACATAACCCCCAAGAAAGTCTTAAAGACTTCACTGTACGAGCTGGTATATGAGAAGGAAGTGCTATTGCCTATCTCTATTGAAATCCCAACACTACAATTGCTCAAGTCTTTGGAGGCAGATCAAAATGGAGCCATGGAGGCCCAGTTGGTAGAGTTGTTGGAGGTACAAGAGAAAAGCAAAAAGGCCATAACATCCATGTGTAACCATCAACAGGTGGTTAAAAATTGTTTTGATAAGAAAACCTCCAACCAAGGTCTTAAGTGCAAGGATTTAGTGATTAAATTCAATGAGAGAGCCTCAAAGCCTAACCAACATTGAAAATTTAATAGTCTATGGGAAGGACCTTTTTGAATCATTCAATGTAAGCAAAATAATGCATTTGAATTAGAGAACATAAAAAAAGAAGCATTGGGAATTCTTGTCAATGGAATTCACCTAAAAATGTTTAATTAGCTTTATTAATCATTTTACCAATGTAAATATTTTGTGTTTTGTTTAACTAATTCTTTATAAGTGGAACCCATCATACAAGAAGTAGAGAGAAGCAAAAGAGACAGAAACTTAACAAAAATATGTCTATATTCATTATATGGTAATATATACTTTGGAATATTACAATGAAAAATGGCTCTTAGGCCAAGCTTTCCAACATATATATACATAAAGGAGGAGAACATTTTTCATCCATTCAACAGGGTCAATTGAGGCAACACGAGCTTCATCTTCATTAGGAGCAGTAGGTTCAATAGGAACAACAATAGGAACAACAACAGGAGCAACAAGAGCTTCAACAACAACAACAACAAGTGGAGGAAATACCAAATTTCTAAAGTCAGTATACCACTCTACGTTGTAGAAAAGCACTACATTGTAGCATCTCAGTAAGAAGTTGTAGGCATGTGAAACTCTTTGGTAGTGTTCCCTAATAGTCATAATGAAAAATGCATTCAGAAATGGCACCTAGGGCACCACTGCATCCTCTTCAATTTGTCACTAAAGATCACTTGTTGTTGGAATACCAAGGCCATCTACTGCATTCATCACAACTTCACCAAGGCCTCCAAGGCAATGCTTTGGAAAAATTTCGATGGTTAGCCTCAGTATCATCTATTTTGGCACCTGAATGTCAAGCAGTGAGGCAACAAAATGAGAACAAATATCAGTGTTTACTCTATACTTATCCTCATACTCTATACAACCTCTCCCCAACACCCATTTCATTGCAATTATAGCTAGGAAATGTTTATTCTTGGTCATATGCTTTAAACACCTACTAGAAAATATTGCCTAGTAAAGTGACCTAAGACCTATTGGAAGTAAGCCTAATGGGAGTATCCATTTCCTCTATCAATAAACTCAATTACCAAGTGATTTTTTTTTTTTATCCTTAGGTATATTTATAGAGGTAGCTAGGGTACAATGCGTGTGATAAACATGATGATGATCAAGAGAAAACTTAAAAATCCCATCAAGAGAAAACTCAAAAATTCCACTAGGTTGTGTTTGCTATGTGAGAATTGCTGCATGAAAATTAAGAAGAGGTAATTAATTAGCTAAAAATTTTGGTAGGTGCAAGTGGTAGTCCACCCGGTCAGGTGCTAAGTGTTAATCTGTGGATTATTTTTAGGCTCCAAGATCAACTCAAAATCTTTTGATTACTCATTACACCCTTTTGTTTAATCATTCTTCTAAATTTATTAAATAAAAAAGAATGCAAAAAAATTTGTATGACTTTAGTTACCGGCTCAATTTCCCAAGAGATGGTACCATAGGAAATGATGGCTAATCATAATTATGAATTATTTTATTTTCAAAAGGTAAATAATTCATTTTTCATAAACAAAAGAGTTGGTGGTACATGCTGAATTTATCATAAAAGGCAACCATTGTCTCCAACTCCAATTCGAGAAAAGGCTAGTGTTGCATGCAAAAGAATAACAATAAAAAGATATTTGAGTACATTGTTTGTTGTGAAAGAGCCAAAGTGAGAATTGTAGAGAGGTTGAGTGTTCACAAAAGTATACAAAATTCTGAAATGACCCAGGATCTTGAGATGGAAGCATAAGGAGAGGTGGTTGAAAGATTTTCTGACACCATCTTGATGGCACCAATGGCCAATGTTTTTAGTAACATCTCTTATGCCTCACCTGGAATGTCGGGTAAGCCATTGTGGCCTCATATGCAGGCCATAGAGAAGAAAAAACATAGGAGAAAATCCCAAATAGTGGAAGATTGGGACAATATTCATGACTTTGAGCTCAAAACTAACCCTAAGAGCTCGAGGGAAGCATCTTGTGAAAGAATGAAGGAAGAGGCTAATAATTGAGACTCTTTTGCATACAAGCTATGGTTTTATGGTCTTCCAAAATATATGGTTCCCTTAGTAGATCATTACCCAAAGCTTGTTCATGAATGCACTCAAAATTTCAACCCAGATATCGATGTCATAGAAGGTTGAAACCTGAGGGTGGTGATTAGCATGGAATCTATTAGGGATATGCTATGCATCCCTATGCGTAATGAGATAGAAGCACAAGATATATTTACTATAGGTGGCTTGGAAATTTTTTGGAGGACCAAAAAACATGCTCTAAGCTTTTATACTCAAGAAACAAAAAGGTCCAAGGAAGATAACCGCCCACCATAGTTTTCGATCATGCATAATGTTTTCAACTCAAACCTATAGGATGTCTTTTCTATGTTTTTTTTTTTTTTTGTGGCATGGATAGTGACAAGGAGGTTCAGGAGTTTCAAATGGGTTTGGGGTTTTAGTTAAGAAGATAACATTCTTTATTCTAGTATGACTTCGTGGAGCTCATTGTTTAGGAGATGTTGGAGTAATTCAAGGAATATCACACACAATATAGGTTCAGGTTTTCTTATTTCCTTGCTGACATGTTTTTGCACCAAAACCTTGATTTCTTTAGAAACCATATGGGTCTGTCTATCTTTGATGAAAGTGGGGTAAGAAAGCTAGTTTCTGTGTGGACTCATCTCCTTTCTGTAACTCATGACTACTATGCATTTTTTGAGTTTTTCTTGACTCTAATTTTGCAAGATTTTAATAAGGAGGGTGAGAGTGGTTGTTATCTATTATTCATTGAGCAGGTAAGATGGATGCAAGATTTTGTTCCCCCATGTGACTGGTTCCTTAGAGAGTATTTTTCATAAATTTTAGGTTGCATGGTTTTACTGAGGAACCGTTTTGGATCCCAGTCTGTGTCACAAACAAGGTGTTGAATCTTGAGGTATTTTGGCAATTGGAAATTATAGACCTCATGTTTTGTAGGGGAAAGAATAAGAAAGGATTTTTTAAATGTCCTTTAAGCTTTAGTATGGTACTAATGGAAAAGAAGCATACACATGATCTTCTAACTGCAAAGCTTGCTCATTTGGGGCGAGTATTGATTTGTGATAAATGGGATTATAATCCCTATAATGACTTAGTGGATCTGAATGTTATAGCAACTCATAGCTCCCAACCTTACTAGGAGGCTCGACGGAGTCTGTAGTTAGGGGAATTGAAGCTCTCTATAGACTTGGCTTATGTTCCCACTGATGAGAAGAGGCCGCCATGGCTATCTTTATATTTTCCTTTGTCCAAGCCAAGTGACAAGTGTAAAATTGGGGCCACCCTTTATAATCAATTGGCTAGAAAATACCAATGGAGTGCAAGGAAAAGATTTCCCAATTTTAGGTTTATCGTCAAGAGACAATATGTCTTAATACCTAGTAGGAATTAGACATGGATCAAAAATTTGATAATCTATGGAACAAAGAGAATGATGATACTAATGCAAGAATAGATGAGGAGATATGTCAAGAGGAAGTGGCTACAATAATGAAAAGAAAAGAGGCAAAAAATGCCCTGATACAGGGAGGTGGATAAGTGCAAGTGAAATAGCCTGACAAAAATCCTTTGAATGCACAAGAAACTTAATCCCATGTCATGGCCATGCTACCTCATAAATGGGATATTAAGAGACCCAGACCAGCCCTAAAATCACAGGAGGTCATAGTGGTGGACAATTCTCCACCCGAGAAGAGGTTGCACACTGACACCACTCTAGGAGAAAGCTCACAAGTACCTACAATGAGCCAAGGATAAGTATCTTCAATAACTTAGGTATCTTTCTCTCCCCTATTCTCACTTCTTAGTCTTTGGTTAACCTTGTTGCGTCCACATCTACAATTAATCAAGTGTTACCCATGAGAGGTTTTTCTCAATCTACCTTCTCTCCAATTAGATGAACAACTTTTACTCCCTCGCTGTTTGTTCCATCCTTTGTTGGGGACTAATCTAAACCTTCTATTACAAGCCCTTTTTATTTTGTCATGTCAGCTCTAATTCAACCTTCCCAATAGATGGTAACCTCTGCATCTCCACTACTTCCACCACCCCTTATGAGTCCTTTCGTTGCTTCCCCAACTGGACCATGGCCTAGCATTCCTCCTTTCTCCCCATTGATGCTAACCCTACCAAAGAAAACACCATACAAGACTGCAATGGTTTCATTCCCTTTTCCTCTTCCTCTTAGTGCATCCTTTGCAAGTGAACTGATTAGGTCACCAGTAGAATTTATGGGGAAAAATATCATGACTAAGACTATGTGGGCTAGAAGAGCCCATAAAAGAAAAGGATGCAGTGATGCCTGCTGAGCAAAGCCTCTTTAATGCAGTTTAGGGGTCATTAACATTTGAAACCATGAATCCAAACATCATCAAATTGCAAGGGTAGATGCAACCTAAGGATTATTCGATCCATGTTGTAGGGATCGATCTACATGTACCCCAACCACAAGAAAAAGTTGATCTAATGGACGAGACTCAGTGGGTTGTGACTACAAACCTTTTGAAGCATAGTTACCAACTGTAAAAGTAGGAGGAGCTCAAGAATGTTAAAGAAAGGGTGGAGATCCTATCAAAAAGGGAAAACACTAAGGATGTTGAAATTGCATGCATGTCTCAACAAGCGTAGGCAGAAAAGACTAAACTCCAAGAGGAGCTTGAAAAGTTCAAGTCCCAAGATCCCAACCTAATTGTTAGTTTGTAGAAAAAAACCAAGAGCTTCAGGACCAGCTGACTTTGGTGGAAAGAGAATTTTGGGGGAAAATAGGGAGCTTGGGGATTAGTGAGCTCAATTGAAGAAATAAATGCAGCAGAAAATCAAAGAGCTCAAGGAGCAATAGGCTCAATTTGAAAAGGAGATCCAAGAAATAATGTCTGCTCTGGAAAGGGAATCTAGAACCCAAGGTCAAGCTGAGGAGCTATTGATAAAAAAAGAGGAAAAGTAGGGAACTCTACATGAATGGATCACCATAGTTGACAAGAGAATCAATGAGTTGATCGAGGAAATTAGGTCAAAGGAGATTGAAATAAATCTTTTGAAGATTCCCTCCCAACCCCTTGTTCCTCAAATGGATCTCCTTTTGGTGGCTTAGCACTTATATGCATCATATTGGGAGAAACTCAAGTCTTTCTATTTGACCCTGCAACCAATAGTCCAATTCATGGTGGATGTGAAAAATTTAAGGAGGGAGTTGTGTGGTATGATTGAGTAGGTTCCACCTGTTCATTGCTGAAAAGGTGCTCAAGGTGGAGAAGTTGCTGGAAAGATTGTACATTATGGAAAATGCAGACTTGGTAAAGGAAAGGATAGAACACTGGAGGTTGGTTGCCAAAAAGGTGAAGGAATTCATCCATTTTCATGCAACCATCCTCCAAGCTAGCAATTTCTCAATTATACTAAGTTAGAATATGAATAATATGTGGATGCAATTCTCCCAATTAACTCAAATAGGCTTTCCCTCCCACTTTCTCTTTGATGATTTGGTGGGAATATTAGAGCACATTGCGAAAAAGATCAAGGAAAAGCAACATGATTTATCTACTTTCCAAAAATTTAGTCAACCTCCCACAACAATGAACATTAAAAGTGCCATCCATCAGAAGTGCAACTTCTTTTTTAGCTTGAGTCTAGGACCAAGATCTCCATGGAGATACCATTCAAATAAATTATTGATTTCTGTAAGGCACGAGAGAGTCTATAGGTGCTATCATAATAGTGGTTTACAATTCCTGAGAGGAACAAATTTTAGCTGAAATCACATATTTTTAGAAAATATAATGATTTAAGCCTTAAAAAGTTCCATTTTAAGGATTCCAATTGAAGAGGGTTTGATCAAATCACCTTAGATCAAACCCCCTTGGATAGAACCTCGCCAGTTTTAAACCATACCTATAAATGCGTCTCCTTTACACCTATCAAAATGCTGATAAAAAATCACTTTTGATTTAGCTTTTGGGGGATCAAATGAATTCATTTAAAATTTATTTCAAATGATCATGGTATTCCTCAGAATGAGCTATCCAACGAATATAATTTTAATATGTTTTGGTTTTGTTTAAGTGCATTTTTTAAGTTTTATTAAACATAGGTTTTTCATCTAAAAATGAATTTCTTTGTTCTTCACATGTGGAAAAATAGAAGATTATCCAAAAAAATTGAAAAATATGAGTGCAATTCAGATATTGAAGTCCTTGATCCAACAAAAATAAAAATAAAATAAATATTGACATATGTTACTGCTATAATGGTCGCCTCTCAGGTTCAATTATATAATTGCTTGACTTTGAAACTTGATTAAGGAAAAAAATATTCAATAAAAAACTATCTAACCAAGTGGAAGCATTGGATATCAGAGTTAAAAATCTTAATTTGAAAGAATTAGAATTTTATCCTTCATGGAAAAAAAGTTATGCGTTATACGGTGTGCGTCACTTTTTAAAAATGTTATTTTCTGAAAAAAATCAATTTTCATGGGAGATAGAAAAAGAAGTGCAATTTGATTCCAAAAATTTTGAGAAAAATATTTTTAGAATATACAGACAAAATTTGATGAGACTCTAGTTTTCACCATCTTCAAATTCCTCACAGTTTAGCCGCTATAGGTGCCCGAATGTGAAGATTCAATTAAAAATAATAATTTTAGTGTCTAGTTTGGCCAAAAATTGTAAACCACTATTATGGGATCACCCCTATGCACCTTATTAATGCCATTTGAGGTTGAATCGTTGCCTCTATAGACTACACTTTCAAAGCTCTAATTATTTCCCAATGGATAAGGCTCTGGTTTTCAAACTAGAAATTTTGGGTTCCCATTCTGTAGGTGAAATGCCCCTAATAGTCGCTAAAATTTGTGGATTTAAAATCCTTAAAGCTCTCTCTAGGTGGTTATCGTTGGTCTTTTATCAGCCATGACGCACACTTTATATGTTTGAATATTTTTTTTCCCCTTTTTGTAGTGCCTTTGTCTACTTGCGGCATGTTTCAGTTGTGCATGCCTTTCAAAGTTTTCTTCCCTTAATTCTCCTTCGAGCTCTGCCCTTATGCCACATGTTTCCTTTGAGGATTCTCTTTCCTTTCTTTTACCTTAGGCTTTGTCAGCGAACCACATTGCATCATTTCATAGACACATTTTTTGGCTGGCCCCATAGTCAAAGCTTAATGCAATCACTACACCACGTATCTTCACTGCAGGGATTTTGATCACAAGGGAAGAATGAATGAATTTTAAGCCCCATCATTGTGCCACGTGTCCTAACCAACTATGTGGTTGGGTGATATGTGTCATCTGGAGATTTTTGCTACTTTTTCTTTCATACCACATTCATCATTATAGGAGGGTGGATTTTATTCAAGGTGATTGAATACCTTGTTTCGAAATCTTTTTGTTGCAACGGTCTTTGAGAATCATTGCGATGGGCGGCATAGCCCATGCCAAGGAAATATTTTTTAGTTAGTGGATTTCAAGCAGTGGAGGGATATATATATACTACTTTGACTCTCTAGAAAAGGGTTAGGAAATACACAGAAAAAGTACTAAAAGATTGTAGGCATTTTTATTGTTTTAATTATTGTATTAAGACTCATAGAATGTGCCAATTTGTTCAGCCTCTCTATTTCATAGTTAATTGATAAGACATTATACTATTTCAATATAAATTTGTTGTTTAGATAATGTCTTGAACTCTTCTTGTTTAGTAAATGTATATGGAAGTTATATTATGCAATTTTATTGACTTATTCAAAATTTCATCTATGCTTTTTGTTATTTTCAGGCATGTAGATTGCTAAATGGGCCCTCAAATCTCACTTGAAAGGGAAGATATCTTGTGCCTACTTACTTACATCTTGGCACATCACCTTAGATTATAATTTACTTTATATATTTGTTTCCTTTTCCTTTTCCAACCCCCCCAAATAAATGAAGAGTTGGCATATTTAAAACTTGGAGCTCACTCAATTTAGCACAATTGGTCCCCCCATTAACTAAGTTTCCCATAAGGTTGTGTGTCTAGAAATTTTAGGCATCAACAATTTCATTTTCCAGATAATAAGTTATGATCCTATAATAGGAATGCCTATGGTATGGATGTATATGGTAGTGCATATTCAACACCCCCTATATTGCACAATGTATGATTATGAGGGTTTCTTGAAGTAAAGATTCATGAGGGCTTGATAAATTTGAAGAAAGGTGCAGATGGAGTAAGGTTTAGCTAGCACTCATTGGTTATGCATATGTTTCTATTCAAAGGTGCGCCTTACTTCTGGCAAAATATGACTTTGGATAGAAAGGAGGGTAGCTTGGATTTTCTTGTGGAGTGTTGGAATTTTGTTTTAGACAAGGATGATAGGGCATATGATTATGTGACATTTCAAAACTTGTTTTCTTCATAATTGAAGAGAGCCTTGGTTGTGAATGTACCTAGAATTCCCATAGCCCTACATGACTTCTTGAGACCCAAGAAAAGAAGGCCTAAGCTAGGAGTTGATCACAATTGGGGAGATTGCATCCCATATCATGATTACACTATTTTAAGAGTGTATGGTTCCATGGTCGCACCTCACTTGCTACCAAGATTTTTTCTAAAGAGAATTGGTTTTCTTGAGGTGATGTGGCAATTTGGAGGTGTAGAAAATGAACATTTGTTGAATCAAGGAAAAGAAACATTCTTTCCTTTACATAGACATGCTCTTATGAGTTTGTAATGACAAAAGGAGGTTGGAATAAAATACTTGATATACTCAAGGCCTACCACATGCAAATATCAAAGGAGAGGGCCAGATATGATCCCAAAGGTTTCATAGCCTAGTTGAAGGAAAGGAAGAAGAGTTAAAAATTTGTGCACATTTTCCAATATCTAGAGGATGTGATAAGAAATGAGTTTAACCCTTTGGAACAAGAAAAAAGAAAAGAAAGGTGGATTTCTTTCAATAATATGCAATGAAAGATAAAGCAAGAGGAACCTGACTTCAAGGTTCTCCTAGAGATTGAAAATGTAATGCAAAAGGTGAAATATGTATCCTAGAATTTTTAGACAATAGTGGGCCATCTTGAAACTAAAGGGGTGATAAGTAAGGATAAGCATAAATCTCCCATTGAAGAAGAACAAGGATGGGGGAAAATTCCATACTATGGTAGAGAAATCTACATCTCAATTCCCTGAAGAATTAAGAATAATGTTCTTTGTAAGGAGAAAGAGTAAGGCAAAGAAAAATGATATAGCTCATTCTACCTCTCAACAAGAGGAGCACAAGTCACCTTCTCCTATGCCACAAATACCATTTCCATCTCCTCCAGGGCCAACAAAGCTTGAAATAGTGGATCTTGGTGCTCCAACACTTACTGCATCACCACCAAAATATCCACTGTTGAAGAAGAAGAAGGTTGAAGTAACTGGTTTGGTGGACTATGTTGATGAAGGCTCTAATGATGACATTTGGGTATTAGAGCAAGAAATGCAAGAAGGAATTCCCATTGCACCAAGAATGATGACAACACAACAATGAGGTATGATGTTGAGTAAAGTTGATCTCATTGGGCTCAATTGCAAAGATGATATGCAAGTGGAAGCATGCACATAGCTTTTAGATGATGACACATTTGTAAATTCTCAATCTTTTATGGAATTTGCATACAAAGCTAAAAGAGATGAATATGTCAAAAGCCTAGCTATAGAAAAAATATTTCATCTAGAATTACCTGATGCTGCTATCCAGATAGAGGTTTTGAATGAGATCAGAGCTAGGTTCCAAAGGATGACTACAAAGGAGGAGAATTAGTGAGAAATAGTGGTATTTTATTATTTCAATAATGGGATATAGCTTTTTCCATAGCCTTTGATACAATAAAGAGATGTGATAGGATACTCTACAATTCAGAAGAAGAGGTTGCAATTGCATTACAAGGGTCTTCCTTTAGTGAACAATGGGATGCATTAGCTATCTAGTCTTTAGCCCCAAGTACAAGGAATCCTAACATTGCTAAGGCTGCACCTAACTATAGTGGAGGACTAGTAATAAAGAGGGTGTTAGAAACATCAGCTCTAGAGGTAGAAAATATGTTATTACATGTTGCACAATTCACAAAGGCCATACTAGAATCTATAACCACAAAAAATGAGAAGCTTAGGACATAACACAATGATTTGTTGGTTAGATATGGAAACCTTGTACAACACAAAATGTAGTTACAGAAAAAGGTGGCATTACTAGAGGATAAGTTGCAAAGTTTGCAACCAAGAAAGCATAAGTAGGTTGTTGTTGATTCCCCTACCATTTCGCAAGAAACTGCACCCATTGAATTTACCACTGAAGTGAGTTCCTCTTGGGAAATTGTGCCATATAACATGGGAACTGTACCTATTTCAATAAAGGATCTTGGTACATCAGAAAGGCCATAGGCTGAAGAAGATATCAGCAGGGATGAGTTGCTCGAGCAACTAACTAAATATAAAAGTAATGTGATAATCATGATAGGGAGGTTTTTAATAGAAACATGGAGATTGTCACTACTGCATTGGAGCATTTCAAGAGAATAATGAAAAAAAAACTAAATAGAATTCACTATAGTTATTCATCCATGGTGGCCACCATAAATTTTTTTGACAATGACAGGGAAAGAGCTATTCCACTTATGGAAATATGGATCCCTAGGATGAGGGAATTGATATTGATGTCAATTAGAGCTAGGCATGATGCCAACCTGCCTAAAAAGTTTAAGCCCATTATTACTATTATAGGTAAGATTGAGGGGTACAGGGGACATATTAAACCTTTGGAGAAAAAATAAGAGATTTGGTGAAATCCTTTCACAAATCAAATCATGGCCTCCTTCCTTCCATTCTAAGGCATGATGGTGGTATAAAAACCATACAGGAATGGAAAGATAAAACAAATAAAGTGATTTCAGATCAGGTAGCTTCAATTTGTCAAAAATATTATATGGGAACACTGAAGAAAAATATGGATATGCTGGCTCATGTAGAGACTTCCTCGCTAGAATTTGACAAGGAGGGTAACCAAATTGACACCATGTATGTGCCTTATAGAGAAAGTGCAGATGGGGTCATGAATTTCAATTGGCCTATTGAAGAGGAATTCCTGGCATGGAGAGGTAGATACTTGGAGGGGGTAGTGGATTAATAAGAAATGCTAGGATGGTGATTTGAAATTTTGGTTTCAAAGTACACAATCATGATGAATAATAGATGGGTGAAAATGCACTGCATAGCTTAGATTAAGCACAAATTAGGCTTCTGCTATAGTATGGAAAATATAGTGCATTTTCTTTAAATTGAATTGATGAATATTCTGTAGATGTGGGCATATTAGTTGTCCTTTATCTTTGTTTCTTTCATGTTCTCTTTCTTTTGCACTTGGTGTGCATGTGCATAAACTTTGAGGTAACTGTTTTAAGATACCATTTTAAAAATGGGACCGGATCTCCAAAAATGACCGAAGACTAAATTTGTTTTGCATATGTTTCCCACCTTCTAGGAATGAAGAAAAACTAAAAAAGAAATCTTTGTTATAGCGGTCCAATAAGGTAATGACATGTGTACTTTCTGGCTTGAGGCTTGTTTTGCTCCTTTGTCTCTATAAGAAGGAATTTAGGGCCAAAAAGTAGGGGTTCATTTTTTTGCAATCAACACTATGAATTATAAAAGGAATATCAAGCATGTTTTAAGTTTTTTTCTTATGTTTAGAGTTTTTTTATATGTATGGAATTTTGATAAAAATATAGTAAATTCAATGCATAGTGATACCAATTTCATTGCAATTGTCTCTCCTTTGTACTTTTTTTATGAGTTATGAATGAAATTAATCAACAATTGTTTTGTTCGTCTTTGTTGCTTCTCAGTGGATGCTTAATTTAATTCCTACTTATCCATTCAATGAGTTAATGTAAATGCTTGGATGAGATTGATAGCTCATATAAATTAGGTGTTGGGATATTCATAAGCACTGATGATCATGAATGTAATATGGGAGTGTTGCAATGAAATGTTTCTTGATATTGGATGTTGGTATTGTAGAATTGTTTTCTAGTTGCATAGATTGAGATTGACTCTCTGTTTGGGATAATACATTGGTTCGTGCAAAGTATGCATAATTCACTTTCTAGGTTCATTCATCAGCTAATCACTTTTTATTCAAAAAATTTTGAATGAATAAAAATGTAGTTGTTTTGTGTTGAGTTTTGTTAATCTCATGCTCCAAGGGTAGGATATCAATAAATGAACCACTAACTTGTTTGATATACTATGTTGTTGAGTAGCTGTGTGAGAATTATCTATTGTGTATAATGTATTGAAATAGTGGTCATATAAATTCTTGAGTATACATTATGGGATTTCCTTCTTGGCTTTCATAGAGCCCAAAGTGTAGGAATAGAAGTTTTGCAGCTTTTACTTGTTTGTTGGCCAATCCCTTTGGAGTACTAAGTTTTGGAAATGGAAAAGTTCATAGGTATTTCTGAAGATCAGCTTGTTTCTTAAAAAATAACCAATAGATTGGTGACTCTATTGGGGATTTGCTAAGTCTAGTCTCCAGTCCAGATATGGTATAGTTAGAGTTGAGTATTATATTATTCTTCACTATTGAAGAATAATTGGTTCAAAATTGTAGCACATAAGTTGCATTCGGTCTTATGCATCAAGTCCTAGTTAATTATGTTACATTACATGTCAGGTTTTGTTTAGAGTTTTTTCTAAAATTACAAATACCAAGTTGAAGTGCAATCACTTCATATTTCCCAACATTCTAGGTGGAGACTCTAAATTCTCATATACCAGTGTAAGATAAATTATTAAAACTAAGAGTATTCATAACTGGAGTATTAAGTACATCCTCCAAAAAGCATGTGATCTCCTTCAAAAGTTCAAAAATTATATAATAACTCATACTTTCAGAGAAGGAAATAACCTGGCAGACCTTTTAGCCATCATGGGCAGTATGAGGTAGGAAATACATATTTCTTCTGATGTAACATCGATTGGAAATTTCCTAAATATAGCACAATTGGCTGAAGAATATGCTTATCATCTCAAGTGAGTGATGCCAATCGTACCGAGAAGCCTTGAGCAACAATTTGGAAAATGAAAGTTCTTTCAAATTTGGCAGAGAAAACTTAATTTGTTGCTATTTTCATGTTAAAATTGGCACTTTTTATCATGATTACGTAGTTTTTCCAGTCAAATGTAGATGGATTGGTACCTTGAGGATATCATCTTGTGTTCTAATATTATGTTTACGATCTCCAATGATCTAATAGGACTGGCCTCACATGCAAATGGAAAGTTACATTTAAATCTTCCATTCATTAGTTAATTGTTGGTGGTTGTTTTCATTTAACTCTACCACTTCCTTGATGAATGCTTGCCGTATGATCTTTGGCTATTAATTTTCCCATACTTTGGAGATTTTTCACCAAATTTTTGGTGTATTGCTTGATGGTATCCTTTGGGTACCCACT
>VDFB02271358.1:368942905-369027114 GCA_007258455.2 Sequoia sempervirens
AATGATAAGATGATAATGCTAGTGAAATGATGATGAAATGATAATGAAATGATAATGATAATGAAATGATAAGATGATAATGCTAATGAAATGATGATGAAATGATAATGAAAAAAATGTTTGCATTGTCCTCCACAAATAGTCCAAAGAAATATGACAAACATTGGCCTTTCGAAACTCTGATGCAAATCCAATATGCAGTTATGTACAATGACCTAAAATGAAATGAAACTAAATGAAACTGACCATTTTGTTGAGCCTTTTGGCTAGCCTACTTAAATCATCATAGAGCATTTGAAACTGTTGGAAGTGTGTACAAGCATTAGAGGGGAAATTAGCACCAATGATGACCTAAGTACAACTTTCATGATTTTTGATATAGCAAGTGAGCACAAGCACCTAGGTATAATTGAACCAAGATGACTTGAGCATTCCTTGCGTAAACAGACAAAGACTAACCACCATCTGATGCAAATTTGGAACTGTCATTAATGATAACATTTGGAAATCATGTCTTGTGACATACTTGCAACAGATGGATAATTAACCTCAATACAATAGACAAAGAAAAATCATCTTCTTTCCTTGCCACTCTAGTTCAGTACATCATTGAGTGTGCTCTAGAGAAATGATATCAAAAATTAAACAACCATTGTTCAAAATAAAATACTGTTATTCCAAACATTATTGAGTTTATAGATCATCCAAATATGAGTCGTGATAAGGTACGTAACTGAAAGCTACTATGATATGGATCAACGATTGGATGTTTTATCAATACGGTTTGATTTGGTTGTTTTGTTTTTGCATGATTGGCTTCGATGTCATTGTCTAACTGTTTTGGTAAAAAATGAAAGTTGATTGCCCCCAATATGCCCATGTTTTCCCTTGGTATTGACACAACTTGCTGAAATGAATATGTACAATAATCAAGCCATGGTAAAACATTATCACTCGAGGTAAATAATGATAGCATGGTGCTGATGTGGCCTTAACATGATGAAAAAGATGTATGAAATGAATGTCAAAAAGTTAAATGCAGAACATGAACTAATAGATGGAGAGTTACAAATAGTGTCTGTTTGCCAGATTTTCACTATTTGTTTTTATTGCATTTTTCTTGTCAATAGATTGCCTATCGCCAGGTTTTCACCCTATGACTTTTTTCTTCTTTTTTTTTTAGTGCTGCTACCAAGATGCCTGTTTGCTAAGTTTTCACCAGGGTAACCATTTTTTAGGACTTTTTCTACTAGTTTGGAATTCTTTAGGACTTTTTCTGATTTTTTGGATTTTTTCAGGACTTTTTCTAATTTTGGTTACTAGGACTTTTTCTAATTTTTTGGAATTTTTCAGGACTTTTTTTGATTTTTTGAATTTTCTTAGGACTTTTTTTGATGATGATAACCACTTTAGACATAATACTTTTTCAGGTGTATTCTATTGATAGGTTCATCAAATAGGTCCCCTTCTAGTGTTGATATCTTGTAGGCTCCTGAACCATAGACTGCGATAACCACATAAGGACCTAGCCAATTTGGTTCAAACTTTATTTTCTTCTCTCTATCTAGCTAATTGAGTGGGTTCTCTTTTAGAACAAGATCACCCACTTGAAAGGTACGTGGATTTACTTTGTGATTATAGCTCTGAGACATCATCTGTTGATATGCTTTCAAATGATCAGCTGCTCTTTGTCTCTTCTCATCTAGGAGTTCAAGCTCTTGGAGTTGGGAAACTTTGTATTCATCATCCGTTGTAAGACCTTTCAATGATACCTTGAGTGAGGGAATCTCAACTTCTAAAGGTAATATGGATTCTACTCCATAGACAAGAGCAAATGGTGTTGCTCTTGTTGGTGTGTGGACACTGGTTCTGTAGGCCCATAGAGCAGGATTGAGTTGAATGTGCCAATCCTTTCTTGAATCATTCATAGTCTTCTTCGAAAATTTTAATATTGTTTTGTTTGAGGCCTCTGCTTGGCCATTCCCTTGTGGATAGTAAGGTGTTGAATATCTATGTTGAATGTGAAATCTCTCACAAAGCTCATCAACATCCTAATTTTTGAATGGACATCCATTATCTGTAATAATGGAGTTGGGAATGCCATACTGACAAATAATATAGTTGAGTATGAATGATGATATTTGTTTTCCAGCAACTTTAGTAAGAGGGACAGCCTCAATCCACTTGGTGAAATACTCTATAGCTGTGATGATGAACTTATGCCTGTTTGATGAGGAAAGATGAATCTTGCCCACTAGATCTAACCCCCATTGAGAAAATGGCCAGGTTGGTGTGAATGGTTGTTCCTGTGCGGGAGCACGAATGAGATTCCCATGAATCTGACATTTTGAGCATGTTTTCACAAAAGTGAATGATTCCCTCTCCATTGTAGGCCAGTAGTAACCCATTCTAATCAATTTCTTGGATAAGGTTAGTCCACTCGAATGAGTACCACAAATGCCACCATGAACTTCTTGTAAAGCTTTGTCATACTCCTCACGTTCAAGACATCGAAGTAAAGTACCATCAAGACCACGGTGATAAAAGGTGTCAATAATAAGAGTGTAGCGAGTGGATTGGCAGATAAAATTGCATTTTTGGTTATGGGATAAATCGGGTGGAAAGATATCGTCTTTGAGGTAGGCATAAATTTTTCTGTACCAAGGTGAATCAGATCCTACCAAGTGGAAAATTATTTGACTTTCAAGGGTATCATAAGTAGGTGTAAATGATTGTTCCACCAGAAATTCATAACAATTTGGAGTTTCTGGGAGTTGTAACAATGATGCAATCATAGCCATGGCATTAGCTGCTTTATTATCAAGTCTTGGAATTTGTGTGAATTTGATGTCCATTAAATATTTCTTGAAGTCATCAACTATCTTTTTATATGGTATTAATTTGTCATCTTTGGTTTGAAAATCATCATTGATCTGATAAATGACCAGCTGTGAGTCGCCATACACATGTAATTCTGTAATTCTGATTTCTAGTGTTATTTTAAGCCCAGCGATCAATGCTTCATATTCAACTATGTTGTTGGTGCATGGAAACATCGGCTTATATGATCGAGGAATAGTGTGTCCTTGATGGGTGACGAAAAGTATGCCTGCCCTTGATCCATGTTGAGTGAAAGAACCATCAAAATATAAGGACCATGGTTGTTTAGATTCTGTAGCAAAAATATCAGCATCTGGAAATTCAATGTGCAGGGAATGATCTGCTTGTAGTGGTGCTTCAGCTAGTTGATCTGTGATAACTTGTCCTTTGATTGCCTTGCAATCAACATAATGAATGTCAAACTCACTCAAAATAATTACCCACTTTTCTAACCTTCCTGTCAATGATGCTTTGCTTAATAAATACTTGAGTGGATCAATCTTTGAAACCAGATTGATTGTATGGGTTAAGATGTAATGTTGAAACTTCTGTGAAGCAAAGACTACTGCCAAACAAGCCTTCTCGATAGAAGTGTAGTTGATCTCATGACTTGTCAGTGTTCTACTGATGTAATAAATTGCACGTTCCTTTCTTGTAGAGTTTTCTTGTGCTAGCAGTGCCCCCAAAGATATCTCTATTGCATCAATGAATAAGATTAGTGGTTTGTCTAGATTTGGTGGTATGAGAACTGGTGGAGTCATTAAATACTGTTTGAGTTGTTGAAAATCCAATTCACATTTTTCATCCCACTTGAAAGGAACATTCTTATGCAGTAGATGTGTGAAAGGTAAACTTTTGTTGGCCAGTTGTGCAATGAACCTTCGTATAGACTGCAGTCATCCCTGTAGTGATCTCAACTGATTGATGTTCTTTGGTGGAGGAATTTCCGTAATTTCCTGTACTTTCGTAGGATCTACTTCAATTCCTTTTTCTAAAACAATGTACCCCAAGAGTTTTCCATATTTGACCCCAAAAACACATTTCTTGGGGTTGAGGTGAACTTTGAATTTCTCAAATCTTGCAAATATTTTGGACAATATTTCAAGATGTCCTTCTCTAGTGTATGATTTTTCCAATATGTCATCTACATAATATTCCATGAAGATATGCATCATGTCATGAAAGATTGTAGTCATGGCTCTTTGATAAGTAGCCCCAACATTCTTCAAACCAAAAGGCATGATGTTCCAACAGTAGGTTCCCCATGGACATGTGAAAGCTGTTTTCTCCTGGTCTTCAAGTGCAATCTTGATTTGGTTGTATCCAAAAAAACCATCCATTAATGAGTACATGGCATGGCTAGTTGTTAGATCAACTATAGTGTTGATGTTTGGTAGTGGGAAGTCATCCTTAGGACATGCTTTATTAAGATCTCTGAAATCTGTGCATATTCTCACAGTTTTATCTAGCTTGGATATAGGAACAATGTTAGAGATCCACTTTGCATAGTCGATTGGTCTTATGAAGCCCACATCAAGGAGTTTTCTCAGTTCTTCCTTAACCAATAATGCAACATGAGGGTGCATCTTTCTGAGTTTTTGTTTCATCGGCTTGGCCCCTAGTTTGATAGACAAGTGATGCATGATAAGATTAGGATCAAGACCAAGAATGTTAGCGTAAGACCACACAAAATTTAATTGATTTGCTTTCAAGAATTCCATGAACTCAGGTATTTCTTTCTCTGTCATTGATGCAGCTAATTGTAAAATTTTTGGTTTGTCGAAAGTCTCAAGATTGATAGCATTTGTAGGCTCAATCAAAATAGGTGATCACTCATGGTAGTGGTCCGGGAGAGTGTCAAGATTCCCATCATTTGGTGCCTCAAATAGGTTTTCACCATCTGATACGCTCTTTATTTTATCTTTTGTTTGATCTAATACTGCCAGATTTTGGTTTTCACCATTAGATCTTTCTTTTTTGTTTTTACTTTTGCAGCTAGGAGGCTTGACACTCTCCTGATCAAAAACTCTATGTCAAAAATCACTGGAGGAACAATCATTTATATCCTCTACAGAGAGGAAGTTTATGATAGCTTCATCACTTGGAAACATAGGTATATTGATAGGTTTGGTTGAGTCCCAATCAATGAGATCAGGATAAATTAAAGATAGCGGATCGTCAGGTTGTGTGAAATCGGCTATGGTTATAGTCATAATGGAGTGGTCCGTAGGATCCAAGATATGAGGTGGGTCAATGATGATACTATCCTCATGATAGTCTTGTTCATTTAGATTCGACTCAGCATCACTAGAATCATGGTGAATTTGTAGTTCTAATTTGCGTGTTTGGGTCCCTAAACCTTGTCCTTCGATTGTTAGGGACCAAAGTATCTTGACTAGCTTTTATGTTGGCACAAGTTTGAATATTGGAATTATCAGATGGTATCATGATTTCCTGTCCATCATAAGGAAACTTAAGACATTGATGATAGGTTGATGGGACAGCTTGCATTTGGTGGATCCAAGGATGACCCAACAAGATGTTATATGCAAGATCATGGTCTAGTACTTGACAGAAAGTATTCTTTATAATAGGGCCCACTCTGATTGGTAGCATGATTAGACCCTTGGATGCTCTTTCTTCATCATTATAAGATTTTATGGTAATCTTTCTTCTGAAATCAATGGAGTCCTCAGAAAATCCTAAAGCCTTAATCAACTTCATGGTACAGATGTTCAAACCAGCACCTCCATCTATTAGAACTCGTCTGATATGAAACTTGTGAACCATGACTTATAAGTACAATGATGAATTATGGGGATGAATTATGGAAACACCATCTTTTTCAGAGAATGAGAGGCAAGTGGGTGAAGACAAGTGTCCTACCATGGTTTGAAATTGGTTCACATCCAAATCAGTGGATACATTCATTTCAACGAGGGCTTTTTCGAGAATTTCCTTATGGGCTGGGGAAATCTTCAATAGTTCTAGAATAGAAATTTGAGCGGGGGTTTTCCGAAGTTGATTGAACAAATCATATTGATGTTGAGGTGGAGGTTCAGTGGATTTTGAAGAGGCACCCTTTAAGACAACTTTAGCTTGTGCTCTTGTTGTTGCATTGACTTCTCTATATTCCACCTTCCTGTTGACTTTAATGACATTTACCTGCTCGTTGTCTGTGTAGAGATGATTGATTATATGATCATCATTGATATGATTCACCTTTTTTTCAAAAGACTCACCCTTTTGATAATTGGGCAAAGGGTTGCGAAATGCTTGGTGATCTGCGTTGGATTTTTGATGTCCTTCTATTGTAATGATGTCATTGTCGATTAAGTATTGAATGGCATTCTTCAAGGCTTGGTAGTTATTTGTTCGATGACCTTTGCACTGATGATAATCACAATAGTATGCCTCATTCCATGATGGAGGCTTTACACTGGGTTCATAGTTTCGTTGAGGCGGAAAAGTAATGACATTTTTGGCCATCAACTCTTTGAATGCAGATTCTAAGATTGACCCAATGAAATTAGAAAGTTCTTCTATTTGAGAATGAAAAATCTTGTTGTATTTGAGGTATTCCCTAAGGAATTGCGTTTGTTATTGGTTCTCGGTAACCAGTTTGTTAGGAAGTCCCTTGATTCTGCAGTGGGGTGTTGGTTATATTGTTCCTCAGAGGAGGAGGATTATTTCCGTGATTTGTAATTGAGTTGACATTGTTGTTGTGAATGTTTGGAGTACTGAGGACAAATGGCTTTTTTGAGGCATGATTCACATCAACAACACCATCGTTCATCATATTTTGGTTGCGAGTCCAAAATTTAGACTTGTCCTAATTATTGTGATGGTTGGATGAGCTAGGATTGTCTTTGTCATGTTTTATTATTCCTCTTTTGACCAAAGCATTTTCAATGGTTATGGCATCTTCAATCATTTTCTCAAAAGAAGGAGGACAATGTAAGTTCAAATGATAGCTCATTTATGAATTTAAACTGTTAATGAAGGTAACCATCTTTTCCTTTTCAGGAACAAGACGTGGATATCTGGTGAACATTCTTCTCCATCTCCGAAGAAACGTAATGAAGGATTCGCCAGGTTTTTGTGCAACTTTGCAAAGATCTATCATGGTGATCTAGTGTTGTATGTTGTAGGAATATTGTGATATGAATAAGTTGATCAATTCTTCAAATGTCCGAACGAGAGGTGTAATCTTAGATAGCCATTCCATAGAGTGAACTCCAAGGCTCCTAGGAAACAATCACAACAAGTAAGTGTCTTCATGAGTGAATTCTAATGTCATGTTTCGGAAGTCTCTGACATGATCGATTGAATCTGATTTCCCATTATAGTGATCAAATTTTGGCATTTCACAATTTTTGGGAAAAGGAATCATGTTAAGACTTCTATCGAAAGGATAAGGACAAATGTCCTCTAGAGTATATTTCTTTGTGGTTGTTCCCCCTTGTAACTCTTTGATTTGTCCTTGAAGTGCTTTGATTTGTTGGGTCAAGGCACTAAGATAAGAAAGGGGTTTTTCTTCAGGTTTGCTTTTTAAATTATTAGTATTAAAGTCATGAGGCAATTTTGCTCCTTGGTCAGCTAAGTAGCAGAAATATTTTTCTTTATCCCACTGCAAGATCTTTTCTATAGCTTTGTGAAATTTTGGATCTTGCTCAACCCCTCTAAGACATTCCTTATCTTGTTCCTCATCACTATCCACATGGATTTTATCTCTATATTTATGAAATGGATTTTCTTCTTTGTTGTCCATGCTATTGTTGAAAAGTGGATTTTGATTTATACTGAAAAGAGGATTACTGCTTTCTCCTTCTTCTTGAGTGTTTTGAATATGACTTTCTTTTTGGATTGTATCCTACAATTTATTGTGTTGAGATCTTGTGGAGATAGGCATATGATTTTGAAAATTTCCTCTAGACTTAGATTAAAGTTTTTGAAAAGTGCAATGGGAATGATATTTTGATCTAATAAGATGTGGAATATTATGATATGATCAAGGATGCTCCTAATTTTTGATTGTGGCTTCTAATGATGAAGGATGTCAGAATCCTGTTGGGAAAGTTGAACCAAAAATTAGAAAGTTGTTTTGAAAAGTGCACTTTAAGAGATTTTGATCTTTGTTTTCAAAGAAATTATTTCAAGATCTTTGAAGAATATGACTAGGGTGTGAAGGATATTCAATAGCAGGTTGTGGTATGTTATCGAACTCAAGAGGTTGGTTATGATTATGCCATTGTGATAGAGATAATCTCTGATAATAAGCTCGAGAATCTAAAGGATCTACAACATACTCCTCAATGAATCCCCTAACAAATTTTTGATAACTATGAAGAAACCCACGGAAATGAAGAAACACGTGTCAACTTTTGTATAATTTTTTTCTCTTTTACAAGGTTTTCTTGTATCCTAATGTTTTCTTGGGTTTTCTGATCCTTTTGGACACTAATTTCTTGGGAAATTTTGTTGATTTCTAATCTCTAAGCATGAGAAAAGTATTGGGAATGTTATTGGACCAATGGTATGATTTTTTTTTTGAGTGATTTTAGTTGTTGTTCTTCATGTTCATTTTGGATGATCTTTTATTTGAATTTATGTGATGGAAGACATAACAAACATTTTGAAAAATAGTTGTTTTTAAGGCCCTACACTAACATGAAGTGTTTGACCAAGAAAATTTTTTCAACAAATGTTTTCACAGTCTTTGCACATGAAAGACAATTTAAACAGACTCACTCTTAATGCTCAAGTAGGTCATTCTAGTAATCAATAGCCCACATCTGGAAACATTAATGACTCCACATAGCCATAAACTCATCAAAGTTAGCCCATATTTTTTGTCTCTTTCTAAGTGGCGTACTCGCAGATTTAGAAGTGGATCTGCAGGTCCCCTAAGCAAAAAGTCCTTTGCAGTTATATGGTGAGTGTCTTAGGAGTAGATTCTTTCTCACCCTGCTGATTGGCCAGAATGTTGAGAAGCCGACTTGACCGCCACTACACTGGGATTGCATTGTAAAGATTTCCGTTCGGTGCGGCAATAATAAACTCCCTCAAGAGACCTCCCAACCTTTAGAACAAATGTTTTGGGGATGGTTATCTTGCACACTACCGGAAAAAGAGGGTTTCCCTAGATTTGCTTTAAATTTTATAGTGGGGCGGAATAGCTTGGCTTTGGCTTGAACCCACTTGAGTTGTTCCCGTAGGGTGAGTACTTTTTCCCACTACAACAGGCTCTCTAAAGGATGTAATTAAAGCAGTAAGAATTCATGAAATTGAAAAGGCAAGTCTGGTATTTTCATCACCCAGTTAAGGGGAGAGCATAGACCTATTGCCACATACAAAGCAAGCAGATGTTCTTTTTAAATTCCAAATCATAATGATCTAATCTAAGTGAAGATATTGGTTCACTAAAATCAAATTGTTCAATTTTAACTGCAAGATCATTGTGTGGTGACTATCCTAGATTGCTTCATTTTATCTAGATGTGGCTACCCTAGGATTGTTTCATTTTAAAATATAGAAAAAGAAAAAGAATTATGTCTGTGGAAGGTGTCAGACTCAGAATTCTATATTTTTGTTACAATCCATATGCGCTAGAACAAAAGGTATATGCACTAGAACAGGAGGTATATGCGTTAGAATAGAGGGTATATGCACTGGAATAGAAGGTATATGCGCTGAAATAGAAGGCATATGCACCGGAATAGAAGGTGTATGTGCTAGAAGAAAGATTCTATATGCTCTTAAAACAGTTACTATGTGTGCCAAAGGAAAGTTACTGTATGCACCTAAACAGTTACTATATGTGCCTAAACAGTTACTATATGCACCTAAATAGTTACTATATTCACCGAAATAGTCACTATATGCACCGAAACAGTTACTATATGCACTCCAGAATCTTGCAAAACAAAAAATTCAGAAACCCTGTATGTGCTATAGAAAATGTTGAATGCACTTAAACACCAAATTTTTTACGAAAGTTGAATCCAGAACACAGAAATTGTCAAAAAAACTTGCAGAGACTATTAAATTTGTGGGTTCAAGCCCCACGGTGGGCGCCATTTCAATGTGTGAGTGAAAAATGTATCAATTTAAATGAAATTCAAACACATATCAATACAACATTAAATCAGGAAAAACTGAAAAAGAAAACATAATGAACAACTCTAACCGCAGCTTCCATGAAATTGTCTTATCTCTCTCTAACTCTAGCATTTTGTTGTTTCCAATAGCTCTCAGATCAGCAGATCAAGCTCAACAAAATGATAGCATGAAGAATGAGATTTTAAAATGCACACTATCCTAAATGCAAGGCTATGCTAAGATGAAAGTATTGTTGTGATGCTAAAAGGTTGTGATTGCATAAGCTGATTGCATGTATGTTCGTGCATTTTTGTATGTATGCATAGGTAACCAAAGCTTGGATTTGCACCGACATTTATAGAGTTTTTGAAAGGATTCGATTGGCTGATTTGATGAACGGCACAGATTAAGCTTGTTTGGATGGACGGTGGAAGATTTTCGAAAGTGGAGAGGGAGATAGAAGGTTTCCCTTTTCCTTCAATTTCCATCATTGAGATCCGAAGGGAAATTTCCATTTCAAAGAGTGAGTTTGGAATGAGTTAGAATTAAATAAAATAAATTTATTTAATTTGTAAGTGAAAACGGATATAGAAACTCGCATAATTAAATAGATTATATTTAATTATGTTTTAGAAATGAATTTAGAGTGAGGAAAATATTAAATAAAATATTTAATATTTAATTTGATTATGGGATGAAGAGAATATTCCATTATCTAAATATTCAAATATTCAAACTTTAGAATGATATGATAATTAAAATAAATAATCGTATTTATTTAATTTAATTAAGAGGAATGTGGGAAATGTCAATAATTAAATAAAATTATTTATTGAACAATCTAAACAAATAATTAAATTTATTTATATGTAGATGACTTTAGGAGAATTAATTAAATAAATTATATTCAATTAATTAACAAGCTTAATCATGACCATTTTTAGACATATACACTACATATTAATTTGTGCAGGAGAAATATTCCTTTTCCTATGATTGGAAATATTTAAAAAGATTTATCCCATTAATTCTTATGGTATATGAAATGGTTGCCATTATTTTCCCCAAAATTTGTGTGCAGGCTTCTTTTTTCTCTCTTAGAAATGGTAATCTATCACTCCATTAGCAATCTCTTTTAATATGCCTCTATGAGTGAAAAATTCAGTATTCAGTGACAGGAGAAGCTTTAGTGTAAGCTTGGCACTCCAACCATGGAATTTGAGAATTAACTATCCCATTGAATATTGGGAGAGACCGTTTGAGGAGATCCTTGCTCAGGTAGACTTCAACCTTATTCTTAGAACTAGAAGTATGTGTGAAGAAGATGCAATTCGTTCAGTGTTGGGTGTGGAAATAATTCGGCCGAGAGCTCGATGAGTTTTATTTCCTTCCCTGGTGCTTTCTACTTTCTTGTCAAATACTATGGATTTGCTTCAATCTTTGAGGGAATTAGAGTTAATTGTAGCTAAATTTGTAAACTCTCAATTCTGTGATGAGAATGAGTTGTTGAATCTTGTGCAAAAATATAATTTTTTTCTGGGGAATGCTACATTGAAGGTTTATTTCTGTGCAATTATATAAAAGAGAAAGTAGGGTATGAAGAAAATTTTGAGGCTATTGGATTGGGGCTTCAATTTGGTAATGATTATGCCCTATTATCTGATCTAAACAAAAATAAAAAAATAATTTGTGTTTCTTTGGAGGTTGAAATCAAACAAAATTTTTCTCTTGTCTCCTTTCTAGAGGATTATGCACTGAAAGTTCCCTTTTTCCGACCCTCAACTAGGAAGTAACCAGTGGTAGTAGAGTCTGTTGCTTTGTTACGCAGAGAATTTGATGAATTGGAAAATGCATATTGTACCATTTCCTTTCATCAGGGTTCCAAGGCGGTCAGTCCTTTAGAATTTGTGGCCCAAATAGAAGAAGAAGCACCTTTTGTGGGCTATGAATTTTTTGCAAAGGAGATGCCTCACCCAACCATGCTCGAGCTATAGAATGAAGAAGTTGTTGTACACGACCAAAATTCAACTTGTGTAGAGAGAATCATTGAATAGCATACAAAGATAATTTGTTTTTTGCATTTTGAGAGGCTTTGAATGTATAACTTTAGATTTTATGCCTCATTTGGCACCACTCATTTTGAGATTTTAGAAAATATAAGGTGGCGAGACTATAGCTAATTTTGTAAAATATGAATATCCTACATATGGGATAATTTTGTACTCAATATATTTTCAAACAAGCTATAACCAGAGGTTTTCTTCTAGGTTCTTTCTTGCTGATATGCCCTCTGAACCAAGTCTATGTACATACATTATATTTATTAATATAATATTGTGGCAAGTCCACTTTTACTAAAAAATGTAAAAATTCTCAAAAGGAATGTAAGAAGAAATATTCTGACATATTTGACACCATGAAGAAGACCACAAGTTATACAAAGAAGCATCCTAAGCAGAAGGTGAAATCTGAATGTAGAAAAGAGAAGCAACTCGCCTGGGTTAAGAAAAGCTCTGAATCAAGTAAGTATATTAAATCCCCTACCAATGGATCTCCTACATTTAATGTTGAAGTAAGTAGTGCAAATATCTAGGAAGAGGCACATGAAGTTGAAGTGTCTAACATAGATCAAGGAAGTTGTCCTATTGAGAAAGTGCTTGATAATGAGCTTGACATTTCAAGAGAGGAGGATAGGTGAGAGTTTTGGAGAAAAAATAAGAAGTTCTGGAAACCTTTAACTACTGGAGTAGGGTCTGTTTTTAATGGAAATAATTTCAAGCCAAGGGGTGAGTCTCCTAATATGGAAGTACACATTTCTCTTGAGGAAGACCCAATTGATCAAACCTACTATACTCCTACACCACGTGAGCTTAGAGATGTCTTAGAAAATGGGGAAGACATAGAAAAAGACATGTGAGCCTTAAAAGAGGAATAACTTAGGCTTAAGCAAGAAGAGGAGAATAGACAGAAGGGGTTGAAGGAGAAGGAATATAGGATTAGAGCTAAGCAACTTGAGAAAGATGCCTAGAAAAAAAAAATAGAGAAGATGAGAGAATATTCTGCTAGGTGAAAGGACTTTGAAGAAAATGTATCTAAGTTTACTGCTAAAAATACTTATGAAATTCCTAAAGAGATAGTTTAGATGGGGACCTCTTTCACTAGTACCTATATCACATCTATTTTAACTACCATATCTTTAGATTCTTCTGCCATTACTAAGAAAAAATAATTTGTAGATCATGGAAAGATGCCCATTGATCAGATAAAGAAGACTACCTTCAATACCTCTGGTACTAATACTTAGAATACAAATACCTATACTTCATTTGCTAAAACCACCATCAATAATGCTAAGATTGATCCTACTCCATCAAATGTACCCCTAGATCCTAAGCTCTTGAAATTGCAGTTTGTAAATGACAAATTGGAAGAAAAGTTAAGAAAAGCCGAAATAGAAGCCACTAATGTGGAAATAGCTAGGAAGATTGCTTTCCTTAAAATTTCCACACCAACTCTAGAGGCTTTGAGTTTTGGACATGATAGTAGTGAGTCAAAAAAGAATAATTTTGAAGGACATACTCCCAGTGGAGGAGGTGGTGGAGATCAAGGTGGTGGAGGTGGAGGAAATAATAAGAACAAGAATGCCTATTCTAAAGATGATGAAGGAGACAAGAAAGCAGGTGGTTTTGATGAAAGTGGAAAGGGTAAGGATAGTAGTCAATATAACAACAAAAGAGATGATGAGCAAAGAGATTCTCATAAAGATCGACATACAAGGAGACCACACCAAGTAGATAGATATCAATAGTTGTGTTTGACTAAAATACCTAGCTATCCCAACCCATTTATTGAAGATTTCAAACCTGCTCTAGTCAGAATCTTTGGTAACAATGCCTTGAGTGGTGAAGATCATCTCAAAGCATTTCCAAATGTTATGGATGACTTTGAGGTAGAAGCAAAGGATTTCATGATGAAGTTGTTTATGTTGTCTCTCATTGAAGATGCTTGAGAATGGTATCAGAGTTTTCTTGCCAAGAGAATTAGATCTTGGGAGGAATTCAAAAGGATATTTAGAGAGAAATATGGTGACAAGAATGATTCAAGTTTTTTTTTGAATGAATTTAGTAACATTGGTAAAGGTCCTAATGAATTTGTGGTTGATTTCAATACAATGTTCCAAAAGACTAGGAAGAGGTTGCCTCCTTGTCTACAATTAAATGGAAATGTATGCTTGGTAAATAATTGCAATGCTTTTGATACAAATATGAGTTACCGCTTGCTAGATAAGAATCCTCAAACATTGAGGGAAGCTTACAAGATGGAAGAACATATTGAGAATATTAGTAGAGCAACGGGTAAAGTTGGCAGAAGAGATGATTCAAAAATCTTTAGAAATACAAAAAGGGAGGATAAAAATTTGGGTTCTAATGGGGGAACTCTTGAGGATAAGATTGATAATTTTATGAAAACTATAAATGACAAAATTGTAAAACAAGAAAAGTCTCAACCAAAAAATTATCGAACGAATGAAAGAACTCTTTGGTTGTAGGATAACCCATAATATACCAATTGGTATAATGGGAGGCCTATTCCTAATAATCAAAGAAATTCCTAGAATAAGGCCCTATTGGATCCTCTATAAAGAATTCAAATTTTTTTGTTGAAGACACCACTTGGTGCATGGTTTTGCAAATACCACATTCTCCTTAGAAAATTGCAGTTGCACAAATGGTTGAGGTCGAAGAGGATATGCCTAAAGACTATGATCATCCAAATGAAGAGGTTATTGATATACTCATTTTTATGGGTGATTCTGATTTTACTGACAGTGAATGCTCATTTGATATGGAGTCTCATGAAATGGACATAGATGATCAAAGGAAAATTGCTCGTACATATCATCAGCAAGTTCTCTCTGATGAGAATGTTGATAGTGATATTGAGGTATATAATATGGAATCAATTAAAGATGGTGGGTATGTGTAGGATCATGATGGGCCAAAAAGTGGCAATATGATGGGTATGTGGCTAGTGACTTTTTTTTACCCAAAATTGATGAAACGAAAAGGATTTTAAGGGAGATTCTCAAATTTCCACCAATATAAATTATACTTTACATTGAATTTAATAAGTAATTGATAAAAACACTGAAGACAAATCCTGAAGTTACAAGAAAGGATGCCAAGCATATAGATGGGTAACCAAAAATCAACAAAAGGAGACTAGCAATGAACAAGGTATGCTCCCAATTGAGTTACCCAAGTATAATCCTAGGTATGTACACAATCATCATGGAAAAAATAGGCCCTTAAGTGGCAAAAAAATTAGAAAAATCAGAGTTAGGCAACTTGAAGTAAAAATTTGAATAAGTTATCTATATTATTTCAAAAATATCTAAGAATATAATCTATAGAAAATTGAATGTAGTTTCTAAACTACTAGGTTTATTTAAGAAAAAAAAATCTATTTGGTGAAATTTTGAAATTTGAATGCAGTAGTACTTAAATTTTAGGGAAAAAAATAGTAGCTGTCTGTCTAACCACCCTAACCACAATAAAATGATAATATTTTTTTATAATATTTTAGATATAAGTAGAGGACTCATGTTTGGATGTGATGCATATTTTTTTGTAATTTTCTTCCAAGTAAATAATTAATTATCAAATTTTTATTACAAATTTTAAAAAATATAAAAACTTGTATGTCTTACCACCTTAACTTGGTCAAAACTTCATGAAATTCATTTTTTTTTTAAAAATCCTATAGTATGTGAAGCATAGAATGTGACGCATGTTTCGGATTAAAAAAATGTAATACTGTTTGAAAGCTATAGATGTTTTTCAATCAACCTATCAATCATGACTTTAGTCATAATCCAATTAGAAAATGAATAATAATTATTTATTAAATTCAAGGTAAAGCACAATTTATATTGGTGGAATGCTGAGAATATCCTTAAAAAACCCTTTTCATTTCATCAATTTTGGGTAAAAAAATAGTCGTTAGCCACATACCCTACACATACCCATCATATTACCACTTTTTGGCCCATTATGACCCTGCACAAACCCTCCTATTGATATGTTTCAATTACTTATCCAAGTAAAATTATTTGTGCCTTTTCTTGAAATGATAAGAATAGATGAACATAAGGAAAAGGTAGTAGCCCTTATGAATGATGCTACTATAGCCTATAACGATTTAGTGGTTCCCACTCCACCCAAAGTGAGTGAAAAGGATAAGAAAGACAAGAAAGTTGAGGGAGTCATCACTAAGATTCCCGATATCTTCCTAGGGAACTTAGTGACTACTTGTCCTAAGAAGATTGATCCATTTTTCATCACATTGATTGTTGAGGGAAATTTTTCTAAAAAATTGTATTATTGATTCTAGAGCATCCAATAATATCATGCTAGCTCCAAAATTATGGAGGCATTGGGACTGAATGTTGATAGAACTCATTGTAAATGCTATGCCATGAATTCAAGAGAAGTCCTTATTATTGGTGTGATAAATGAACTTCCTTACAAATTAGCAGCTTATCTAGACAAAGAATTCAAAATGAGTGTGGTGGTAGTGGATATCCCACCTAATTATGGAATGCTACTATCTCAGAAATGGAGTGCATCTATGGGAAGCAATATTCAATGTGACATGTCTTATTCCACATTTAACATTGATGGTAAGGATGTTCAAGTGGTGCAAGAACCAAAGGTACAACATATGTGGGAGCATGCTCTTGAAGATGACACAATTCTTTTCATAAAAAATGATATCAGTGATTTCAAGGTGGAAGAAGTACTAGGAAAAGTTGATAGGTACCCTACACCTATAAAAAATGAGGTTTTAAGATTAACTAATAAGGATGGACTTTCGAAAATGCACTTTGATGGTGCAAGTTGCAAAGAAGGGTTTGGTGCAACAATATTATTGGTGTAACCTAGCAGCAGTACATAAAAAATCTCTTTCACTTTATCTTTTGTCTGCATGAATAATGTGGTAGAATATGAAGCATTATTACTAGGATTGAGATTGGATGAGAAGAATGAAATAAAAAATTTAATGGTAATTGGTGATTATGAGCTTGTGATATCCCAATTAAGGGCCAAATATGCTTACAAAAATAACAGACTGAAGTAGTATAGAAATGTTGTTTAGGATTCCATTGAGAAGTTTGATTATTTTGGAATTGACTAGATGGAAAGAGGACATAACATAGTAGATGAATTACTTTCTAACATTGCGCTAAGGACAAATGACATAAATTTTATAGGTATCTCTAAGGTTGAGGTACAATCAAGGCCTTCCATTCCTGACAATGTATAGAACTGGTAGATTTTCAATGATGATGAGGACATTCTCCAATTTTTGAAATTTTGTTGACAAATATGAAGGTTAGGAGATTAAATTTGGTGGATTTATTGAAAATGTAGATGGTAAGGGCACAATATTTGGAGGTCATCTAGTTAAAGACAAAGAAAATCCCCAAAGGCCTTGTTGCACTTGAAAGAGTCTTTGAACAGTCAAGATAAAAGTAAGATTAAGACAACTACTACTCATCCAGAGGACCTAAAGGAAGTAAATTTTGGGATTGAAAATGCCCCTAAGAAAGTTTATGTAGGAAAGAAGATGAAACCAAAGGTTAAGGAAATGTTGATTTCCTTATTGAGAAAGTATATGCATTTGTTTGCTTGGTCATTTGATGACCTGAAAGCCTATAGGGAGGAATTGTTTCAACATGAGATTCCTTTGAAGGAAAATGCTAATCCTTTCAAGAAGAAGCAAAGGCCAATTAATCCTACTTTGGCTCCCAAGATGCAAGAGGATCTGATAAAGTTAAGAGATGTTGGCATCATAAATCCCATCAAACATTCTTCATGGGTATCCAATCTAGTGCTAGCTGGAAAAAAGAATGTTGATATAAGGTTGTGCATTTATTTTAGGAATTTGAATATATCCTCATTAAAGGAAAATTATCCATTGTTGAACATGAAAGCCATGTTAGAGAAGTTAACCGGTTATGAGCTATTGTCAATGATGGATGGTTTTTCAGGTTATAACCAAGTGAAGGTAAAGGAATTCATGCAGTATAGACTACATTCATTACTCCATGGGGCACTTATGTATATGTGAAGATTCCATTTGGTTTAAAAAATGAATGTGTCACTTTTTAGAGGGAAAAGGATGTAGCCTTTTTTGATTTTATTGATTTATTTATGGCTATCTACCAAGATTCCTTGACTGCCTACTCCAAGAAAGAGGAAGATCATTGTATGCATTTGGAAAAGTTATTTTTCAGGTCTCTAGAGTATGGGATATCTTTGAATCCAAAGAAATGTGCCTTTGGGGTTACTGAGGGAAAATTGCTTGAGCACATTGTGTCTAAAGGAGTTCGGATTGACCTTGAAAGGGTAGTAGCCATAGATAGGATCCCTCAATCAAAGAATGTCAAGGGCATTCGGTCATTCTTTGGATAGATAATTTTTTTTTTTTGAGAAGGTGTGTGAATACTTTGCAAAAATCACTAGACCTATTTCAAAGATGTTGAAGAAGGGAGAAAATGTGCTTTGGAGTGAGGATCCTAGTTAGGAATTCAAGAAAATTAAACAACATATCAAGGAGGCTCCAGTCTTGAAATCTCTAGATTTCTCTAAGACAATGCACATTTTCTCTTTTGCTTCTTTTCATACTATTGTTGTTGTTTTATTACATAAAAATGAGGAGGGCTTTGAGCAGCCCATTGCATTCTTTAGGAAATATTTATAGGCCACATAGCTCAAATATGAGATGATTGAAAAGCAAGCATCTGCTCTAGTTAAGTTTGTGAATAATTTCAAAACTTACCTAGTGGGAGCTACTATCATAGCTTTTGTACCAAGTGTTGTTGTGAATATATCTTCATTTAGCATGAAACTATAGGAAGGAGGTGTAGATGGATCAACATGATCCAAGAATTTAACATAGATTTATAAATTATCAAATTAGTAAGACGGTGGGGCCTAGATAAATTGATGGGAGAAACTAATTTGGAGGCTAACCAGATTAATTAGATAGAGATTGTTGATGTTGGAACTATCTATGATATGTAAACATGGGGGTGGTATAGAAGGATTCTCCAATATTTACAAACTTTTTATTGTACAATAGATATGGCTGATAATGACAAGAGGACATTAAAATTGTATGCCATCAAGTATGTGATTATTGGTAATGAGCTATGGTGGAGAAACTCAAATGGTGTATTGCTCAAATGTATTGATGGAAAAAAGGCATTGGAAATCTTGCAGGAAATTCATAATGGAGTGTGTGGTGGTCATTACATGGAAAAGACCACTACTCATAAGGTCTTGAGAGCAAGATTGTGGAGGCCTACTATCTTCAAGAATTCTCACAAGTTTGTCAAGACTTGTGATACTTGTCAAATATTAGTAGGAAATCTAAAATTTGTAGGAAATCTACCACTTAGACCTATTTCTGTTCAAGCCCCTTTCCAAAAATGGGGAATTGATTCCATTGGAGAGATCCCAAAAAAGTCTAGATGAGGGAACTCACGGATCCTTATTGCTATTGACTATTTCACAAAATGGGTAGAAGCAATACCCACAAGAAAGGAAACAAGAAAAGTAGTGGTGGATTTCCTATTGAATAATATTCTCAACGGGTTTGGAGTCCAAAAAAAGATCATTTTAGATAATGCAATGTGTTTTAGATCTGAGGAATTCAAAGACTTTCATGATGAACATGACATAAAAGTCTCTTTTTCTACCATCCTTATGAAAATTACCAGGATGAATATAGCAATAAGAGCTTAAAAAAATTTATCAAGAAGGTGATGGAGAAGAACAAGAAAGTTGTGGACTCAAAGCTGAAGTTGGAACTCTAGACATATAGAGTGATTGTGAAAAAGTCTACTAGTTATTCACCATTTGGATTGGTATATGGTTTGGATGCTAGGTTGCCAAAAAATAACTTGTTAAAGATGTATAATTTTGTGCAAGAATATGACAATGATATCTGTGATGATATGCATCACATAATTGATAATCTAGTGCAATTGGATGAAACTGGGTGTTGTCATAATAGTGGTTTACAATTCCTGAGAGGAACGAATTTTAGCTGAAATCACATATTTTTAGAAAATATAATGATTTACGCCTTAGAAAGTTCCATTTTAAGGATTCCAATTGAAGAGGGTTGGATCAAATCATCTTAGATCAAACCCCCTTGGATAGAACCTCACTAGTTTTAAACCATACCTATAAATGTGTCTCCTTTAAACCTATCAAAATGTTGATAAAAAATCACTTTTGATTTAGATTTTGGGGGATCAAATGAATTCATTTAAAATTTATTTCAAATGATTATGGTATTCCTCAGAACAAGCTATCCAATGAATATAATTTTAATATGTTTTGGTTTTGTTATGTATTTGTTTTTAAGTTTTATTAAACATAGGTTTTTCATCGAAAATGAATTTTTTTGTTCTTCACATGTGGAAAAATAGAAGATTATCAAAAAAAAATTTGAAAAATATGAGTGCACCAGATATTGAAGTCCTTGATCCAAAAAAAATTTAAATTAAATTTTGACATATACAAAAGAAGTTATGCATAGGTGCGCGTTTAATTGTAATTGTTTGACTTTGAAACTTGATTAAGGAAAAATATTCAATAAAAACTATCTAACCAAGTGGAAGCACTAGATATTAGAGTTACAAATCTAAATTTGAAAGAATTATAATTTTATCCTTCATGGAAAAAGTTATCGTATTGCGGCCACTTTTTAAAAATGTTGTTTTAAAAAATCTATTTTCGTGGGAGATGAAAAAAGAAGTGCAGTTTGATTCCAAAAAAATTGAAAAAAATATTTTTAGAATCTACAGACAAAATTTGATGAGACTCTAGTTTGCACCATCTTCAAATTCCTCACAGTTTAGCCACTATAGGTGCTCGAATGGGAAGATTTAGTTAAAAATAATAATTTCAGTGTCCAGTTTGGCCAAAAATTGTAAACCACTATTATGGGATCACCCAACTAGAAGAGAAGCTCAAGCCAAAAATGAAAAGCTATAGATGGAAGTCAAGCACTTGTTTGATAAGAGAGCTTCTCCCAAAAAAATTGAGGTGAATAGTATGATACTAGCTTGGAATGCAAGGGTTGAAGATAAGGGTAAACATGCAAATTTTGAAGTATTGTGTTTAGGCCTTTATTTGATAGCCAACACACATGGGGAGGATTCTTATTTCCTCGAAAGCTTGACTGGTGAACTTTTTGAACTGCAAGTACATGGACATTTCTTAAAGCCATACTTCTCCTACGTATGTTATGATTCCGTGTACACTGTATTTTTTGTACATTTTGTATATAGGTGTGTTTTCTTTGGTTGTGTCTAGCCCGTTCTTGCTACCTAGTCCAGGTAGTTTCATAGTTTTTGGTTTACTGTGTTTGATCTATTTGCTTCAACCTAAGATTCTAGGATCTCTCCATGCTTGCCAAAGGCATGCATCCCCAGTTAGAGACACTGATGGAACTCCTAAGATTTTTTATGTTGCATCTCAAACCTTGCAGAATTTTGGGTAAGATTTGTATTTGGGGGGCTTACCTAGGGTTTTGATTACTATCACTATTTAGGGTTTTATAGCTTACCCAAGATCCTACTTGAAAATCCCTTTAGTTTATTTTCTTTCCAGGGTCTTAATTTTCCATTGACCGGGTATGTGCATGATGAACATGGAAAAAATAGGCCCTTAAGTGACAAAAAATTCAGAAAAATTAGAATTAGGCAACTTGACATAAAAAATTGAATAAGTTATCTATATTATTTCAAAAATGTGTAAGAATAGAATCTATAGAAAATTGAATGTAGTTTCTAAACTATTAGGTTTATTTTTTATTTTTAAATTTTATTTGGTGAAAATTTGAAATTTCAAAGTAGTAGTACTTAAATTTTTGAGAAAAAATAAGAAGTAGGTGTCTATCTAACCACCCTAACCACAATAAAATGATAATATATTTTATAAGGTTTTATATATAAGTAGAGGACTCATGTCCCAATGTGATGCATATTTTTTTGTAATTTTTTTCCGAGTAATTAATTAATTATGTTTTTTTTATTACAACTTTTGAATAATATAAAAACTCGTATGGCTGACCAAGTTAACTTGGTCAAAAATTCATGAAATTCAATTTTTTATAAAAATCCTATAGTATGTGAAGCATAGAATGTGACACATATTTTAGATTCAAAAAAATTGATACCATTTGAAATCTATAGATGTTTTTCAATCAGCCTATCAATTAGGACTTTAGTTGTAATTCAAATAGAAAATGAACAGTAATTATTCATTAAATTCAAAGTAAAGAAAAATTTATATTGGTGAAAAGTTGAGAATATGATTTTAAAACCTTTTTCATTTCATTAATTTTGGGTAAAAAGAAAGTCATCACCCATATACCCTTCACATACCCATCATATCGCCACTTTTTGGCCCATCATGATCCTGCACATACTCGACCCCTCATTCCCGATTCCTGATCTTTTAAGTTACAACTTATGCCATCAAAATACATGAAGTGACTGGCCCTTTGGTCTAGTTTTCTTAGTTGTTATATGTTAGACCATTGTTTTAATTCTTCCAAAGTCGAGCTAAATATTTCTAGCTAAAATTGTTCAATCGTTAAGTTTTTAATCCCATCAGTTACAGTCTTGTCAACCTAGTCAGCTCCCTCTTTTAAGACTAACAATTTTGACATGTGTAGATATGAATATCTTTTATGAAAATTTCATTGTTACAAGTATATCTTGGTCATTCCCCGCACACATGTTCCATTTTACTGCTTACTATTTTATCCTCATGGGCTAGTGGACATAAACCACGTGTTCTATGTATTGGCAGGACCGATGTCTGAGTTGAAGATGGTAGATAATAGTAAAATAAAATCAATGGTGGTCATTAACACATGTGACCGCACCTCAACTCTTCCCTGCATGCTTTCTTAGTTTCATTCTTCATTAAAATATTCAAACAGGTTGGTGGGTGAATGTCGCATTGCAAGTCTGATTGTTGGCCTAGTGTTTTCAAGCAGTCAGTATGTGAAGCTTTGAAGTGAATCAATGGTCAATAGTAGGTGATGTGGGTCAATCCTGACCACTCCTTGCTATCTCATGTGGGCCCTACCCTTACTGATTGATTCATAATGAGGTAGCAGATGATTACCATGTGGAATAACCCAAAGGATGTGGAAGCATTGGAGCAATGAAAAATATTAATTGAATATTTCAACACAAGGCATAGAGAATAAATTCTATGTTACGAAAGAAGATATAATGCACATGTTTGAATATCTTCTAATCTGGGTCATTGATGGTGTAAGAAGGCTAAATTTTGTAGGCGATTGGTCTATATTTAAGATGTGAGTATGAAGAGGCCATCAGACTTAATCTCAACCTTTTCCCATCTCCCCATTAATGAAAGTTTCACACGAGTTAAGACTCACGATGGGAAGGGGAGAAAGACATGTGGATTCTAGATGCAATGAAAAAGGAATGGTCGAGCCTATAGATCACCAACAAGTGGTTCCATATGGATTTCTATCATTTGATTAGTTAGGAAGTTGTATACAGTTAGGATTTTCAAATCAAGCTAACTAAATCTGGATTGTCCATCAGTTAACATGCCCACATGATCAATGGATGGTACTCAAAACTCAATTTGAGGGCAATAAAGTCATTCTAGTTTGCGCAAGTGAGCCTTAATAACTGAGAGGACGTCGAGATACCAAAGCAGGAGGTTGCATAGCCATTAAAACTTGTCTTAAAAGCATAATTAAGCATTATAAAGGATATTCTACACACTTAGAGAGCTCATGCTATGGTCTTCAGGCGCGTTTGACGTTGAGGCTAGGGTTATCAACCTATGATAGAACCAGTAAGTTTTCTACATTCCCATCAAAATTATTGATAGAATTATGGTTTACCAAACCTTTGAGTCTATTAGGGATTTTCTTGATTCTATATTTGAAGGTTTAATGTTCATAAAGGATAATCAATTGGTCTTACATTGCCATAATTAGTGTCAAAACCTTATTCGAGTTGTAAGTTGTGTTCAAGAGACTAGAAAACCTACCTTCTAATACCTTTTGTGTCATGGCTTCCAATGCACAATCAAAAGAATCTTCATCTAAAGGGGAAGCTTTTGCTCCCAAAAGGCTTTTAAATAAAGACTTTATTAACTAGTTACCACCCTTGACTAGCAAAATACCTAAGGGTCAACTGCTTCTCGAAGGTACGCAGGTAGTAGAGAGTTTGATTAATAAGAACAATTCTATTAAGGATGCCAGATTACCTTATATTGGGTGGTAATTTTTCTATAGTTGGTTCAAGAATAGAAACCTAGGTATTCCAGTAGGTAACCCTCGAAATTGTGACCTAGAGAAGTTTATTGTACCTAATGTCTACATGGATGTTGATCTGCTCAAAGCAGTGGCCAGCAATTATGACCTAGTTACAAGGACTATAATAACATATGATGGGAAGGAAATGGTAAAAAATAATAAGGATGAGTTTGATCATGTTTTCAAACTCATTAGGTGGACTGATGAAATGCCTAAGATCAATAAAAACACTCTTAGGGAGCAATATGACAACACTAAGATTGCATTCATATTTCACATCCTGCCAAGATATCCAACAAAAATTACAAACTGAAGGATTACAATAGGGAAACATGATGAGGAGCATTTCCCTATTAGTTATTTTGTTCCCTACTGCCAAAAAAACTTTTATTCCATTTTCCAGATAATTGGTTATGATCCTATCATAGGAATGCCTATGATATGGATGTATATGTCAGCCATATTCAACACCCCCAATATTGCACAGTGTATGATTATGTAGGGTTTCTTGAAGAAAAGATTCATGAGGGCTTGATAAGGTTAAAGAAAGGTGTAGATGGAGTAAGGTTTAGCTAGTACTCATTGTTGATGAATGTTTCTATTAAAAAATACACCTTACTTTGAGCAAAATATGACTTTAGATAGAAAGGAGGGTAACTTGGATTTTCCTGTGCAGTGTTGGACTACTATTTTAGACAAGGATGACAGGAAATATGATTATGTGACATTTCAAAACTTTTTGGCTTTAGAATTGAAGAGAGCCTTGGTTTTGAATATAAATAGAATTCCCATAGCCCTACATGACTTGTTGAGACGCAAGGAAAGAGGGCTTGAGCTAGGAGTTGATCATAATTAGGTAGATGTCATCCCATATCCTGATTACATGATTTTAAGAGTGTATGGTTCTATTGTTCCACCTCACATGATACAAAAATTTGTGCCAAAGAGAATTGGTTTTCTTGAGGTGCTGTTGTAATTGGCAAGTGTAGAAAATGAACATCAGTTAAATCAAGGAAAAGGAACATTCTTTAATTTTTACACATGCTTTTCTAATCTTGTAATGATAAAAAGAGTTTGGAATAAAATACTTGATATACTCAAGGCTTGCCACATACAAAGATCAGTGGAGAGATTCAGATATGATCTTGAAGGTTTCATACCTTGGTTGAAGGAAAGGAACAAGAGTTACAAATTTGTGCACATTTTCCAATATCTTGAGGATGTGATAAGAAATGAGTTTATCCTTTTGGATCAAGGAAAAAGAAAATCAGGGGGGATAGCTTTCAATAAGATGCAAAGAAAAATATTAAGCAAGAGGAACTTGACTTTAAGGTTCTCCTAGAGATTGAAAATGTAATGCAAAAGGTGGAACATGTATCCCAAAAATTTGAGACAATAGTGGGCCACCTTGAAACTAAAGGGGTGATATGTAAGGATAAATGGAAATTCCCCATTAAAGAAGAACAAGGAGGGGGAAAAGTCCTTGCTATGGTAGAGAAATTTGCATCTCAATCCCTTGGAGAACCAAGAATAAAGTTCATTGTAAGGAGAAAGAGTAAGCCAAAGAAAAATGATGCAGCTCCTACTCCCTTTGAACAAGAGGATCACAAGCCTCCTTCTCTTGTGCCACAAGTACCACCGCCATCTCCTCCAAGGCCAATAGAGGCTGAAATCATGGATCTTGATGCTCCACCACTTAGTGCATCACCACCAAAAGAGCCACCATTGAAGAAGTAGGAGGTTGAAGTAACTGGTTTGGTGGACTATGATGACGAAGACTCTGATGATGACATTTGGGTATCAGAGTAGTAAATGCAAGAAGGAATTCCCACCACACCAACAATGAGGGTGAGACAAAAATTAGGTATGAATTTGAGTAAAGTTGATCTCACTCGGCTCAATGTCAAATATGATATGCATGTGGAAGCATGCAAATTTTTTTTGGATGATGATTCATTTGTGAAGTCTCAAGCTTTTATGGAATTTCCATATAGGACTAAAAGAGATGAATATCTCAAAATAATGGCCATGGAAAAAAGACTTCATCCAGAATTACCTAATGTTGCTATCCAGACAAAGGTTTTGAATGAGATGAGAGCTAGGTTCCATAGGATGATTGAAAAGGAAGGGAGAGAATTAGTGAGAAATAGTGGTATTTTATTACTTCCAGAATGGAATTTAGATTTTTCCATAGCCTTTGATACAATAAATATATTTGATAGGTCACTCTAAAATTAAAAAGAAGAGGCTGTAATTGCATTACAATGGTCTACCTTCAGTGAACAATGGGATGTATTAGCTATATGGTATTTAGCCCCAAGTACCAAGAAGCTTGACATTGCTAAGGCTTCACCTAATTACAGTGGAGAGATAATAATAAAGAGGGTGTCAGAAACATCAACTCTAGAGGTAGCAAACATGCTAGTACATGTTGCACAATTCATAAGGGCCACTATAGAATCTATATATATGGAAAATGAGAAGCTAAGGATAGAACACAATGATTTGTTGGTTAGATATGGAAAGCTTGAACAACACAACATGTAGTTACAAACAAAGGTAGCATTACTAGAGGATAAGATGCAAAGTTTGCAATCAGGAATGCATAAGTAGGTTGATATTGATTCCCCTACCACTTCACAAGAAATTGCACCCCCTGAATTTACCACTGAAGTGAGTTCCTAAAGGGAAATTGTGCCATAAAACATGGGAAGTGTGCCTATTTCAATAACGGAGCCTAGTACATTAGAAAGGCCACAGGCTAAAGAAGATATTAGTTGAGATGAGTTTCTCGAGCAACTAACTGAATATAAAGAGAAATGTGATAATCATGATAGGGAGTATTTTAATAGAAACATGGAGATTGTCACAATAGTATTGGAGCATTTGAATAGAACACTGAATAATAGATTGAATAGCATTCACTATAGTTATTCATCGATGGTGGTTGCCATAATTTTTTTTGACAATGACAGGGAAAGAGCTATTCCATTTATGTAAATATGGATCCCTAGGATGAGAGAATTGATATTGACATTAATTGGAGCTAGGCATGATTCCAACTGGCTTGAAAAGTTTAAGCCCACTGTTACTCTTGTAGGTAAGATTGAAGGGTACAAAGGAAAAATTGAACCTTTGCAGAACAAAATAAGAGAGTTGGTGAAATCCTTTAATGAATCACATCATGGAATCCTTCCATCCATTCTAAGGGATGATGATAGTATAAGAAACCTAGATAGGAATGGAAAGATGAAAGAAATAAAGTTGTTTCAGATTAGGTAGTTTCAATTTGTCAAAAATATGACATGGGAACACTAAAGAGAAATATGGATATGTTGTCTCATGTAGAAACTATCTTGTTGGAATTTGACAAGGAGGCTAACCAAATTATCACCAAGTATGTGCCTTATAGAAAAAGTCCAAATGAGGTCATGAATTTCAACTGGCCTAGTGAAGAGGAATTCCTAGCATGGATGGGAAGATACTTGGAGGGGATAGTGGATTAATAAGAAATGGCAGGTTGGTGATTTGAAAATTTTATTCTGAAGTCTGCAATCATGATGAATAATAGATGGGTGAAAATGCACTACATATCCTTGATTTAGTACAGATTAGGCTTTTGCTAAAGTATGGAAAATATAGTGGATTTTCATCAAGTTGAATTGATGACTGGTCTGTAGATGTGGACATATTCTTTGTCCTTTCTCTTCATTTCTTTCATGTTCTCTTTCTTGTCCACTTGGTGTGTGTGGGCACAAACTTTGAGGTAACTATTTGAAGATACCTTTTTGAAAATGGGACTAGATCTCCAACAACAAATGGAGACTACTTTTATTTCACACATGTTTCCCACCTCCTAGGAATGAAGAAAAAATAAAAATAGAATCTTTTTAATAGTCACTTTCTGGCCTTAGGCTTGTTTTGCTCCTTCGTCTCTGTAAGAAGGAATTCAGGGCCAAAAAGTAGGGGTTTATTGTTTTGCAATCAACACTTTGAATTGTAAAAGGAATATCAAGCATGTTTGTCTTAAGTTCAGAGTCTATTGTTATTTATGCAATTTTGATAACAATATAAAAAATACAATATAGAGTGTTACCAATTTCATGACTATTGTCTCTACTTTATGAATGAAAGTAATCAAGGATTGTTGTGTTTGTTTTTATTGTTTCTCAACAGATGTTTAATTTCATTCCTTCTTATTAGTTCAATGTATTAATGCAAATGCTTGGATGAGATTTTTAACTAATAAGAATTAGGTGCTAAGATATTTGTAAGTAGTGATGATCATGAATGTAATATGGGAGTGTTGTAATGCAATGGTTCTTGAGATTGTATGTTTCTATTATGGAATTATTGTCTGGTTGCATAGGTTGAGATTGATTCTGTGTTTGGGATAAGACACTGGTTCATGCAAAGTATTCGCAATTCATTTTTTGGGTCGATTCATCAGCTAATCACTTTTTATTCACAAAATTTCAAATAAGTACTACTATAGTTGTTTTGTGTTGTGTACAATGTATTGAAATAGGGTCATATAGATTCTTGAGTATACATTGTGGGAGTACCCTACTGGCTTTCACAAAGCCCAAAGTGTAGGAGTAGAATTTTTGCATCTTTAACCTGTTTGTTGAATAATCCCTTTGGAGTACTAAGTATTGGAAATGGAAAAGTCCATAGGTATTTTCGAAGATCAGGGTGGTTCATAAAAAATAACCAACATCGAGTATTCTCACCTTTCACTACAATGCATGGCAATACCAAAATGTGCAAGAATCCTAGGCAGGTCTAGCTGTTGAAATACCAAAGGTGATAGAAGAGTCAATGACAAGTGCATAGATACTAAGGTGTAGATGGAAGTATGCATGGATGAAACATTGAAAAAAAATATTTTGGAGTTGTTTCTACCATGTTTCTTTGCAATATTTATTTTTGGTTTGGAGTTGTTGAGATTATTTAGTAAATTTAACTTAAAATATGGGTTCATAAACCTAGCTATGGTGGTATATTTTTGGATTATAATGAAACACGTTAATTATGTGCTCAAACCTATTAGTGCTCATATCATGGGATATTTAATCTTGCCAAATTATACCATAAATCTGGTTATAGGAAAATTCACCATCAACAAATTCACTTTCAAAAATTCATAGCCAACAATTCATCATTATGGAAAAACCATCTTATGGAAAATTCACTATCAACAATTCACCAACAATTCATGGTAGTGAATTTTTCATGAGATGAATTTCTCATGATGATGAATTATTGAAAGTGAATTTGTTAACGGTGAATTTGTTTGAAGCCCATAAATTTTACCTACTAGTTTGATGCAAAGTAGAGGTGGAAAAATCAAAACAACCTAAATCAAAAAATCTTGAAACCCTAAAACATCACTTGGTGGGATTTTCCTCACAAGTCTTCAATACTTAAAGCCTAAAACATGGGGGCAATAAATTGGGTTTTTGGGTCATAACTTTCATTGAAGACATGATATCAAAAATGTAAACATGGTTCTAGGTACCCATTTGGGCTTTGTACAACATACCAAAATTTCAAGGATGGTCACTTTGTATCAAACCCTTCAAAAATTGTTTTTCCTCTTCCTGAATATGCCTAAAACAGGAAAAAGATCAGACCTAGGGCATCACCAAGACCGTGCCAACCAAAATATTGGAACCTACAATTTTGAAGATTTAAAATACATACAATTATAATCCATTCCACCAATTTTTAGGAATTCCATCGTGGGAATGGCAAGAAATGCATTTTACAAGTCCACTAGGAGCCCCAACTAGGGTTTTGGATTGTTATTAGAAAAATGGTCATAACTTTCTTGAGACTTAATGAAATACCACCAAACTAGTTACAAATGAAAGGTGATTCATTCCTCTACAAGATACAATCATGTGTAGGTCATAAAATTTCATACAAATGGTACAAAATAAAAAAAATAGTAAAAAACATGATAAAACTCAGAAAATTGTGTTATTCATTTATCAAAATCTCCAATACAAGTTCTCCAACCTCTTCAATTGAGTTGGAAAGACATAATAATACATTTTCAACCATCTTCACCTGTGTAATTGACTCCAACCAACCATTTTGCACCATTACACAAATATGACAACTTTTACAATTTTTCCTTAACAACTTTTATTTGCAAAATGACAATTTTTAGTAACTTTTGTAATTATTTACCAAATGACCTATAACTTCCCAAAATGGTCTTGAAAGACCTTATAAGACTCCAAAACACCTAAAATAACCTAAAACTTAAAAATGACAAAAATAAAAAAATAAAAATGCCTACTTATGAGGCTTATGGTGCCCCTACACCACAACTTTAATTGATTTCCGCTATCAAATTTTCAAAAAATAAACTTTGGGAGAAACGCTCTCCCTTATGGAAATTTATTGCCTGGTTATGAAGCTTTTGTGGTGTACATCCCTACAACGTAAAGGGTACCTCCATTCCTAAGTCACTTCCACCTCCAAGGATAATATTCGCATAATTATCTTTGTTAATGACTTGGATAGGTGTAAAGACACAATTATCTTGCAGGTATATCCTCTTTCAATCACTTTATTTCCTTCCGATGTAAAATATGTTGTTATTTTTCACACTGAAATGACTTGCTTTGCTAAATTGCATAATGGATAACTAGGTACTGTCTGCAGTTAATTTGGTGTTAGAGGCCCGTGAAATCAATGTGATTCTTGGAATGGACAAGGAAATGATTATGAGAGCTCTAAAAAGTTAGTACATAGATAACCAAAGTAGTCCAACAGATTTGGCGGAGAAATATCTGAGCAAAATAGTTCAGCTGCCGTTAGCCTTACCGGATACTAACAACGATGAAATAAGGAATTTGTGAAGCAGCAGTTCAGACCGAACTTCCAAACACTCTGCGATGAGGATTACAATTCAAATGTGGGAATACACGATCCCACAGAGATAAATCTCGGTAATCCACTATATTTAGGATTAAAAAAATAAAATTAAAACAATTCTCAATTCAAGGTGTAAATAGATAACACTTTCAGTTTGGTGCAAACTAGTTTATTTTATAAAGGAAACATTTTATGTCCGATACAAATGGCAGTGAATGCCATTATGCTGTGGATATAGATGGATGTTGTGCTCATACCATCCGTATTTATATATTTACTTTTTAATTATATAACGTAATAAGGAGTTATTTTTATTAAATTTTATATTAATAATTAATTATATAAAATTAGATTTTAAATTTTAAAAAATTTAATACTTATAATTTATTAGTTTTTAATGAGAAGATTAGTTTCCATGTTGGATTATTGTTTTCTAATAGTTTATAAATAAGCATTAACTTGTTTTTATTATAATTGTACATTAGTACATGGTAATAGTTAAAAATACAATGATCTCTATTTAAAATTAAAATTTATTAATAATAAAAAAAGTTGGTTGGTTGATATTAATTATAGTGTTTTAGTTAAAGTGTTTATTTAATTATTTTTTCATGTGTAATATCTTTAACATATTTATTAAGTTAATTATTTGTATGAATTTTAATTTTGTAAGGATCATAATTGTAGTATGTGTCAAAAGATCATATTTAAAATATATATTGTAGTATATGACTTGTTACCATTACCTAATACATATAATAACTAAGTTTAGCTCAACATTTCCTGCTACAAATAATGAGAGTATAAAAAATAAATATTGAAAATTTTCAAGATGATCATATCTCAAATTCTATATTTTTTTAGGAACCTAATCTATTATAAAGAAATTGATAAAAAGCTATTATTAAATTCTTTGGTATTTTGATCCTTTCATCGAGGCCTTTAGAGTAGAGGTTTTATGGATATTTAGCAAAATATGCTAAAAATTATATTCTTTTTTTTGCCTATTGACTATTAATGTAAAACAATTAATTTTTGTGATGCTTTTATCATCATAAATATATGAAATAACTTATATGTATCACTAATTCTATCTATGCCCCTAAATATAAGGCTAAATGGTAGAATGTTTGAGAAAATATCATCTCTTGTAAAAAAAAATAATGTTAATGTAAACTAGATGACTGTAGGTGACTATAACACCCAGTTCTTCTCTTTAAGAAATTGGGTGGACTAGAGGACTATTAGGATAGCATGACATTTTTTTCAAAAGTTTACCACTCAAGTGGATCTTATGGGCATAAAACTGAAAAAATATTCCTTGACATAGAAAAACAAGAGAATTTGCAATCAATTGATTCAAGTGAAGCGAAATAATTTCCTTATTACATGTAAGTGAATGATTTTTGAGGATGTCAACTTGAACACATTGTTTAGATATATCCCTAACCACAACCCTCTTCTTTTCTTCTAGGTGGAGGGCCCTAAAAATTTCCCTTTCCACATTCAATTTGAAAGTATGCGGATCTCTCATCCAAATTTAAAAAGGAAAAATAGCTAAGTGGTGGAATTTTGACCCCTCTGGAATGGTCATTTCTAAACTAGCTTAGCAAATCAAAATATTCAAGTAGTATCTCAAAGCATAGGATAAGTCTTCTTTTGGAAACACCTTCAATACAAAAAATAAGATTGTTGAGAGACTAAAAAATTTCCAAAAAATATGGATATGGACTAGTTATACATACCTCTCAATTTTAAGGAGAGAACTTTGAGAGAAGATTGGAATATAGTTATTGCAAATGAAGGGAATTTATGGAAATAAAAATTGAGATTTAATTATCTTAAGGCCTAATATAGAAACACAAGATTCTTCTCTACCTCTTGAGTTTATACCAAATAAATAATAATAAGATATCGCGATTTATAGAGAGAAAAAATAATATTGCTCAAAATTATGAAAAAAGTAGAAAGAGGTAGGGTGTCATTTCATAAACCTACTCACATCTTTGATCAACTATTGGAAGAAATTACTTTTGCCCTCTTTTTTGAGGATAATTAATTTTTCATTAGCTTCAGAGATAGGTTCAAAGATTTCCCATATTTCCTTTGTTGTTCTACATTCCACCACATTTGAAAAAATAGTGTTAGTCAAACAATGTAAAAAAGAATTCCTAGCTTTAGCATTGATTTTATAAGTCCTCTTTCTAATCTAATCCCTAGGAGGGCTTTTAGTCATTTCATAAATTTTTTTTACTATATTCCACATATCCATTAAATATGTCTCCATCCTAGGGTGATCCCACAATAGAGTTTTACACTTTTTGGGACATCCTGATTTTTGTTGAAATCACATATTTTTAGAAAATATAATGATTTAACCCTTGAAAAGTTACATTTAAAGGATTGAAATTGAATATGGTTTGATCAAACCACCTTCTATCAAACCCTTTTGGATAGAACCCATCTAGTTTTAAACCATACCTATAATGGAGTGGTGCATGAGCACCTTGTTAACTACATGCCTTCAAAAGAGAAAAAATGAAAATTTGAGTTTGCAAATGTAAAAGAATGTAAATATTTGTAAAAGGTCATGAAGTGGTCATATTTAATTTATTTGATTCATTTAAAGGTTTCTAGGAGGTGAAAATGATGAGAAAAGGTAAAATTGCAAAAGTTGCCAAATTTGTAAAAAACAAAAAAATAGGAAGTTGAAGAGACTTTATGGGAAAAATGAAGGGATGGATCAGTGGAAGTTTGAAATGTAGTGTAACTAATATAAACATCTTATAAATAAATTTTGGGGTGAGCAAAAGCATTGAGATTGTATTTTTGAAGAAAATGTTGACATTAAGGACCTCTGTTCAGAAAATTAACATTTTGTTCCTCTTGTTTTTGATTTGCAGATTGTACTTCAATATTAGGCCTTGATCCTCATAGTGTTTGTTCTTATTGTGTTTTTTCTTTCATTTAAACTAAGTTAGGAGGAATCTTATTGTGATAAAAGTCTGGTTTTGTGTTGATATAGAAAATTGCTAGTAACCCTTAACATGTGGTTTTGAGAGTCTAATCAAGACATAAACACTACTCCATCAATTTGGATATTGTGGAGCAATGGAATAGGCTAGTTTTAGGATTTATATGTTGTGTGTGTGTTAATAAATGTAGAGGAAGACAATAATTTAGAGATAAATATGCCGCTTATAGAAAAATCAAAAATTTCCTTCATGAAAGGGCTCGTTCAAAGTTAGAAATGGGTGGAAAAGCATTCTAAAGGATGATAAATGGTTTAATTTGTATTTACAAATCCATCACAACATGTTTTAAGCATTTTATTGAAGGTCTAAAGTTTGGAAGGTCAATTTTTTTTAAACCCTCACTCCTTTGCAATATTAAGCCTACAAACAAGGGTCTTATATTATAGTGTTTTGTGGAGCCTTTTAGTTCCTAAAAGTGACTAATTATTAAGTTTTGTGACTTTACCAAAGATTTTTTGAAGCTTTTTGGTATTTAGGTGATGATTTAAGACTCCTTCATTTGTAAATTTGGCCTAATTAATGGGTTTTTCCAATGGATAGTATATTTGTTTGCATATATTCTCCAAAAAAAGTGTTATAGTATTTGTGTTATATGGAATTAGATTGAAATGGGTGTCTAAATATGTATTGGGATTTTGGAGATGCAAAGTGTGTGAAAAAAACCACCCAATTAGGTGTTTGGCTAACCTACTAGAAGTTTTGGTGTGTTGACTGTAAAGAAGAGTGAATTTGTGGAAATGGTGACTTGAAGGTTTGATTTTGTGTTGAAGCTACCTTGTTAATGTTGGTAAAGATGTTTAAAAGCTTTGGTAATAGATTAGAAGGTTGGATTTCTTATTTTGATGATATGAGCAAGATGGTCCCTAAGTGCAAAAGTTGTTTTGATTGCAAGATAACAATAAGTCTGATAGACTAGTGGTTTGAGAATGTGAATTTGGTTCATGGAAAATAGAAACATGTTAAATAAAATATCTTGGAGGTCTAGATAAAGGTTTGTATCAAGAGTGCATGATTGGTTGCTATTTTGCCATGAAAGTTTCCTTAAAGAGTGGATTAGTGAATCATGAAAGAATTGAATGGTTTTGTGTTTCTAATCAGGTTATTATATTCAATTTGAGTTTGTTTAGTTGTATTTGAATCTGATAAAGGTGTGGCATTCTCAATTGGTGAAAATGAGGATTTTTATCCTTGTGAGTGGCCAGAGAAATTGAGGATTTTGTTGAGTTGATAAGAGAAATTGGTGAAATCAATAGTGAATTATTCGCATTTTATAATTTGATCTTCTCAGTTTGAGTTTGGGTTTGAAGTAACCCTGATGAATTATTGTTGTTGATAGATGCTCTTGCATCAATTGGTATAAAAGCTAGCAGATTCTAATGGTTTTGTATTTTGAATTTGTTGTTGAGTTTGGTTGTAGGTGCTTGATCCATCTAAGCTACAGAGAAGAAGGTTTCTAAGAATTTTTCTTTTCACAGACAAGTTGAGGTCTTTGGTCACCATCCTCCAATGGAGATTAATCTAGGTAGAAGGTACAAAGTAAAGAGAGTGAGGAATCTTACAGGATCTACTATTGGGCAAGATGGATGGTTTGCTGAGTTGGTGAGTTGTGTGGTGAGGGAGTAATGAAAGATGGATACTTGACTGAAGAAGCACTTGAGGTTGCATCTTGAAGAGTACTCCACCTAATGGGAGTATATGAAAAGATGATTGGTCAGAGAAGGTCAAGGAAGAATTATGAAAAGAGAGGATAGATTGTTTGGAAGAAGGCAATGTGAAAGGATAGTTCCGTGTCCTTTGGTCGAGGAAGAGTTAGTGGAAAGTTTTGAGTGGTGAAAGGTAAGTCCTATGTACTTTTGAAAGATAAGATGATTGTGAACCTAATAAACATAAAAGAGAAAGGAAAAATGAAAGAAAAGACAAGTAAAGGAAGTGATGAAGACAAAGCTGAAGGTAAGGTTGGAACCAAGACAGATGAAGATTCAAGAGAAAAGAAGAAGAAGCAGTCCAAGATAAATTTAAAGTTGTTTTGAAAATGAAAGAACAAGCAAGGACAATACAACATGTTTCCAAGGGACTTGGAAAGTTTTTTTTGGTTGGTTGTATGGTGCAAGAGCACCTTGTTAACTACATGCCTTTTAAAGGAAAAAATGAAAAATTGAGTTTCCAAATGAAAAATCATGTAAATATTTGTAAAAGGTCATGAAGTGGTCATATTAAATGTATTTGAGTCATTTAAAGGTATCTAGGAGGTCAAAATGATGAGAAAAGAAAAAATTGCAAAAATTGCAAAAGCTGCCAAATTTATAAAAAACAAAACAATAGGAAGTTGAAGAGACTTTGTGGGAAAAATGAAGGTATGGATCAATGGAAGTTCAAAAGGTAGTTAGTGTAACTAATGTAAGAATCTTATAAAGCAATGTGGGGGTGGGAAAAAGCATTGAGATTGTATTTTTGAAGACAATTTTGAAGTTAAAGACCTCTGTTCAGAAAATTAACATTTTGTTCCTCTTGTTTCTGATTTGTATAGCATGTACTTCAATATTAGGCCTTTATCCTTATAATTTTTGTTCTTATTGTGTTTTTTCTTTCATTTAAACTAAGTTAGGAGGAATCTTATTGTGATAAAAGTTTGGTTTTGTGTTGATACAAAAAACTACTAGTAACACTTATTAGGTTTTGAGAGTCTAATCAAGGTGTAAAAACTACACCAATTTGGATATTGTGGATCGGTGGAGTAGGTTATTTTTAGGATTTATATACATTTTGTGTGTGTTAATAAATGCAAAGGAAGACAAGAATTCAGAGATAAATATGTTGCCCCATAGAAAAATTAGAATTTTCCTTCACAAAAGGGTTGGTTCAAAGTTAGAAACGGTTGGAAAAGAATTCCAAAGGATGGTAAATGGTTTAATTTGTATGTGCAGATCCAACACAACATTTTTGAATCATTTTTTTGAAGGTCTAAAGTTTGGAAGGTCAATTTTCTGTAAACCCTCACTCTTTTGCAATATTAAGCCTACAAACAAGGGTTTTATGATACAGTGTTTTGTGGAGACTTTTACTTCCTAAAAGTGATAAAGGAGACTCCATGATGCTAGTTTAGTTATATTTGAATCTGATAAAGGTGTGGTATTCTAAATTGGTGAAAATATGGATTGTTAGCCTTGTGAATGGCCAGAGAAATTGAGGATTTTGTTGAGGTGATAAGAGAAATTGGTGAAATTAGTAGTGAATTATTGGTGTTTTGTAATTTGATATTCCCAGTTTGAGTTTGTGTCTAAAGTACCTCTGAGGAATTTTTTTTGTTGATAGATGCTCTTGCATCATAGAGTCTCCTTTACACCTATCAAAATGTTGATAAAAAACTACTTTTGATTTACCTTTTGGGTGATCAAATGAATTCATTTAAAATTTATTATTTGCAAGCATGTAGACTTGATTATAAGCTTCACAAAAAGTATAATTTTAAATATATTTAATTTGATTATTATATTTATTTTTTATTTCTTGTGAATGTAGGTTTTTCACTGAAAATCAAGCTCTCTATTCTACAGATGAGGAAAAATAGTAGATTACAATTATATTTTTGAAAAATATTTTCTAGTAGGTATTGATGTCCTCAATCTATTAAAAAAAAAAATTGAATTTTGATACATACAAAAAAAGTTATGTTTATTGTCCGCCTATGTCTAAATTATAATTGGTTTGACTTCAAAACTTGTTTAAAAAAAAATTCAATAAAATACTATGAAATCGAATGAACATCTAGATATCATAGTTACAAATCTAAATTTGAAAAATTTATAATTTTATCCTTCATAGAAAAATATTTATGTTGTTTATAGCGACCATTACTCTTTAAAAATGGTGTTTACTACTAAAAACTAGTTTTTGAATGAGTTGGAAAAAGAAATACAATCTGATTCAAATTTTTTTAAAAATAATATATTTAGAATCTACAGAAAAAATGTCACAAATCACTATTTTGCATTGTCTTCAAATTCCTCATTGTTTAGCAGCTATAGGTGCCCGAAAGTGAAGATTTAGTTTAAAAAAATTATTTCAATGTCCAGTTTGGCCAAAAATTGTAAACCAATATTGTGGGATAACCCCCTAGCTTTCTAAAAATAAAAGTTAAATCCATCAAAAACTAGTACTTTTTTCAAAAATCTTGGATCTACATTAAGCTATTAAACTCTTTCAAAGGAACTTAGCTCTGATTCCAATTGAAGGGCACATAATCTACTAAGTGGAGGGGTGTGAATCAGTAAATCCAAAAAATTACAACAATTCTAGAAACTTTAACAACTATTTTATAGATCTTCAACATGAAGAGCACTAAACCATACAAGATATTAGGTTAAGTAATTAAAAAAAAAACACAACAAAACACATAACTTAGGATTTTTACATTGAAACATGGAATGGAAAAAACCATGGTGAGAAGCTCTCACAAGGAACAATATAATAAGTAAATTTTACAATATGAAGTAGGCACCAATTTACCAGAGACACCAATCCCCAAAATATTTAGAAAACACCAACCTAAAGGAGAACCCAATCCCCACTAGAACAAAGAGACCAATCCTTGTTGGATCAATGCAACAAGTAGAACATGACTCGTACCATAAAAATAATAATGGTGGATTTAAAATATAACTTTGACATGCAATAGGAAACAAATTGATAGTGGCACACTCTTTTTTCTTAACACTTCTACTACAACAAATCTATACATCCCACTACTTTCACTATAATCATTAATTATATTTTGACATACATGGATGCACTCCATTTCTTCAAGTTACATTACAATACACCTAAACATTTGAAAGATATACATGACACTACATTAGCACTTTTCTATGTTAGCTAGGGATTTGCACCAACCTACACAACATAGGAAATGAGCCAAAATTTAAATTACATTAAATGTCCAATACATCGGTTCAAACTTTCCATCTAAAGAACTTGATGCCTTGCACAACCAATCAAACCTTAAATAAGTCCTATCATCACTCCACACACTTGAATTGAATTCTACATGCTTGTAGTCATTACTAAACATGTCTCAACTTAGAATTCCTTGATGAGACCTTTGATACTCCAAACACCTTGAACATTGAGTCATGCCATTGAAAACTAATGAATGATAGAACTAGTATAGGCATACTCTCCTTCGAAACCATAGAGCTACAATGCATTTCTAAAAGAAATTTCACCAATATTAATCAACGTTTCTACCCAAAAGATATCCTCTAGGACCTCCACACTCATGTTGATTGAATACCCAACATGGTATAATAAATTCATTAACTATATGAAGATAGTCATGCTACAACTAACATGATACAAGATATGATAGATTAGACAAACCACACAACATGCTTCTAGAACCTTAAGATTGTTGTCAATACTTGTACTCCTTCAATCTTTCTTCATCTTGAAAATCTTACATCCGATAGCCTTGACACCCTTTGATAACCATTGATAGCAGTAATGACTTGTTGCCATCAATTTGACATCAATGACAACCTATTCTCAATAACATATTGGTAGTCTATCTCTTCTTTCCTATGACACTCAACATCTTCAAGAGAAGTTTTTCCTAGAACAAGGGTGTTTACATCCATTTATAACATAAAAAATACATTTATTATAAATTATTTTTGAGAGGTCTACTAATATAAATTGACACAAAATAAATATTATTAAACATATATATTCATACTCATACTTGAGTTAAGCATATTGATGATGAAGTTGATGCACTAACACCAACTTCCAAATTTTCTCTTATGATAAGAGGTGTGACTATTATATTCATCAACTAAATAAATAATAATATATTAAAATAAAAAACATAAATATAAACAAAAAAATAAAATTTGCAATAATTAACTTAAATGTGTTGTAGTTTACATGTGTAAATCCATTGTCATAAGCATCCATAGAAACATGTGTACTAAATGGTGATGTGAGGCCAACCTATTCAATAAAAAAAATGTAATTTAACATATTAAACATTACTTTTATTTCAAGTTATTAATTTATTTTGATATATTATACAATTTTTACCTTTGATATAGATGTAGGTATACAAGTTGTTGCAGGAAAGGTTAATGATGTGCCACCCTCTAGTGTTACACTAGGTGAAATGCATATTGTTTGCATCAATTTAATTAAATTTAATAATTACAAATTTATTTACAATTATAAATTTTAAGTGTTTAATAGATAAAATATTATAAGTTGAAACTAACATACTTGCATTTGACCAACATACACCTCATTGAGAAACTCACAATCACCAAATTATCTAATGCACCACTCTAATGACCCGCACTACTCACATAAAGTCTATATACTAACAATGAGAACACACATGGGAGGTGGAACCATGTACACCCCTTACATCACTATGTCTCCCAAAGCATAGATTACAATATTTTGAGCATATGAGAGAGCTAGGAGCACAAGGGTGAGATACTAAAGCTATTGCATCATTATATGAAGAAAAAGTATGGGAGAGCTATGTTCCATGCTCTCTAATGGTGTCTTTTAGGCTAACAACTAAATGGAGAGTCTACACATCCATACTCTCCCTAATGGCTACTAGAACCATCACATGATGAATATCATTTTGTGCTAGTCTTCTTCGATGTCCACAATTATCTTCCTAATGAGGTCATAGTCTATGTTGGGTAGAGCCTCCATCTCTTCCTTGAAACACTCATATCAAAATAATTGAGAATTTTATGAAGGATAAACTCAAAACTTATATTTTTCTACAAAAGTAGATTAGCACCTAATAATTATTACATGCAGGTTGGTCAAAGACCATCCACCACCTATCCAAAAAATTATTTATTGTCTCATCATGATTACACCAATGTATCAAAAACCTCTTTGAATTCAAAGGAATAAGTTCATTAGTTATATGATCCCTGAAAAAAACACATATTTTTTCTTTACTTATGTCTTTCCTTTTGATTTGATCATAGGATAATTTTGTTGCATAAAATTGATAACATGAATCTCTATAATTTTTCCATTGATCTATTTGATTTGCAACTATGTCAACATCCATCATCATTACTTCCAATGCTAAGGAAAGGTACATAAGTGATCACGGTTTGATGTTGAACCCCTCAATTATGAAACTAATTCAAAAATTACAACTTTGTTTTGTTCTATATTCTGTAAGAAATCCTCTTGGATTTGTCTAGTTTTTGTTGGAAGAGTTGGAGGGTCAAGAATCCTAGGTTTTTCCTTAGGTATTTCATCAATTAAATTTGGTTGTGGATTATAGTTTTATGAGTTGTTATACTAAAATTAAAAAAAAACATGAAATTGATTGAAAACAATCCATTTTTCAAATACAACCAAAATTTAAATCTAATGCATATAAAATAGTACTTACCTCTTCTACGATGTAGCACTATGAAGGTAGGTTACAAATTTTAAATTCATGTTTGTGCTATGCTAAGTTGAGGGTCAGAAAAGCACTACAAAAGATGTGTGCCACGAGTGAGGAAAATGAGCAAGTTTTTTTTTATAACTTATTAAGAAGAACATTTGTGTTTTTCCCTCATAAAAAAATGTACATGTTTTGAATGCTAAAAACATATGCATGTTTTGAATGCTAAAAAAAAGAGCATGATTTTGATTAAAATAACATGTGTGAGCGAGCGAGAAAAGTCAAGATTTGAATCTTCAAACAGTGTAGAGGGTGGGGGTTCGAGGGAATCTCAGGCGAATGTGGAGATCTCTTTGGGTTCTAAGAAAGGTAAGTCAGGTTCTATTGAAAAGGACGTCCACGAAGAAGTTCAGGTGGATCCAGGTGGAAAGGATGGGACTTCAGTTTCCAAGGCTGTCGTGGAAATGTCAGAAAAAGGGGATGAAAAAGGTAAATCGTGGACTTCATTGTTTGGTGTTAAGCCAAATGAAAAATCATCTTTTCCCCCTGTGTGTATCCTTTCTGATCTAGGGTCTAGAAAGTTTTCTATTTCTATGCCGGATGAAATCATAGACCATAATATTGCTAGGATGGAGAATGTTTTGGTTGGAAAATTTTTGGGTCCTAGACCTAATATTGAAGTGGTAAGGGAGTTTGTTAAGAATAAATGGAAAACTAGTGGTTTGGTGTCGGTGGCGGCGCTTCCTAGGGGTTTTTTTGCTTTTCAGTTCACTTGTAAAGAGGATTCCAGGGCTGTCCAGAGCAGTGGCCCTTGGATTATCAGAAAGTCTTCCTTGGCCTTGAAGAAATGGTCTTCTAGGGTAGATCTATCTGATTCAATCTTTGAAATGGTGCCGGTCTAGGCCAGATTTCCTAGTCTCCCCTTGAAATATTGGAATACAGATATTTTCAATGGGATTGCTAGTTCTTTTGGAGAACTTCTATCCATTGACTCAATGACCGCAGCTAGAAAGCGTTTGGTCTTTGCTAGAATCTGTGTTGGGGTTTCTCAAAATGCTGATCTCCCCTCTTCGATTGACATCCAATCCAAGCTGGGGGTGTGGAAGCAAGCGATTGAATTTGAGACCACACCCTTTGTTTGCTTCAAATGCTGAAAGTCTGGACATTGGGTGAAAAAGTGCCCGCTTAATAATAAAAGTGAAAAGGAGAAAGTAGCCAACCCTAAGACTTTCTGGAAAAAAAATTTAGAGGAGGAGAAGCATATGCCTGTCCCAGATGCGAAGGAGAATCTTGAAAGACACACTTTTCCTCAAGATCTGAAGGAGAACCATAAATGCTTGCATAAGGATGGTTACCCTGAATCAGATTGCACTTTCTCTCAAGTTCCTAAGGATCCTAAACACTTGATTTTACCACATGTGGATAGAAAGTAAGAAAATCATTCAGTGGAGGGAGCCCGAGATACTCTGAGGAAGGATGAAACTAGAAATGAAGATACAAGTATGTTTTCGTCCTAACCTCTGATGATGGCTGGTTGTATGAATGTACCTGGTCTTGAGGAAATACCCATTAAAGGTTTGTCCATGGAGATAGGAATTCCTGTCCCCTTTCATTCTCCTTATGATAACCTTGCTCTAAAGGGGTACAGGATCAGGAGATTGCCACTTTGGAAGTGGTGAAGGATACTTATGAGACCCAAAGTATGAATTTGAAAACACCTAATGTCAATACTTTAGAAGCCAAGAATGGCTTAATGGAAACCCTCCCTTGGGACCAAAGGTTGTTCTCTGAGAAGGATGGGGAATCTGGTAGAGAATTGGGAAGGCAAGATGAAACTGAGTGGGAGGAGGTTATATCACATTCAAAGTCAAAGAAGGAAGAAAAGAAGAAGAGGGAAACTTCAAGTGGTATGGTCCCCAGAACTAGAGCCAAGGTGGATTGTGGGAGTACCAAACCTTGTCTAGGAAGGAAATTAGAAAAATGGCAAAGGGAGCAAGGCAGCCTTCAGGATATTGCAGATGGGATTCAAATGACCATCCCGGAGATACTTCAATCCCCAAGTAAGAAATGAAAATTATGTCATGGAATATAAGGGGGATGAATAGCCATCATAAAAAGGATGTTTTGCAAAATTTTGTTAGGGACCATAAACCTGATATTATTTTTGTTCAAGAAACTAAAATGCCTAAAGATAAAGTAGAAAGCCTTAAAAATTTTCAGAACTGTGGGGCTCATGGAAATAGTTCTGCAGGTGCGTCAGGAGGAATTGTTACTTTTTGGAACAAGATGTTTATTAAAGGTGAGCCCTTAATGGAGAATGGTAATGTAGTGGCCACTAGATTTACCCACTTAAGAGACATTTTTTGCTGGATTCAATCCAATATATATGCACCGAATTGTAAGAATGCTAGGAATTCCTTTTGGTCTGAGTTATCTAGTTTTCAAAGATTTTTTGTTAATGTACACTGGATGGTCATGGGAGACTTCAATACTCCTCTCTTGAATGATGAGAAATTTGGGGGTTCTCAAATCAACTGGGATAGTAAATTAGGCCTATCTGACTTCATAAAAAATAATGCCTTGATAGACCTAGACCTACAAGGGCTTCTTATACCTGGACTAATAGGATATTAGGGCCTGATTTGATCCAAGTGAGACTTGATAGGGCCCTTGTTTTTGGTCAATGGTTTATAGACTATTTTTGTGCTTTGAGAGCCTCGTCAAGGGTGGGATCTGATCATTTTCCCATTTTTTTTATGGTGGATCCTACTAAGGTGGAAAAGAACTTCCCTTTTAGATTTGAAATTTTTTGGCTTTCTCATCCTCAAATTTTTGAGGAAATTCATAGATGGTGGAATATAGATATTACTGGCACAGCGATGTTCAGGATTGCTAAAAAATTAAAGGAAGTGAAAACTAATGTGAGAAGGTGGAAAAAGGATGCCTTTGGAAATATTTTTGGTACTAAGATGAAAATTCAGGGAAAAATTTAGGAGATCCAAGCTAAAATCCAGAAATGGGGGTACAATGACAATTACAGAGAAAAGGAAAATGAACTTCTCATTCAATTGCATGACATCATTGCTAAAGAGGAAGTTTTTTGGCGGCAAAGATCTAGGGTATCTTGGTTGACTGAGGGAGATTGGAATACCAGATTCTTTCATCTGTCTGCTTCAAAACATAGGGCTGCTAATAGAATCACTCATATTGATGTTAATGGGACGAGGTTTGAGGAGGAAGATGATATAAGGGAACAAGCTGTCCTTTTCTTTAGCAACCTTCTTTCTTGCAATGGAGAGATTATTACTAAAGCTCAAGATTCCTTGATTGAGGCTATACCTCAGGTGATTGGTCATAATGAAAATTCTTTTATCCCTGCTATTCCTTCCAAAGCTAAAATTAGGAAAGTTGTTTTCTCTTTTGATGGCAACAAAGCTCCTAGACCAGATGGTTTTCCCTTATTCTTCTTCCAAGTGTTTTGAGAAATTGTTGAGTTGGATGTTGTGAATGCTGTCAAGGAATTCTTTGGATCAAGATGTCTGTTGAAAGAATTGAATGCTACTTTTGTGGTCCTTATTCCAAAAAAACCTAGGGGTTCAGAGTTTCAAGCTTTTTGGCCAATCAGCTTGTGTAATTCTATTTATAAAATTATTTCAAAGGTGTTAACTACAAGAATGCTTTCTATGCTTCCTAAATGATTGCTCCATAGCATAATGGTTTGGTGCCAGGTAGGGACATTCTAGACTATATTTTTACTATTCATGAGAATTTACATTCGTTAATGGTTTCAAAAACTGAAGGGTTTATTCTTAAACTGGACATTTCCAAAGCCTATGATCGGGTTGATTGGGATTTCTTGTTTAAAATCCTGGACAAGTTTGGCTTTAATAACAGAGTCATTCAGTTGGTGAACCAGCTTGTCTCGACAGTTACCTCTTCTGTCATTATGAATGGATCACCTTCGAGGTTTTTTTCAGACCTCAAGAGGCCTCAGACAGGGAGATCCTATTTCTCCTATTCTGTTTACAATTTTGGCTGAGAGTCTGGGAAGAAATATTAAAAAGCTTATTGATCAAAGATCCCTTACTGGCTTAAGACCTTCCTCTTCTCCTCTAACCTATTCCCACCAACAATTTGTTGATGAGACCATTCTCATGGGAAGATCTACTATGGCTGAAGCTAATACTTTCAAAAAAAAATTGAATCTCTATGAATCTGCTTCTGGGCAAGTTGTTATCAGGGCTAAGAGTTCAATTTTCTTCATCAATACTCTGGATTATAGACAATTTAAACTTTCTCGGATTCTAGGATGTCGAATTGAACCTCTTCTGTCAACCTATCTTGGTTTACCTCTTTGCTCTAAAGCATCAGATTCATTCTGGATTTCTTTGGTTGAAAAATTCAATAAGAAGCTATCAAGGTGGAAAGGAGCTCTTCTCAGTCAAGCTAGAAAAATCCAACTCCTTAAGGCTTTTCTACAAAATCTTCCTGTTTATGCTCTCAGTATATTTAAAATTCCTGCTAAATATGCTGAGGCCATTGAAAAAATTCAGAAAAGGTTTCTCTGGTCAGGTGTGGAGGACAAGAAGAGAATGCCACTTGTTGGATGGGATCTGGTTTGTAGACCCAAATTGAGGGGGGGCCTAGGCCTAAGGAAAATTAAAGTTCTGAATTTGTCCCTTCTTGCTAAACAACTTTGGAGAACTCTTACTTTGAATGGAGAATGGTGTGATACCTTAAAAGCCAAATATTTTAATAACTATGAGTCTTTTAATGAGATTATAAATTCTTCTTCTTTACCTCGTGGGTCTGTTTGTTGGAATGATATGGGTAGAGGAAGAAAGTTGTTGGAAATGGGAATTGGTTGGCTGATTAGAAAAGGAAATAATTTTAGGTTTTGGGAAGACAGGTGGCTTTTTAAAGATCCTTTGATCAGAATTGAGAAATTCAGTAAATGGATGAATGATTGTAAAAAGGAATTTGGAGTCTTGGTTAAAGATTATTGGAGGAATGGGGGTTGGGTTGATTTGAAGACCATCAGTCAGGATCTTACCCTGTTCAGTCGGCCTTTAGAGCCTTAAGACCAGCTCAACACTAGGTGGAGGGTCTTGCTGTCTGGTTAGACAACCCGTTTGGTATTTTTTCAGTTTCTTCTACCACGTCTATGTTGGTTAGTTTGATGGAGCCTTCACCCTTCTCGGCTAAGGCTTGGATTAATCACCTGACTCCTAAAATCAATATTTTCTACTAGATAATGCTATAGAATAAGATTCTCACTTTGGAAAATCTTGGAAAAAGAGGAATTCAATTACCAAATAGATGTTATATGTGCAGGAATGAAGCCGAGACTGGTAATCATCTTTTTCTTCATTGCCCTTTTGTTTCAAATATCTGGGGTAGAATTTTTGCACTTCTTGATGTGGTTTGGGTTTCCCCTGTCTCTGTCGAAGATTTCTTCATGCAATGGAAAGCTCCTTCTAAAAATCCTTTTGTGCGAAAGCTTTGGTCTTTTGTTCTACCTTTTGTGTCTTGGAATATTTGGAAGGAAAGGAACAATAGAGTGTTTAGGGATAAAGAGATGTTGGAAGGGGACTTGCACGCTAAAATCATAAGGGCTATAAAGGAAAACTTATCTTTAATTCCAAGAAAAATGGTTGAGAAAGCCAATTGGTCTCCTTTCAATATTGCTATGGCCAAAAAGTGGAATTCAAAATTAGTTGGGTCAAATGTCCTCAAACCTGTTGTTTGTGGGAGAGAGAATGCTAGGTGGTCTTTGCCACCTTTGGGTTGGATGAAAGAAAATTTTGATGGGGTGACTAAAGGCAACCCTGGGAAAGCTGGCAGTGGGTGTGTTTTAAGGGACAATTCGGGGGCTTTTATTGCGGCTTTTGCTGTGGACAGTGGCACTCAAACTAATCATGTTGCGGAAGTTGTAGGGGCTTTTCATGCAGTAAGCTTAGCCCTCAAGATGAACATGAAATGTCTTTGGTTGGAGGGTGATTCAATGAATATAATAAATTGCATTCTTGGGCTTACCCCCCCTCGTGGACCATCAAAAACTGGATCGAAGATACAAAAATCTTACTTAGAAAATTTGATAAAGTGAAAGTGTCCCATGCCTATAGAGAATCCAATAAGGTGGTGGATTTCTTTGCCAATGAAGGGGTTAGGAAGGGTGGGGAAAACATGTGGAGGAAGAATGACTACCTTCATCTTGAAGTGAAAGTGCTAATTTATTATGATTCAGTGCATGGAAGAGAAGTCTGTCTTCATCATGATGAAACAGATAAAGATTAGGTATGTCGATTTCATTAGATTTGATGGGACCGACGTCATTTTCTTTTTCAAGAAGAGTCTATGACACACTTTCTGGGTGTTTGATAAAATATGCCTAAACGGGACCCAGAGCAACTGTAGAGTGTCGTTTAACAGAGCTTTGAATATGGGGGAGAAAGAAAATGTGTGGAGCCGAGCAGTTTTTAGGAGCACAGAAAGAACACCAAAGCTTGGGAAAGAATTGAAAAGGGAGGCTTAGTCCCATATTTGGAAAAGCTCCATGGTACTGACAAGGGGATGCTGGACTATTTTGTAAAAAATTGGAAAAATGGTGAGATTGTGTTGTTTGGCAGAAATGTTATGCTGAATGAGGATTTAATCGGTGAGATAACTGGTCTTTCAATAAAGGGTGTGAAATTTTATCGGGACCATCGATTCTCTGATGAAGCGGTCATTAAATTTCCTAAAAAAGACAAGGAGAAGGCTAAGATGGTTAAGGTTGCCAATAGCTATTTTGATGTGGAGTCCATCAAATCTATCTAGAGGAAAGTTTTAAGAGTTATTATGGAATATATCACAGCTGACAGGCACTTCACCAGAGTATATGGTTACCACTTTTCCATTCTGAACCACTTCCATCACAAGGTTAATATCTCTCTGCCTTTTTACTTATTCTCTTCTTTAAAGAATTGCCTTGATGAAGTTGAAAGAAACCCTAGGAGGACTGCTATTATTCACCCTGGTCTTGTCAGGCTCATATTTGAGCATTATCAAAATTTACCTGCTTTGCCTAAAACTGTTGAAATTGAAGATTTGGATGATGAGGAGATAGAAAGTAGTAGGGAGATCGACCCCTGAGTCCCCCCTACTTGTGCTCCTGTTGGTCCTAATACCATTTCTCCCCAGTCCCCATCTTGTCAGAAAGCCCTTAAGGATTTTGCTCTGCCATCATGTCCTAAGTTGCAGCCTCTACATGAGTGCCCTAGCCCGGGTTTTGTCTCGCCGCCCTGTCTTAATCCCCAGCCATCTCCTGGATGCCCTACTTTGGGTTTGGTCTCTGGTTTTAAAGGTACCTCTATTATAAAACTTGTTTCATATTCTGAGAATTCCATGGAAATTCTCTCTGATAAACCCATGGTCAGTAAGGAATCGGACCCTAGTGCCCCTGCATCTAGAAGATTTGGGAATGGCCCTTATGATTCCCCTATTCAGGATGAAATTAACTTAGCCCTGAATAAGCTCAAGCCTAAGGACATTGTGAGTGTGGCGAAAAAAAGTACAGATGGCCTTTTCATTGTGCTCAAGTGGACCCAAAAGGAAGTCTGTGATTTGAAAGGCCATAATATAGATCTTAGCAACATGGTCATGGAATTGGAGCAAAAGATTAGCTGGAGTCGTAGAGAGAATGAAGGATAGGAAACTCCCTTACCAAGGAAAAGACAACAATCACAGGAGGAAGGATTGACTAGTATCGAGTGCAGTATGTCCAAGATAGGCAAAAATATTACGGCCACTGTGGTGAACAATCACAAAATTTCTAGGCATAACACCATTATTATCAATGCTATGGTGGAAAAGCTTGAAAAAAACCAAAAGGGTTCACTGGTCGTGGATTTGGATGCAGACAGAGGAGGCTGCAGATCTGCTGGTGAAGGGATTTCAACTCGTACCTGGGCTAACATTAAGAGGAAGACCCCGACTTCGTCACATACAGATCAAATCCTCAAGTAGGGGTTACAAGATATGAAAGATGTTGAAAAGGAGGCTGAGGAGCTATTAAACACCTTGGAGTAGTGTGGTTGTGTTTGTTTCTTGTTTTTTGTGCAGTCCTTTTTTGGGCCCTGTTGTCTCTTTGTGCTGTCGTTTCCTTTTTGGGATAGTCGTTTGCTTGTTTGGACTATTTTGTTATCTTTTGTTGTTTAAACTCTGCGGTTTCAGGTCCCTGTAAAACCTATTTTTTCCTTTTCAAAAACATGCTTGTATTATGGCTTAGAAAATTTGAGCCATAACATGAGTGTGTTATTTAAATTTATTTATAACATGAGCATATTTTGCTCATTTTTGAGCATTTAATATATTTTGTGTCCCATCTTGGTGCACATTCCCCTACAAATAAATTTAACTTCCCTGACCATGTGAGAAAAATTTCAACACAAATATCAATTCTTGAGCTACTTCAAAGCATCCTTGTGCACCATCACATCTAAATTTTGGTTGTAATTAATGATATTAAGGTGCTTGGAAAAATTAAAAATTGATTATCAATTTTTTTACATGTGTTAAAATTTAAAGGTGATGTCATTTGGGGATGTTTATATGTAAACTCTATGAATTAATATAAAGGATGAATGATTGATGAAGTAATGAATATATTTCATCTTGAATATTAGTTAATGTTATTGATGAAAATTTTGCAAGTGCAAGTGTGCGTGAGTGTAGGAACAGGTTGAAGAACAAGAACATGGTTGAGGTAGAAGTACTTAACCAAATGACATTGGTAAGCATGTTGGAATCTGAATTGCACACACCACTTAAAAATCATAATATTTACATTAATTCACACATGGTAGGATAACATTTTATGTGAATGTCATGTTTTTTCTAAAGACAAGGAAATAAGTGGAAATAATTAAAAAGATAAATTAATGGGAAATAAATTATTAGTTCATTTGTTTTACCTGATTTACTTAATGCTTTTTACATTCAAAACAATAGAAGACAAATGTAAGTGTGTGTGTGTAATAAAATAAACACATAAATTGTTAATGAATGATTTTATTTAATTTCTTTATATTGTAAACGAATTCCTTGTAAAAGAAAACATTATGTCTAAAATCAGAAAATGATAAAGATAAAACAATATCATCGTGTGCACTCTAATATCCATAAGTGATAATAATAATAACTTTAAAGTAAAAAAATTGATTTATTTCGCTTTAAACTACTAGGAAAAGAATCATGTTGGGTAACCATTATTACAAGATATTTTTTGTTGCAACATAATTTAAAATAGAATAAAAGAAAGTAGTGGACCCTTTTTTTTTAAGAAAGATTTTATTGCTAAAAGAGTGAGGATAGCTAATGTAATTAGAAGAATGTGGATAGTGAAGAAATGTTCCCATTTTAGAATGAAGTGAATATCTTGTAAGGTCATGGATTCTACAAAGTACAAGGTGAAAATAAAAAAGGCAAGACTCGGCAAAAAATGTTGAGAATTGTGTCTCAACCTTGCAAGCTTTTTTCAGAAAATTCTAGAATTTGTTTGTGGTAGTTCTCCACATGTTTATGTGTTGGAAAAAGGTGTATGAGTTGTTAAAAATGTGCCTTGTCCCTATTAGAATATAGGAGGGTTGTTTTTTGAGTATAAACAACTTATTGTATGAATTTAATGGGGGTCTAAACTAGAGGACAAAATTATGGACGAAAATGCTATTTTAACTTGGTTGTTTTCCCATCTTGGAGTTACAAGTGACAAGTGGGTAAGATGTGGCATGGTTGTTTTACCCATGGTTTTGTAAAACCACAAGTGGTTTCCAGGTTGTAAATCACTATAAAAGGAGGGCTTGGGGAGGTGTTTGAATCATTGAGTTTAGTTTGCAAGACTGAGTGCTAGAAGGAGTCTCTTCGGGTCCAAGTCCAAGTTTGAGTTGTGGTGATGCACTCCTGTAAGAACTTGCATCGCAAGTGTATTGTAATCTTCTTGATTTTATAATACATTGTGCAGGTTTTGGAGGGTGGGGTTTTTCTCCCGGAAGGGTTTCCCCATGGTAATTATTGTGTTATGTGTTTATTGTGATATTTCATTTATACATGTTTATTTGTCCATTGAAATCTCTATAATAGTTAGTTGAATTGCATAATCGTCCTCTCAAGATTAGCGTAGGAAGTGATTCCGTGCACCTTTGCTTCCTTACAAGTGGTATCAGAGCCTGGCCAGTTTTGGTTCTATTTGTTGGGTACAGGGTTTTTTGAGCTAATCAAGGTTTGAGTGGGAGCTTGTGCAGAGGTTTTCATTTCTATATTGCATGATTGCAAAGATGGAAAGCATATCAAGGAGGATTGATGTAGAAATTTTTTTTGGCACAAACTTTGAGATATGGAGGCTGAAGATGGAAGATCTATTAATTGATCGAGATCTATGGGATGCGGTGAATGAGAATACGCTGAGGCCCACAGATCCAACTTTAGCTACACAATATGATGTGACTAATCGAAAAGCTAAAGGTCTCATCAGATTGTGTCTTTCAGATTCAATTCTAATTAATGTCCATGAAGAATCTACTGTAAAGAAGCTTTGGAAGAAGGTAAGTGAGATCTACCAAGCAAAATCACTTGTGAATAAGATTTTCTTGAGGAAGAAGTTGTATTCCTTGAGAATGGAAGAAGGTGGATGAATTTCTGAGCATCTTAAAACACTCAATATGTTGGTGACTCAGTTGACCTCAGTTGGGGTTAAGATGGATGAATAAGAAAGGTGTCAAACTTTGTTGTGTTTGTTGCCAAACTCATGGGACAATCTTGTCATGGCCATAGGGAGAACTTTCATTGTCTTGAAGATGGAGGATGTTGTTGGTTCTCTACTTTTTGAGGAGATGAGAAGGAAAGTATCTCTAAATGGCAAAGAGGCTTTGAGTGTTCGAGGAAGACCAAAAGAAAGAGGAAAGAATGAAAAGCAGCATGGCCGTTCTAAGTCCAAGAATAAGGGGAGATCAAAATCTCTTGGTAAGTCCAAGGCAATCTACTGGAATTGTGGCAAACCTGGACACTTTCGAAAGGAATGCAAAGAGGAAAAGAAGAAGAAGAAGAAGAAGAAGAAGAAGAAGAAGAAGAAGCAAGATTCTGATTCTAAATCTGAGAAGGAAGATGGAGATTCTTTCATCACAGCCTTGGCCACTCATGCAGGTGATAATGCATGGTTGATAGACTCAGGGGCATCTTTCCACATGACTCCTAATAGAAACTAGTTTAGTAAGTATGAAAATTTTGATGGTGGTAAGGTGTATTTGGGTGATAACTCTGTTCTTGATATTGTTGGTCATGGAAGTATTCATGTGAAATTTTCTAATGGTATAATTAGAAGATTTGATGGTGTCTTGCATATCTCGGGACTAGCAAGAAATTTGTTATCTGTTATCAAACTAATAGATGCAGGTGTGCATGTACAGTTTTCTGAAGCAGGTGTGAAAATGGTGAGAGGTGCTATGGTAATAGCAAGAGGAAGAATATTCGGTACATTGTACCAGCTTGATGCATGCATGGTTGAGTGCAATAGTACTTCTGATAAGATTGTGAAAAGGACTACTTTTTTGGAGAACAAAAAGGTTTCTCTTTCAACAGATGGTCATGGTTTTTGGGTACCCAAGGGTGCTCTATCTATCAAATCAAAGTTTCCTATAGAGAAGACCATGTTATGGAACCAAAGACTTGGCCACATAGGTGAGAAGAGTTAATGGACCTTGAAAAATAAAAACATTGTTGATGGGTTGAATGACTGCAATCTTGAGTTCAATTTTTGTGAGCATTGTATCTATGGTAAACAAAATCGTATTCAGTTTTACTCGAGTTCTCATAAGTCTTCATGTATATTGGATCTTATCCATTCAGATGTATTTAGTCTAGTTGATGTTTCTCCTATTGGTAGATCATTTTATTATGTTTCTTTCATTGATGATTTCAGTAGAAGAACATGGGTTTATTTTCATTTTATTATGTTTCTTTCATTGATGATTTCAGCAGGTGTGCATGTACAGTTTTCTGAAGTAGGTGTGAAAATGGTGAGAGGTGCTATGGTAATAGCAAGAGGAAGAAGATTGGGTACATTGTACTAGCTTGATGCATGCATGGTTGAGTGCAATAGTACTTCTGATAAGATTGTGAAAAGGACTACTTTTTTGGAGAACAAAAAGGTTTCTCTTTCAATAGATGGTCATGGTTTTTGGGTACCCAAGGGTGCTCTATCTACCGAATCAAATTTTCCTGCAGAGAAGAGCATGTTATGGCACAAAAGACTCAGCCACATAGGTGAGAAGGGTTAATGGACCTTGAAAAATAAAAACATTGTTGATGGGTTGAATGACTGCAATCTTGAGTTCAATTTTTGTGAGCATTGTATCTATGGTAAAAAAAATCGTATTCAGTTTTACTCGAGTTCTCATAAGTCTTCATGTATATTGGATCTTATCCATTCAGATGTATTTAGTCTAGTTGATGTTTCTTCTATTGGTAGATCATTTTATTATGTTTCTTTCATTGATGATTTCAGTAGAAGAACATGGGTTTATTTTCTTAGGAGTAAAGCTGAAGTTTTTAGTTGTTTCAAAGAATTTAAAGCAATGGTTGAGTTGCAGACTGGAAAGAAGATAAAGTGTTTGAGAACTGATAATGGTGGTGAATATTGCTCTAATGATTTTGACACGTTCTGTAAAGATTGTGGTATTGAAAGAGAGAAGATGACTCTGTATTCTCCACAGTAGAATAGAGTTACAGAAAGAATGAACAATACCTTGATGGAGAAGGCTAGGAGTATGCTGAGTGGAGCTAGTCTAGAACAAAAGTTCTAGGCCGAAGCTATAACCATTGCCTGCTACCTGATAAACAGGTCTCCTACATCAGCTCTTGTTGATAAGACACTAATGGAAGCGTGGTCGGGCCACAAGCCTTCACTTAGACATCTGAGAGTGTTTGGTTGTGAAGCATATGCTCATGTGCCAAAGGAGAAGTGAAAAAAATTGGACAACAAAGCTGTCAAATGTATCTTCATTGGATATAGTTATGGTGTGAAAAGATACAAGCTTTGGGATCCTATTGCACAAAAGGTATTTTATTCCAGAATTGTTATTTTTAGAGAAACTAAGCCTTCTTCTATTATAGTGTAGACATAACAGATGGAAGAAAAGAAAGATGTGATTCAACTGCTTACTACACTTGAGAAAGTTGAATCAAGGCCATTAGAAAGACAAGAAGTCGAGGAGAGCTCTACGAGTTCTAAATCATCAGAGGAAGAGGGAGAACCTGAATCTGAACCTGAACCTGAACCTTAACCAGATCTTGTTCGAAGGTCTAGTAGATAGATGAAAGCACCAAAAAGGTATGGATATTCTCTTGATGATTGGAGGTGTATATTTGCTTTGAATACTAATATTGATGAATCAAGATCTGTAGAAGAGGATCTTGGTATTAATGATTCAGAGTCCTGGAAAATAGCCATGGATGAAGAGATGGCTCCTCTTAAGAAGAATGACACATGGGACCTTGTACCATTCCCTGAAGGAAGAAAGCCTGTTGGTTGTAAATGGGTGTTCAAATGGAAGATGGGTTCAAATGGAAGCATTGAGAAGTATAAAGCAAGTTTGGTTGTAAAAGGTTACTCCTAGGTTGCAGGTGTTGATTATGGTGAAATTTTTTCTCCTGTAGCAAAAATGACATCCATTCAATTTTTACTTTCTATTACAGTTGCCTATGATCTAGAGGTTGAGCAGATGGATGTGAAAACAACTTTCTTTCATGGAGATTTGGAGGAAGAAATTTATATGAAACAACCAGAGCACTTTGCGGTGAAAGGTAAAAGTCATTTGGTCTGTAAGTTGAAGAAATCCTTGTATGGTTTAAAACAAAGTCCTAGGATGTGGTACCAGAAGTTTGATACATATGTTTTGAGTTTGGGATTTGTGCAATCTAAATCTGATCACTGTATATATTACAAGTCTGATGGTGATTATTTCCTGGTTATTGCCTTGTATGTCGATGACATGTTGTTTATTGGCAAAGGAAAAGGTTTGATTGTAGAAATAAAATCTCAACTCTTAGCAAAGTTTGAAATGAAAGAACTTGGTGCAACAAGGCATATTCTGGGAATGGAGATTATAAGAGATAGGAAAAACAGAAAGCTTTGGCTAGGCCAAAGTAAGTATGTTGGTACTATTCTTAGAAGATTCAATATGCAGGATTCTAGACCATTGAGTGTTCTTGTTATTATGGGAACAAAACTTTCTAGCTCATAGTGTCCTACATCCCCATTAGAGATGGAAGAGATGAATCAAGTACCATATCAGAGTGTTGTTGGAAGTTTGATGTATGCTATGGTCTATACAAGACCAGACATTTCCCAAGTAGTGGGAGTACTTTCCCGTTACATGTCTAATCCAGGAAGAGCACATTGGGATGCAGTAAAAAGAGTTTTCAGATACTTGCGGGGTACCTCAGAGTACTTTATATGTTTCCATGGAAAAGGAAAAAAATCATTCCTTGGATATTCAAGGCTACGTGGATTCAGACTGGGCCGGTGATGTTGATAGAAGACGATCCACCAGTGCATATGTGTTTACATTATTCGGTGATGCAATCAGTTGGATGACCAAGCGACAAGCTGTGGTTGCTTTGTCCACTACGGAGGTAGAGTATATGGCAGCTACTCATGCTTGCAAGGAAGCCATCTGGTTAAATATATTATGTTTAGATATAGAGTTCAAACAGGGTGCAGTGACAATTTATTGTGATAGTCAGAGTGCAATCTTCCTAGCGAAGAACCTGACATTTCATGCCAGGACCAAGCACATTGATGTACAATATCATTTTGTGAGAGATATGGATGAGGATGGCATGGTGAAGCTGGAGAAGGTGGAGACTTTGGTGAATGTTGTTGATGCATTAACTAAGCCCGTGAGCACAGAGAAATTCAGATGGTGTTTAGAGTCTATGGGGCTCTCAGCCCCTAGCAATTAATTCCATGACACTTTGGATCCCCAGACTCTTGCAAGGTGTTCAACAAGTGGGAGAATGTTGAGAATCGTGTCTCAACCTTGCAAGATTTTTTCAGAAAATTCTAGAATTTGTTTGTGGTAGTTCTCCACATGTTTATGTGTTGGAAAAAGGTGTATGATTTGTTAAAAATGTGCGTTGTCCCTATTAGAATATAGGATGGTTTTTTTTTAGTACAAACAACTCATTATATGAATTTAATGGGGGTATAAATTAGAGGACAAAATTATGGATGAAAATGCTATTTTAACTTGGTTGTTTTCCCATCTTGGAGTTACAAGTGACAAGTGGGTAACATGTGGCACGGTTGTTTTGCCCATGGTTTTGTAAAACCACAAATGGTTTCCAGGTTGTAAATCACTATATAAGGAGGGCTTGGGGAGGTGTTTGAATCATTGAGTTTAGTTTGCAAGACTGAGTGCTAGAAGGAGTCTCTTCAAGTTCGAGTCCAAGTTCGAGTTGTGGTGATGTGCTCCTGTAAGAACTTGCATTGCAAGTGTATTGTAATCTTCTTGATTTGATAATACATTGTGTGGGTTTTGTAGGGTGGGGTTTTTCTCTCGGAAGAGTTTCCCCATGGTAATTACTATGTTATGTGTTTATTGTGATATTTCATTTATACATGTTTATTTGTCCATTGAAATCTCTATAATAGTTAGTTAAATTTCATAATCATCCTCTCAAGATTAGCGTAGGAAGAAATTCCATGCACCTTTGCTTCCTTACAAAAAAGCAGAGAGAAGTCTATGCCAAAAAGAAAGGAGGAGAACAAATCTCTGGGAGAGAAAAGGAAGAAAACTGTCGAATCATTGGAGCAAAAGAACTTTTCCATCTCTTTCAATTATTCTGATTGAATTCTGAGCAAGGTTTTAGAGGTATGAGCTAAAGATCATTTTAGAACATTTCTTAAAAGAAATGATGGTTTTCAGAATTTGTTACATTTTGTTTGTTCCTGAATAAGAACAATACGTTCTATTTCAATGTTTCTTGAGGATGTTTTTACTATTTTATTGATGGCTTGTTGGGCAAATTTAAAATTCACATTCACTCCATATTGTCTTTGAATGTGGAGAAAGCTTAGTCATCATCTTATAACCTTCTTTTCCAAAAAAAACCTTTCTTTAGTTTGCAACCTGCTAATGTCAATACCACCCTTTGTTGAGTCAGCGTAACTTCTCTTTGTCATTGTTGTTTTCCTCTTCAGTGTGTTATGCCTAAGTAGAGTCTTAGAGCAAGTTGATGGCACTAAGTAGAGCCATCATGAGTCTTGTTTTCCTTCCCATGGATAGTATTAGTGATCAATAGATCCATGACCTTAGAAAAATACAACATGGGAACCCACAATATGGGGATTAGACTTCACACTAGAGAATGCTAGAAAACAAGATGTGTTTTTGAAGGGGTTGCAAATACCCATTAGCCGATATGGAATATTTGATTGGAGCCGATTATGTCTCGATGTTTTTGGAATGATTTTGTTGTTTCCTAGATTATTTTGGTCTTTATACAGTAGACTAAGGTCTAATAATTCAAATTGGTTTTTTCTTTAATGTTGGGTGATCTAGGGAAGCTAGGTCATCTTAACATCCTGTTTGGGCATAGCCTGCCGACCTAAAGTCAAGGTCATTTGTCAAAATGTAACCTTCTTGTTGATCTATGTAAACTAAGGTATAATAATTCAAACTGGATTTTTCTTTAATGTTGGGTGATCTAGGGAAGCTAGGTCATCTTAATGTCCTGTTTGGGGATAGCCTGACCGACCTAAAGCCAAGGTCATTTGTCAAAAAGTAACCTTCTTGTCAACCTATGTAGACTAAGGTCTAATAATTCAAACTGGTTTTCTTTAATGTTGGGTGATCTAGGGAAGCTAGGTCATCTTAATGTCCTATTTGGGCATAGCCTGACCGACCTAAAGCCAAGGTCATTTGTCAAAATGTAACCTTCTTCTTGACCTATGTAGATCTAAACTAGATCTAATCCTCCTTCATAGAGACCTTGTGGTAAACTCTTCTCCATTACTCTGACCTTTTTATTTTACTCATAGATGTCAAAAACTAGTAGCATTGAATGTTCCTCTCAGAACGTCTCCATCCTAGGGTGCGACTGAGGCATATCAGACTTATACGCTATCTTCAAGCTCACTAAGATCAGGTATATATATGAGCCAGTATGTGTTTAGCCTGAACATTGACTCCTAGTAAGTAGGTGATTGAGTATTGTTGCCACAAAATCTTTCACTATTAGTCAAAAACCTATGGTTAATCAACTGAATGATTCTTGTTATTTAACTCATTGTCTTCCACAACTTGTCTACTCTATAATGGCCCGATTGAGGGTTGTAACTATTCATTTGTAAAAATGATCTAAATGTTTAAAACATATTGATTCATAATTAATTGCTTTTCAATTAAATCACTTGTTCTCAAAAGAGTATTCCTATTTAATTAAAGGGAATGGAAAGTTGAAATAAATTATAAGAACATTCTTACTTTCCTTTATAAATATTTGTGATTATTTTGAAGTGAGAATTTTGGAATCAAAGTATTATCTACACAATTCTTAAATCTTCTCTGATAAGATTTGTATCATAGAAAAAAATGGCAACTTGCTTGATTTGGGTAATAATTGATGATAAATTGGACTTAATAAGGCCTTGATTTGGTGTTGTGAGGTGTTTTTCTCATCTACACCAGGTCTTGAACTCTTTCAAATGCATTTAATGATGTCCTATCAAGGTGTTGTAAAGTGTTGTAAAAGACTTTCATGCTTTTCTAGAATTAATGAACCCATCTTCCCTTAATTCAACATTATAATGTATTTAATTGCATCTTCACATGAATATAGAAGGCTTATGAATTAAACTTAATGTTAATCTAGTGTTGTAATGTGTTTTACACATTCACATTGGATGTCATGCCTTTCTAGGATGTGTGGAGCTTATTTTAGTGTTGTAAAGTGTATTTAATCACACTTTCACATTGAATTTTTTGTCCCAAGCCTTAATTGACCTTTACATCATCATTAATAGGTCCCTATTACTCCATATTGTGCATCCCAAGGCATAATTTGATGAAATAATCAACAAAGTCATCATATAAACCTTATTTATTTACTTCCTAGCATCCTAGTTGGCAAATGGGCCCCCTTTGGGACTAATTCGCCATATGTGGTGAATCAATCCCTACCATGTGGGACTGATTCACCCAAGGTGGTGAATGAGTCCCATTTGGGCCATTTTTGACTTTTAAGTGAGAAATTTTGGAATTTAAGTTTTGTTTTTCTTCAGGTCGGCCTCAGGGATCCAATTTATGGGAAAATTAGGAGAATTTCCTATAAAATGAAGTCTCTAAACCCTAATTTACATCTCTTAACTCATACACACATCTCTTATCATTCATCATTTATCTTCTCCTTCAAGTCAAGCAAGTTAGGATTTTATCACTCTAAGTCATCAACAAAGCCTCCAAAGACATTGAATGGTAGAATCTTCCTCCATTGCTACAAAAATTCAAGATCAAGCATAATGGAAAGGTATTGAATTCATTGTTTCATGCTTCATTACATTCTTTCATCTTTTTGGTTTAATTACCTACAATGGGGTTTGACCAAGGCGAACCACCATGCCCTAACGTTCAACATTTCTCTGTCTTGTCTTGTGTGTTTGTAGATTTAGGCATCTTGGAGGCTTGGAAGTCATTGAAGATCAAGTTGCAAAGTGATTTGACCAAGTGATTGGATAAGGTAAAATATCAATAAAAAGTCACTTTCAGGCCTGAATTTGATAGTTTCAGAACTTGACACTTGGAGAAGTAGGAAGTGTAGACCGAAGGCTCTGATTTTCACTTTCAAATCTTCAGAAATTCAGAAGTGGAATTATTTTCCATTAGTAGTGAATGAGTCCCATTGCAAGGCCTGATTTTGGTTTTCTACATTTTTGGATACCCATTTGTCTAAAACGAGCTCCAGAACAATTTCACAAAATTAGGACTGATTCACCCAGGATGGTGAATGAGTCCTACCAAGCCTAAAACCCAAGATCAAAAACATTTAAAAATTCACTTCTAGTCTCCATCAAGATCTCAAGTGCACACTTTCAGTTTCATCCATTTCTATTGTAATTTGCATTCATTTCTAGGTGTTTTCTGCATATTACATTATGTTTTCAAACATTTCATATTTCATTAGTTTTGCATAAATAATCAAATCCATTTTATCATTTTTCTGAATTTAGGACATTCCATTTAGACATATTTCTATCATACTTGCATTAGTTTGAGTGAACCACCAAAATTTTTGAGTCTATCTCTCCTTTTAGGTGAAACACCCTAAGAGAGAAAGAAAAGTACACAACACTGAAAATTTGTTGGTTCATTTTGGTGAACCTATTTTTTGAACACTTTTTTGTTTTGGTCTCTTTCATCATATCTCTAGCTTGCATTGACCTTGCATTATGGTTTGCATGGATTAATTTGCATGCTAAGTTTCAAATTTTGCATTCATGAAAAGTGCATTTAGGCTGAATTTTTGCTATCTAAATTCATTTAATTTTTTTGAAATTGTACATTTCTAACTTAGGTGTACATCATAGAACTCTAACAACATAAAGATCACTCAATATTTTCTGAAAATTCTAAAAAAAGTCCATACTGGAACTCATTCGCCACCTTGGGAGAATAGTCTCTTTTCAGCCCTAAAACTGCCCTTTATAAAATTGAAAACCTCATTTTCAAGCTTTTGTTTGGTGCCATTACCTACTTGTATTAGTTAGCTAAGTTTATGTAACATGAATTTCATTAGATCTAGCTTATATTAGCTCATTTCATGCATTGTTCAATTTCACATTGGCATTGTTGCATAACATAATCAACGAATTATTTTGTTTTATAACATTGCACTTTATTTACTTTATCATAGCATGTTCTTTTTCATAAGATGTGTCTTTGATTTGGTTAAACACATATTTTATAAGCACAATATCCCCTCTTATGAGTTCACTTTTTATTACAACCATGAGGAACATGTTAGCCATAGCTTTGACCAAACCATCACATTTCCCATTGGTGTGAATAGAGATGTAGACAATCATCACAAGCATACTTGTTCTTCTCTCGATACCTCTCCTATTAGTGAGAAAGGTATCTTGGTGAGGGAAGTTACAATCATTGAGGCTCTTGATTGTCCATCTACTCATTCCCCTTTGGAATTTGTTTGACAAAAATAACATGACATCATAGACACATTTCTAAAAATCACCTTACCTAGTCTCCATAACCATGACAATCAAACTTGTCCATCTCGTAATATCCCTCCTCAACACAAAGAGGATAGGTTGGTGTTAGATGATATCCCTAACAATAATCATAAAACCCTTGATCCTCCCTTCCCTAATGCTCCTCCCATTTGGGATAATCTATTTGAAAACCATAGTGGTCCTTCTCTTGATGCCTCCCCCACTTCTGATGAAGCTACTTTATAAACGTTGACCTTGGATGAACATATTACAAGCTCTCCTCATAGGGTAGATAATATGGGTCATGAGAATGAGACCTTAGGAAAATATGGAAACCAAATAGACTCTTCCTCTCATTTCCCCACTATCGATAAACACACACATTCAACCATTAATCATTCCCCTACTTGTGATGCAACCATTTTAGAAGAACCAATCCATGAATGTCAAGAAAATTTGATTTGTAGTTCTTCTAAAAATTCTCCTTCTAGGGAGAATATCATGGTACTAGAAAGCGACAACAATAATAATGTTTCTTCCTTCAATAAAAAGGTGATTCTCGATTTTCCTTTATCAGAGATACATCAAACCAAAACCGCTAAGGTTATGAATGTGCAAGTGTCCATTAGATCCCCCTTGATCAATGGACCTCATACATACCTCGTGGGACATCCTAACAATCCTTTAATTCTCTACCCACCTTCACACAAACAACAAGCTCCAAATAAACTTGAACTTTTCCTTTGCCCTCCTAAGAATAATATTTCATAACAACTGAGTCATACTACTGTTGCTCATATGTAGAACACTCAAAACAATATTCAACCACCACAACCAACCCCGAAACTATTACCATTTCCTAATCCTATCCCACCTAACTCTTTCTTGCCAGGTCACAAGGAGTATGATCTTGTCGAGAAACTTAAGAATACTCCTGGTAAAATATCGTTGTGGGACCTTATTCAAGGCTCCCCTCACTATCAAACCATAATCCAAACAACCTTACAATAAGTTGTTGTCCCTTCTAATGTGCCACCAATTGATATAGTAGCCATGATTCAAGGACTAAACACTCACATTGTTTTCCACCAAAGTTAACTCCCCTCTTTGGATGTGCAAAAACAAAATGATCCTTTCATGATCATAATGCAACACAAATGAAAAATGGATACAAAGAACTCTTGTACATACTAGTTTTTCCCTTAATGTGTGTAGTGTGACCCTTCTAGATAGGCTTGGCATTGATCAATCAATCATTTGACCTAATTCTTTATCTATTAAGGGATATTACAATGTATAAAATAAACCTCTAGGGGTAATCATTATACCTCTTACCGTTGGAGTGGCCACCTTGAATACACCAATCCATATTATGCCTTATGAAATTTCATGCAATATTATCTTAGGCAGAATGTGGATTCATGAAATGAAAGGTGTGCCTTCCACTCTTCATCGTTAAATGAAATACATCTACAACAACATAGTCCACACACTTGATACTGATCTTGAACCTGATAGTGTCTTATAACTTGAGAAAAACAAAGAAAATTTCTTAAACACATCAACATCAGCTACACTAGTAGAACCTATACAATAGAACAACACAGAACAATATATTGAAAAAATCATGCAGCTATTAAAAGACGATTGGGATTCCTTGCATTTTTAGCATTACTTCATGGGAAATTACAAGAACATACGCTAATATTCAAATAGAGGTAATGAAAAAGTAGACGATCCTTTGAAAGCATCCACCTCAACCACTATAGACAACGAAACACACTACACGGCCACCCTTGACAACGCTTATCACCAACCACCAACTGATAAAAAAGGAATGAAAAATATTTATGGAAAAGGGTATGAGATTATGAGACAACTTGGATATAGTGGAAAAGGATGTGGTACTCATGAACAAGGTATCTGCCACTCTATAGAACCTATCACACAAAAAACTACTCATGGTCTTAGTTATTTCCCTTCGAAAGAAATTACCAAGCCTTCAATCAATGCCAACACTCTCACATCATATTTTGTAAGGAAAGCTAAGGTGCGGAAACAACTCTCCTAACGTAAAAACCTTAGGGAAGAAGGCAGAGGTGCTTTTAAATTTTCAATTACAGTCCAATTAAGATACATTTCTAAGAAAATAACAGAAACAGAGAATTAATCATACATAGATGAACACCAAATTTACGTGGGAAAACCCTTACGGGAGAAAAACCCACCACACCAAGAAAAACCTCTTTGTATTAAAGTAATGAAGATTACATATAGAGATCGGACTTATCTTTCTAATGTCAATTTACAATAGCATAATCCTTGATCAACCTTGCACAAAGCATTCAAGTTATAATACTCTCATAATTAAATTCACACTGATCATACATCGAACTATTCATCCAACTATTCATCACACTAATCGTTTAACTAAACATCATCATCGATCTTAGAGTATATCCATGTCGACCCTGATCTGTTGAACTTCCTCATAGAAATGGTCGTAACAATTCAATTGCTAGCAGTTCCCATTTTGCTCCTTGATTGGTCAAAGACATACCATGTAGGATAGTCTTCCAATTGGTCAACAACATTCAACCTATGTTGTATGTCAATGAGACACTAACCGTGTCTCCTCGATGCCACAAAGCCGAACCGTTGATATCGCCAAGAGTCATCACCTTCGGCAAGAGGTTACATCGAGTTCAAAAGTTGTCAGTGAGACAAACCATATCACTGAGACATCATACTGATGATCATCACATGTAGCACTATTGCCAAGACAATCGCTATTCGGTGAGAGGCTCTATCGAAGTTCAAAAGTCACTTAGACATTAGCATTCCCATTGGTGAGACTATCACTATTCACCAAGAGATCATACTAAAACAACCATGTTACTCTGAAATGTCTCACCATTGCTAGGAGTCATACCGACAACAGCCAAAGCATCAACAAGACAAACACCCATTGCCAAGAGCTCTTACCGAGTGTTCAAGTCTCTCCTCGATGAATTTGAGTGTAATACTGTTGGTGAGACATACCATCTATCGCCAACAGTTCTTACCAAAGCCTTATGTTACTTTGATGACTCCAAGTGTATAACTATCATTGAGACATATCACATCGCTAAGACTTCATACCGAAAGAAAACCTTTCAGCCAAGAGTCTTCCCAATAATATTAGTTGCCATGAGTCTTCCCGATAACCTTTAGACACCAACTTGTCAGTAAGAGATCAGATTGGGTGGTAAGAGATAGAAGCTTTCATAGGGACCAACATGTCACAGCGATAGCTCCAGTCAGTAAGATAATAACAAGGTCTTGGCGACCTGAGAATTCCACAAGGTTAGACAACTACTAGTTGGCTAGACAGTAAGAATGTCACATTGATGATGGTCTTCCAGAGGTTTTAGCCTGTGAGATTGAGGCATACAATTCCAACAATCTCCCACTTGACAAAGATCACACAAGCTCCTCCAGAGCACAACAAAACTATTGAAATTCATGGGCACTAAGGCCCATCAAACTAGCACACCACTTGAACTTGTCTGTTCTCACTGGTTTCGTCAATGCATCTACAACATTCTCTAGAGTATCCACTTTTTCTAATGAGACCTTTCTATCCTCCACCATATCTCATACAAAATGATACTATACATCTATATGTTCCATCATGGCATGGAAAGTAGGATTCTTTGCCAAACAAATAGCACTCTGACTGTCATAGTAAATTGTTATTTTCCTTGCATCAAAACCAATGTTAGAACACAAACGTTTTAACAAAATTGCTTCATTACAAGTGTGTGTTGCTGCCATGTATTTTGCCTCCAAAGTAGACAAAGTGAGTATAGCCTACCGCTTACTCATCCAACTCACTGCACCACCATTCATCATGAAAATATATCCACTAGTGGGTCTTCTACTGTCAATGTCCCCTGCCCAATCAGAATCCACATAGCCTCTAATGCCAAGAGTCCTTTGTGATTCAACCAAGTTCCCATGGCAAAACAAAGCATATTCTAAAGTGCCCTTCAAATATCTTAATACTCTTTTCACAACATCCCAATGTGAGCTTCTAGGATTAGCCATAAACTGACTAAGTACTCCCACTACTTGGGCAATGTCTAGCCTTGTACAGACCATTACATACATTAGACTACCAACCGCACTAGCATAAGGTACACTAGTCGTGTCCTCCCTCTCAGTAGGAGATTTTGGACAGTCTTCAACATATAGCTTTGTTCCCTGCAAAACTGGAGTAACTAGCTACTTACAATCATTCATGCAAAATCTCTCTAGAACAATCTTGATATACTTACTCTGACTAAGCTAAATTTTTCTACTATTCCCATCCCTGGTGATTTCCATTCCTAGAATATACCTAGCTACACCAAGATCTTTCATTTCAAACTTTACAGGCAACTGAGACTTAAGATCATAAATCATTAACTTACTCTTGCCTATGAACAACATATCATCAACATAGAGAGCAATAATAAGAACTCGATCACTTTCAGCCTTGTAATACACACAATGATCAGATTTTGATCTTACAAATCCCAATGACAAAAAAATAGTGTCAAACTTCTGGTACCACATTCTAGGAGACTGCTTTAACCCATACAGAGATTTTTTCAACTTGCAAACTGGTTTTTCTTTACCTTTCTCCACAAAGTGCTCAAGCTGGGACATATAAATTTCTTCTTCAAGATCACCATGAAGAAATGTTGTCCTCACATCCATCTGTTCAACCTCTAAGTCATACGCTACTGCAAGTGACAAAAGAAATCTGATAGATGTCAGCTTAGCTAAAGGAGAAAAAATTTCCCCATAATCAATTCCCTCTACCTGGGAATAACCCTTCGTAACCAACCTCACATTGTACTTTTCCACACTGCCATCCAGACCTATTTTCTTTTTAAATACCCATTTGTAGCCTACAACTTTTGTGCCTTCAGGTAAGGGCACCAAACTCCAAGTATCATTCTTTCCTAATGATGTCATTTCTTCATTCATGGCTTCCAACCAAGAGTTTGAATTAGACATTCTAAATGCCTCTTCCACCATCCTAGGCTCATCAGTGCTAGAAATCAAAGTATAGGCACAAGTAGAATCTATCAAAGAAAACCCATACATATCAGGTTGCTTTCTTTCATGAGTTGACCTCCTCACTTGCTGAGGCTGAGGTTGTTCTTCTTCTTTAGAACACTCAGAACTACTTGAGCTCTCCTCAGTTTTAGGTACATTTTTAATTTTCAATTCCTCTTTATCTGGTGTAGGAGGAATTTCAACTACATCCTTTTTGTTTTTTGATTTTTGTCTCTGACTGCAGATCCAAGGTAGAAGGCTTCAGCTCATGAAAGATAACACTTTTGTTGTATAGAACCTTCTTCGTATTAGGATTCCAAAGCTTGTATCCTTTTATGCTAGCACTATATCCAATAAAAATACATTTCACAACCTTTTTCTCCAATTTAGATCTTTTCTCATTTGCCACATATGGATATGCCTCACAACCAAAAACTCGAATGTGTCTCAGAGAGGGATTCTTTCTAGACAATGCTTCCAAAGGTGTTTTTATCAACAAGAGAAAAATTAGGAGAATAGTTTATCAAGTAACATGTTGTAGTAACTGCCTTAGTCCATAACTTCTCCTCCAAGCCAACACTACTTAGCATACTTTGTGCTCTTTCCATCACTGTCCTATTGAACCTTTTTGCAACTCCATTTTACTGTGGAGTGTAAGGTGTAGTTTTGTCTTTTAATTCCATGATGTTTATAGTACCTCTCGAATTCATCAAAACACAATTCACCACCATTATCAGTCCTTAAACATTTTATTTTTCTTCTAGTCTAATTTTCTACAAGGCTCTTAAATTCCTTAAACCAACTAAACACTTATGATTTACTTTTCAATAAATAAACAAATGCTCTTCTTGAATAATCATCAATGAACAATACATAGTACCTTGACTTAGACAAAGAAGGAACATTCACTGGACCGAAAAAATCATAATGTATATAATCAAGAAAACCATAATATTTGTGAGGACTAGAATAAAATGAAACATGGTATTGTTTACCATATATACAATATTCACAAAACTCGAATTCGAGGTCCCAATCATCAAGCCCCTCAACCAGGTTTTTATTCTTCAAGGTTTTTAAACCTTTCTCATCAATGTGGCCTAGCCTATGATGCTAGTGCATAGTCTTTTCTACTAGAATTCTGACTTCCATAGAGTTTACACTATCAAGAACTTTTTCCTCTTTTCGTCCATGAGTAGCTTTTTGTGACTTTGTAGAGACACTATTACATTGCACAACATGTGCATCTAGCTTATGCAAGGTACCAATATGAGCACCCCTTGCTAGCACCATTGAGCCTCTAGTCATCTTGCATCCATTTCTAGAGAATGTGACTTACGCGCCAATATCATTCAGCTTACTAACAAAAAGTAGATTTTGAGCTAGACCTGGTATATGCATTACATCATTGATTCCCTTCACTCTTCCATCAGGAAATTGAATTTTGACTCTTCCATGGCCAAAAATTTCCAAAGATGAATCACTTACCAAATACACCTTTCCACCATCATAGTTTTCATACTTTGTGAACCAATCTCTATGAGATGTAATGTGGAAAGATGCTCCAGAATCAATCAGCCAAACATCATCTGATGCTTGCGTAGCCAAGGCTACAACGAAGGCGTCTACATCACTCTGAGAAGAGTCATTGTTAGAAGAATTTTTCTTTTTCTTTTTCTCCTCTTTATAATCCTTTCAGACATGACCAGGTTGCCCACAATTCCAACACTTCAGCTTGGAATTCTTTCCAGGAGACTTTGATCTCCCTTCTGATTTGGATTTGGACTTCTTGTCCTTCTTCTTTCCTTTTTCTTTCGATCTTCCTCTAACAACAAGAGTCTCCTTTGCCATCTTAGAAGATTTCTTTCTCATCTCTTCTGATAACAATGAAGCAACAACATCTTCCATCTTAAAAGTGGATGTCGTACTCCCAATAGCCATCACCAGGTGATCCCAATAATCTAGCAAATAACATAATAACAATATACATTAATCTTCTTCATCAATCTTCACACCCACATATGTTAACTATGCAATCAACATGTTGAATGCATTCAAATGATCATCAACAAATCCTCCTTCCTGCATTCTTCAAGTGTACAACTTCTTCCTCAAGAAAAATTTATTCACCAAGGACTTGCCCTGATAAATAGCTGCCAGTCTTTTCCACAAGGAAGATGCAGTCTTTTGTTCATGAACATTCAGAAGAATAGAGTCTGCTAAATAGAGCCTTATCATCACCTTATATTTTCTATCTGCAAGGTCCCAATCCTCTTGCGTCATGCCTGTAGGCTTCATTCCAGACACAACAAGCCATAGATAATGATAAACCAATAGATCTTCCATTTTGAGCTTCCACAACTCAAAATTGCTGCCATTGAATTTCTCAATTTCAATCTTTCCTGATGTGCTCGCCATCTTAATTTGTAATTTGAATTACCAAACTTCTACAAGACTACAAGACTCCCACTAAACATAATTGACTCAAAAAAACCCAACGTACCCACAAGGATAAGACAATTGGCTAGGCTTTGATACCACTTGTAAGGAAAGCTAATGTGTGGAAACAACACTCCTAACGTCAAAACCTCAGGGAAGAAGGTAGAGGTGCTTTTAAATTTTTAATTACAGTCCAATTAAGATACACTTCTAAGAAAATAATAGAAATAGAGAATTAATCATAAACAGATGAACACCATATTTACGTGAGAAAACACTTACGGGAGAAAAACCCACCACACCAAGAAAAGCCTCTTTGTATTACAATAATGAAGATTACATACAAAGATTAGAATTATCTTTTTGATGTCAATTTACAACAACATAATCCTTGATAAACCTTGTACAGAACATTCAAGTTACAATACTCTCAGAATGAATTCACACTAATCGTCCAACCGAACATCATCATCGATCTCAGAGTATATCCATGTCAACCCTGATCTATTGAACTTCCTCATAGAAATAGTTGTAACAGTTCAACTGCTAGCAGTTCCCATTCTGTTCTTGATTGGTTGAAGACACACCAGATAGGACAGTCTTCCAATTGGTCAACGATGTTCAACTTGTGTTGCATGTCGATGAGACACTAACCGTTTCTCCCCAATGCCACAAAGCCCAACCGTTGATATCACTAAGAGTCATCACCTTTGGCAAGAGGTTACACTAAGTTGAAAAGCTGTTGGTGAGACAAACCATATCGCTGAGATATCATACTGATGATCATCACATGTAGTGCTATCACCAAGAAAATTGCTATTTGGTGAGAGGTTACACCGAAGTTCAAAATTCACTTAGACATTAGCATTCCCATCGGCCAGACTATCGCTATTCGCTAAGAGATCATACCGAAATAACCATGTTACTCTGAAATGTCCCACCATCACTAGGAGTCATACCGACAATAGCTAAAGCATCAGTGAGACAAACTCCCATTGCCAAGAGCTCTTACCTTGTGTTCAGGTCTCACTTCGATGAATCTAAGTGTAACACTATCGGCGAGACATACCATCTGTTGCCAAGATTTCTTACCAAACCCTTATGTTACTCTGATGACTCCAAGTGTATAACTATCAACGAGACATCTCACATCACTAAGACTTCATACCAAAAGAAAACCTTTCACCCAAGAGTCTCCCTAATAACATCAATCACCATGAGTCTCCCTAATAAACTTTTGACACCAACTCATCGGTAAGAGATCAACTCAAGCAGTAAGACATAGAAACTTTCACAGTGACTAAAATGTCACAGCGATAGCTCCAGTCAGCAAGATAGTAACAAGGTCTTGGTGACCTAAGAATTCCACAAGGTTAGACAACTACTAGTTAGCTAGATAGTAAGAATTTCACATTGACGTTTCTCTTCTAGAGGTTTCAGCCTATGCGATTGAGGCATACAATTCCAACATATTCTTCTAATTCAAACTTAAATGTACAACATCCTAAATTGATAGAAACTAGTGGTCTTGGTTGTTCTCCTTTGCAAACAATTTGACAATAAAATACATCCTTGCTTAATGTCAATGTTATCTCATGAAGCACTAGTGATTTGAACTCGTTAGATTTTACATCTTATAATGGAAAGAACAAAATCTCACAATCAAAAGAGTCTTGCATAGGTATGACATCTTGTACATCTAAGGAAGAGCTATCTTTATCACATAATCAAGAAATTGATCAAGAGGGAATCTTGTTGAGACTCCTCTAAGATCACTTGATAACCCTTCCTCCAAGAACTCAAAATAAATTTTATTACAAGACTTCCTTCTACACCTATCATAGATTTCATGGTCACTCCACTAATGACTGCAAGGCTCTGAGTAGTAAAATCCAACATTTTAGGGAGTTTGGAATTCTTCCTTATGTGGGGGTATCTCCTTCCTCTACCTTGCATCTTATCAATCATTTCAGCTCACCTTGTCTTGCACTAAGTGGGGTCAAGGGGTTTAGTAGCCTTTTCGTCATATGTCACTTGTCATTGCCTCTTTTTGTTAGCCATTAACCTTTCATAAACATATAAAAGAAAGCTTGGGATGTGGATGACATGCCTTAAGTTGGATCACATATGACATACTCCCTTTTTCATGATGTAGCTTATTGGAAACATATGACTTGGCATAGGGTTTTCTAAGTAATATCTCATGTCATCTTCTACTTTAAAGCAATTTCTCACAGTACTAGGGGAAAGGACCCAGTTACTGCCTCCCATTGAATTATTGCCACCTCCATGCTCACTTAACCGCCCCAAAAAAAAATCACTTTGATCCATTAAAAAACTTTATTTTATTGAATAAATAATTAAAAAACACTAATAGTTGCTCATTAAGTGCTAAAGTGAATGATTTGAGTGGATTTTAAGTGCTAAAATAGCTATAATTGATTGAAATTCTAGCGGGTGGATACTGGGATATTAGGTGGTGGCAAACAGATGACACCTCTAAAAGGTGACTTTTTTACCCCTACGCACATATCCAATGCTCCCACACTCGATCAAATTTCCTAGAAGCCAAAACCTTAGTTATAAGGACTTAACTCATGATAAAAAAAACCCATAATTTTTTTTTCAATTCGATGTACAGTTTGAATTCTATAGTTGCGTGAAGTTAGCCCTGGCGGATACTAGGTCTTATCCCCTAGTGCTCGCAATTGCTTTAAAGTGGAGGCATACATCACCACTCACATTTCATTGTGTTATTTCTTTCTTCTTGTGATGTGTCCTCTTCTTGGTGGAGTCATTGGGCTTGATTCCCTCCAAGAGTGTGATACCTCTTTTAACACACCGTCTCTTGGAAATATTAAGCATGGTGTTCCATGAGATGAGATCTTGTATGAATTAAGAAAAATCCCTTCGAACAATTTCTATGAGTGTCAAGCATACGAAGTTTTTTGTACCTCATAGAACTTGAAAACCATTATCATTGTCGTGCCTTATTAAAGTTATCAAGAGGTATAACTTTGATATGGTTGAGTGGAAAAGCCCATTCTAAGGCATGCATTTTTCCCCATAGACACCTTGTGGATTTCTCACCCCACGGAAGACCAAAAGTTTCATGGCCCTAGAGTGAGTATGCTTACGACTTCTCACCCGACAAAAAACAAAGAGTTTGTTGCCTGAGAGTGAGTATGCATTTTTTGACAATTAACCTAGATATAATCCACGACTTGGACAAATGGTCGAAGCTTGATGCAATTTTTAATTTTCATCTTTCTCTTCTTTCTAGTTCTTGCCATTGCATGATTGTGTATCTTGATTCATTGCATGTTGTTCACCTTATGTGTGTCCTTTTGCACTCATGTAGGCTTGACTTAGGATCTTGGATCCTAAGGGTTTCACCACTTTCTTGAATGTCTACTTTAGTGTGATTTTGAAGCAAGTTCATCTCACTAAAGTGGGGGCTAAATGTACCATAGAAAAAAGGCAGCTTGCTTGATTTGGGGAATAGTTGATGATAAATTCGACTTAATGAGGCCTTGATTTGGTGTTGTGAGGTTTTTTTTCACATCCACACTAGGTCTTGGACTCTTTCAAATGCATTTAATGATGTCTTGTAAAGGTGTTGTAAAGTGTTGTAAAAGACTTTCACACTTTTCTTTACTTAATGAACCCATATTCCCTTAATTCAACATAATAAAATGTATTTAATTGCATCTTCACATCAATCTAGAAGGCTTGTGAATTAAACTTAATGTTAATCTAGTGTTGTAATGCGTTTTACACATTCACATTAGATGTTGTGCCTTTGTAGGCCGTGTGAACATCATTTTAGTGTTGTAAAGTGTACTTAATCACACTTCCACATTGAATTTTGTGTCCCAATCCCTAATTTACCTTTACATGATCATTAATAGGTCCCTATTACCCCATATTGTGCATCTGGAGGCATAATATGATGAAATAACCAACAAAGTCATCATATAAACCTTATTTCTTTACTTTCGAGCATCTTAGCTGGAAAATGGGCCCCTTTGGGAATAATTCTCCATCTATGGTAAATCAGTCACTGTCGAGTGGGACTGATTCACCCAAGGTGGCAAATGAGTCCCATTTGGGCCATTTCTGACTTTTGAGCAAGAAATTTTGGAATTTAATGTTTGTTTTTCTCATGCCAGCCTTGGGGCTCCATTTTATGGGAAAATTAGGAGAATTTCCCATAAAATATAGACTCTAAATCCTAATTTATATCTCTTAATACATACACATATCTCTTATCTTTCATCATTTATCTTCTCCAAGTTAAGCAAGTTAGGGTTTTATCACTCTAAGTCATCAAGAAAGCTTCCAAAGATGCTCAAGGGTAGAATCTTCCTCCATTGTTGAAGAAATCCAATATAAAACATCATGGAAAGGTATTAACTTCATTGTTTCATGCTTCATTACATTCTTTCATCATTTTGGTTTAATTACCTACAAAGGGGTTTGACCAAGGCATACCCCCATGGCCTAACATTCAACATTTCTCTCTCTTATCTTTTGTGCTTGCTGATTTAGGAATCTTGGAGGCTTGGAGGTCATTGAAGATTAAGTTACAAAGTTTTTCAAGACATATCTTCATTCGATAATGAAAAATATCAACAAAAGGTTGCTTTTCAAGCCCAAATTTGACAGTTTTAGAACCAAACACCTGGAAAAGCAAAAAGTGCAGACTGAAGGCTCCTATTTCAACTTTTGAATCCTCAAAAATTTAAAAGTGGACTAATTTGGAATTAGTGGCAAATGAGTCCCACTGCTAGGTCTCATTTTGGTTTTCTACATTTTTGGATACCCATTTGTCCAAAATGGGCTCTGGAACAATTTCACAAAACTGAGATTGATTCACCCAGGATGGAAAATGAGTCCCACAAAGACTAAAAAATAGGATCAAAAACATTTTAGAAGTCATTCCTAGTCTCCATTAATATCTCAGGTGTACACTTTCAGTTTCATCCATTTGTATTGCAATTTGCATTCATTTCTAGGTGTTTTATGCATATCACATTGTGTTTTCAAACATTTCATATTTCATTTGTTTTGCATAAATAATCAATCCATTTTATTAGTTTTTTACATTTAGGATATTCTGTTTAGACATATGTCTATCATACTTGCATTAGTTTGAGTGAACAACAACAATTTTTGACTCTATCTCTCTTCTTTTAGGTGAAATACCCTAAGAGAGCAAGAGAAGTACATATTACTCAAAAATTGTTGGTTCAAGATTAAAAGTTATTAAAAGGGAAATGGGTTTCTTGATAAATTTTAATATTCTCTTCTAGTGCTTCTAATGACCCCTTCTACCAAAAATAATGAAATATTGGAGACGATTAATGTCCAAAATGATATTTTCAAGTGGCTACTAGGCTAGCTGGTTATGACCAAAGAGAGAATGCAAACACTAGAAAGTAATATTTTGCAATAGCAGGTCCTGTGGTTAGGTGAGGTGGAGGAAAAATCCCATAGATCTGATTACTTCCTTGGCTAAGTCATTTGTGAGGTGGGCCACTTGGGAGAAGGAGTTGAAAGAGTTGAGATCCATTATTGCCACAGAGGGTGATAAAATGAATTTACAAATGGAGATTGAGGCTATTCATTAGAATTGAGAGAAAAAAAATCAATGCCTCAGAGTAATCACTAACTACAACAAAGAGATCATGAATAACAACACCCTTAGGTCGATCAAATGTTATAGTAGGAATTAAGGAAGACCTAGGGCAAAAGGGTCGTTTATGATGGCAAGGATGATAGTCACATGTAGAAGAAGAAAGGTAAAATGGATGAAACTTCGACTCAAGACGCCATGATGGATATTCAGGCCATTCAAAAGGGCCCCCTTACTTTTGAAGAGAATCTCCAAATTCTATCTCAAGAATGGAATGCCATCAGTGGTCTCAATTTGCTTGGAGACCTGTAGGTGTCTTTTGGTCTTGTGTTGGTCTATATTTTGTGTATTTTCTCTATTTCTTTTTGCTAGACAAGCTATTTAAGTTTAAGTTTAAGTTTTAATTTTGGCTAGGTTTCTCACTTCTTGTGAGCCCCATTTTCATCTCTATGGATTATTTTAATCGGTACTGGCCCTTCTAGTCTTATTCTATTCAAAACATTAATATTCTCTTCAAGAAAGATGGTCAAAATATCTATCAAGGTGTTTTCCTTCTACACATTACATAGACATGGAAATGCAATTTTTTGAATGAAATATGATTATTTTCTATTAATTTAAAAAGAATATATACACATACATAAATACTATAAATGAAGGCTATATTTGTGTATATACATAAATCAATTATGCATAAACACATACATCTGATATACCTTTAGAACAACTTATTTTCTTTACTTGAATATTGTATGATTCATTCCACAAAATAAGTAAGAAAATACATTAAATTCTATGCTTTTGCATATGTTGTAAATTTACATGAATGTTTATTTTAATTAATGGATAGAGATCATACTTTTATGACTTATTATTTGTTGTATAATGTTCAAGAAGGAAGAAATCTAGTTAATTTAAATGTGCATGTGCCTTCTTAACTTCAAGGATACTTATTACTCATATGAAGAATGTGCTTGTAGTTACTCTTTATTTAATTAAGAACTAAAAGTGTGGATAGGGTAACTTATTGTAAACTAGATTGTATGTTTTCAAGTTAAAAGTTTAGTAGGGAAGGGTGTTTCCTTATGCATGGAGAAAGTTTCCTTTTGAGACAGGTGCCAAAGTGGGATAACATAGGGTATAGAATTTGATTTTTTAGAATCTATCAATTAGTTGTTGTATGCAACATATGCTTGGAAAATATTTGTAGCCTATAATGTTAAATGAACTAATTTTATGATTTAGCTCTCTACCATTTCCTAACATCATTCTTGCATGTTCTGATTTTGGATAGAAATGCATGTAGCTATCTTAGGCATGCACCATATTCCACCTTGCATTTTGATTTCTTTTCTTAACTATTTCATATAGGGTCAATGGTTCTTCATGTTTGGAAGAAATTTCTAGGGAAGCCTAGCTTTGTGGTTGGGTGGAAAAAGTGCTTGAACCATGTTTTTGTCCATTAGCTGCAAGCAAGCATTGACGTGGAACTAAAAGGAATTTAATCGTATGTTTATTGTACATTGCACCACTTTTGATGTAAACTTGCTATGAATAATTGGTGATTATAGTGTAGTCAAAATATGTAACCAACATTATGGCATTTGTGTATGAATGTAACTCAATCTGATGACATGCTGTGCTATGATGGAATATAGCTTTCAATTATATTTAAAATTAATAGCTCATTGTCATATCTAATTTAGTTTATTTAATGTTATTTTAAAATAGCACATTACATTTGGTATCAAAGCTTAGGGTTTAGCTCTAGGCCTATGAGTCCACAATGGATAAAATTAGGGTTAGTTAACCCTAATTCAATTTTGAGTTATCATGTAAATAATAAACCTAAATTGAATGCAAGTATGGGGAAGTTCAAGCCTGAAAATAGAAGGGAAAAGTATTTAGGACTCCCAGAAAGCAAGTTATCATTGAAGAAACCATAAAACTTGAGGTTAAACTTGAAATCCCTAATGATGAGACCTTAGCTTATTCTCTTATTCGACTGATGTTAGAAAAGGGAAAAAATATTAAACATTCTAAACAAAATATTACAACCAAGAAACCTTCTATCATATGAGATTTTGCCATAGGGTGCAGACCAAATGCACCAATTTTGAAAAAAGAAGAGGAGTGTCTACATGCACATCCTTTCTCTTTTGAGAAGGTTATCGTAGACTTTGATGAGGACTTGAAAGAATGTTCTCTCTCTAAAAATGAAGAAACCAACTGATAAGAGGGGATTATGTAATAAGGATCTATGTAATCCATTACTATATTAAATAAAGGAAGTCTTGTTTTGTATTCAAAGTTTCAAAGTTTGAAGACTTATCCTTGTTGTGAATGAAAATGAATAACATTTTTAGATTGCATGTTACAATATTTAGTATTATGTACGTGAAATAATTGTACATGGGATCTTGTGCTAGTTGCGGTAAAACAAAAGCTATGATGTAGGTCAAACATGAACAATCATGGTGAACACCAAGAATAGAGGAAATAGTGGTGGGAAAAGTGATGGTCAAAATAGGAGGTTGGACTAAATTATTTACCTCTTGAATTGACAAAAGAATAGGATGGATCGTTTGGAATAGGAAATCATAGGCATATGAGAGGGTCAAAATCCAAGGAATGCAGAATAACCACAAGGAAATAGCGATCAAGGTGTTAATAATTGAGCAACAAATGGGAGATTGTCAATGATATTAAGAGGGTAGCTCCATTGAAATTCAATGGAAGGACCATTAGAGATGGAGTAGAAATATGGATACTAGAAATGGAACAGTATTTTAGGCTCCAAAATATATCCAATGAAACCAAAGTTGTATGGGATACTTTCCAACTCTTTGGAGAGGTGGCCACATGCAAGGATAATGAGATGGTAGAACAAAATTTACTACCAAGATAAACCACATGGGAACAATTCCTTCAACTCTTCCAAAAAAAGTAGCTTCCTCAACACTTTTGTGACAAGAAAATGATTGAGTTCCAAAACCCAACCCAAGGAAGTATGTTTGTAACTCAATATTGGAAAAAGTTCACCAACTTACTCAAATACATGCCATAGTATCAAATAGATGAATTCTTTTGGATTCAAAAGTTCATATTATGGTTAAGGCTCCATCTTGGTGTAAAAGAGGATATTCATAATCCCCTTACGATGGAGGAGGTCTTTGAAAAGGCCACCAAACATAAGAAAAATTTACAACAACTATCTAATGTCTGCAAGAGTTTAAACCTCAAGTATCAATTTGGAAATAAGAAATTCCAGAAGGTGAAAAATAGAAAGGAGATAAACTTTACCAAATCAGGAATCTAAAAATGGGAAACAAATATTAGGACAAAGGAAAAGGTAGCACTGGCGAGAAGAATAAAAAGGCTAACAAAAACAATAGAAATTTTAATATCAACCATAAGAACACCAAAGAGGATAGCTCAGGAGGCTAAAAAGGGCCATGTAATGGGTGCTACACTTGCGGAGGTGATCATTATGCATCAAGTTTCCCACAGCGATGAAAGGTACAAAGAGAAGGGAACCAGCTGTAGTGTAGAAAGTTGTATCCCTTTACATTTCCACACTATGTTTAGGCCCTTGTAATTAAATTGGATTTAATTAGGCTTTTATTAGCCTTATCTTACATCTACACATAAATTTGCATAATAATGCATGCCAATAAATAATACTTTACCTTATGTAATGTGTGCTCTAGAAATATGGACCTGGGACCCTTTCACCCATGGAAAAATAGGTCCTTCATAGGCTTTTGAACCTAAATTTAAAATATTTTGTTTGTGATCTTTTAAGGTCCCCAAATCCATATTTCAATGTTGACTTGTAATATTTGAATTTTAGGAAATTAAGGATACATACATATAAATACAAGGTTATTTTATAAAATTTTACCTAGCATTTTTTAAGAGCAATTTTAAGAGTTATAAAGAGCATATTCACTAGAGAAAAGTTGATGATCAAGAGCATTCAAGAGCAGAAATATTAGAGTTTTATTTCAGCAATCAAGATCCATTGTCATGTCAAAGTGTTTTTGCATCATGCATATTTTTGGAGCTAACATTGTGATGTAGGTTTCATGATTCAAGTCAATTATTTAAAGCATTATTTCAATCATTATTCAAAACTTATCAATGCCACACCCTATTTCCTAGATACCAAGTTACTTTCACCTTCAAGAGTAAATATGATGATAAATGTAAATTGTGACTTAAATATATGTTTACTAGGTAAAATAAATACTAAAATATGCATTAAGATGATATTATTTCAAAAAGAAAAAATATGTTTTATATTTGATGAAATGTGATGAATAACTATGTATTGCAATGTGAATATCTTAATTATTTGTTGATGCAAATGTTTTATGATGCAAATGGATTTAATGTGAATGGCTAACTACTTATACAATTTATTAAGATGAATGCAAGAACATATTTAAGCCTCAAGTATGTGAGGGGGAGTCTCATTCGGGAGAGGAGGTTGGTATGGTAACCCTTAATAAGACCTAAACTGAGCTTTCACACACTCACTTCTAGTTCTCTCAAGCTGATTCAATAGATTTGGAATTGGTAGGTAACCTTTAGTCTTCTTTGTGTATAATTAAGAAGATGTTATGATCTTATTAGAGATTTTTTTTAATTAAGGTTATGTGATTTAATCTCTGTTTAGAGTATATGTTATTCTTTGTGTGTTCATATCAATATACTAATCAATGTAGTATATACACTTCATGTAAATACAATGATTGATGAATATAAGGGTATATGTGCTTAAGTTTGGATGTTAAGATAATGTTATATAAATATATAATATATATTAATGTATGTGTATATTGTTATGTTAAGGTAAAAACATTTACAAACATATTAGTATATTAGTATATGTATATATATGTATGTTGTTTTAACATATGTTTATATATATGCGTATACCTAAATATTGAGATATTGATATATGCATATATTATATAATATATTAGTATATGTATGAGTATATAATTAAATATATAGATATTGATATATGTATATGTATATATATATATAAGCAATAGTGTAAGTATGCAACTGGTAAATGACTGATTATGTATATCGATGGAAATTGATATATCAAATAATCATGCAAGTACAATTATATATGTGTGTGTCTATATATATATATATATATATAACATTGAAAAATAGTTGTGGTTAAAATGTGGGGTTCAACAAAATGATAATAGATAGGCATTGCTCCTTTATTTCATTAGGAAATGAGATCCACACAATGAAAATACTAAAAACCTTGAGGTGAGTCAAGTCAACGTGTGAATTTATTGATTTCATTTTTTGCAAGGATGAGGGTCTTGATTAAACAACACTTTGGGGAGAAAGATTAAAATAGAAAACTAACTCCAAAATGAAATCTACAACTTGGATCTTGAATATTAAGCTTAATATTGATGGAACGAAAAATTAAATAATAGATCTGAGAGAGGTAAGAAGGTATGTACTTGTCACCAAAAGTGCTCTACTAAAGCTAACCTAGGACTCATTTTCCTAGGGGCGAATGGGTCCTATTTTTGGGTTTTTCTGAAGCTTTTGGGAGACTTTGCAAGATATTTCAATCTCTTAATTTTTTCAGGTTTTAGGTTCAGATTGGCAAACATAAATTCTATATTTGAGTTTTTGTGAGATGAAAACTTTCTTGATAACTTGACAAATTTGACAGCTTCTCAAAAATTTCTTCCACCTAAATCAAACCATTGAGTGAACCTTGGAATGTAGATCTGGAACTAGCATGAAATGGCTTCAATGTATATGGATCTTGATATTGAAAATTGATTTGAAATAATACCTTGAATGCTTGAATGGAGCTTGAACAGTACATCAAAATATTAGCTCAAATAACATATGTGATGCAAGAATATCTTGATATGACAATTGGATTGATTGTTGTAAATAATTCTTAATAAATCTACTCTTTAATGCCTTGAAATTCCCTTGAAATATTCTCGTGAAAGTACTCTTATGATAACTTGAATTTGCTAGGTGAATCATAGGGAAAAGGCCTTATATTTATAGGTATCTAACATTAATTTCCTGAAATTCAAATAACACAAGCTAACATGTGAATATAGATTTGAAATCATTAAAATACCACTAAAAAAATAATTTAAATTTAGGTCCTAGGTCACTCACCTAGGACACACATTGCTTAATGAGAAGTGTTATTTTATGGAATTAATGAATGTCAGGTTTTCCTCCTCAAAAATTACAATTAATTAGGCTTGGATTTGAATTAAAGAGGCCAATTAAGGAAAATTAACCTTAATTAATTAATAAAGCCCTAAATAAGTGTTAAAGTGTAAAGGTACACTTTACAACACTAAAATAAGGCACAATTATGTCCATTTTATTTAAAAGGGTCCTAAAGTCCATGTGAATATGTAAAATATATATTACAACACTAAATTAAGGAATAATTTAGGTTGTTTTAATATTTCTTCCCAAATTAAGTGTGAAAATGGGATACTTTTTCCTACACTACATTTAGCGCCGACTTTAGTGAGAGGATGACCCCATGTCAAAATTCACACTAAAGAAGACATTCAATACATATGTGTATGCAACAATGACAAAGATACTCAATCATACAACATCAAAGAAATAAAAGAAAAGGGAGGTAGATCAAGCCTCAACTACCTAATGCAATGTGGGACATGTCTAAGTTGTTTGTCCAATACATTTGCAACTAGAACTTGATGTCCACTATGCAAATAATGCACACTTACTTGGGGCTAATGGAACCTTAATCCAATAGTTGAGTCCCTAGGAAAGTGGCTTAGTGAGAAATTCATGCCAGTTCTAAATGCTCTCATTGTACCTACCAGTTCTAAAGGGACTTCACTTAATTTGTGTAAGGTCTTTACTTAGGGATCGTCATGCCTAATATATCCAAGAGAGGACAAGTTAAAGAATAAGAGATTGGAAGATGATGATGAATCCAATTTTGGAAAATGAGAAATTATATTCAAAGTATACCATGGAGGGTAAGAAGGGAAAGAAAAAGTCATTCAAAATACAAAAACAAGGAATAATAAATCAATTCAATTTGGAGAAAGAAGATGTATGTTAAGAGTTAAACTTTAATTTGATCTAAAGTATTGGAAGCACTAAGGGGGTAAGAGGGAGAGTAGTTAGACTCAGATAAAGTACTCCCACACAAACAAAATTTAATGATGTATTTTTAGGAACGTTTGGCTTCTTCTTAATTCATGACTCAATTGAAGTCTTAAACTCCATGACCACAAAGGTTGAGGTATCTGAATTATTGGAGAAAGGTAGTTGAAAGTTCAAGGATTATTACCAATGAGAAAGAAATATTTACAACACAATTTTATACATATTTGTTTGGAAGATCAATTTATTATTATCAATAATATTTTGGAAAAGGTAGTCAGAATACTTGTTCATGAAATGAAATATTAATAGCCATGAAATAGGAAAGGGATGAATTATGTACTCATGATTGTGAGTTACAAAGAAATCGTTCATGCTTGGAAACTAGGTATATTGTAATTATTGATAACCTTTGGAAAATAATACTAAACCATCATGATGTAATGAAGATTGTTTTTGAAAGAGGAAAAAATGGGTTTTACAAGGACCCAAAACCACAAAGTTTACATACATAAGATAAGATCATTGAGGACACCATTAGCAAAAAGGTTGTAAAGACAACAACAAAATGATAAAGCCACAGCCACCAAAAAAGCCAGCAAGGGAAAAAATAAAGACTCAAAAAGACTAGACAAAATGCTAGGAGCAACTAAGCAAGGGCCACAAAAAAAATTCAAAAAGACTAGACAAAACTCTAGGAGCAACTAAGCTATGTTTCTGTAGTATCAACTTCCAAATCATTCATTTCCTGAACCCCCCTCTTTAATATATGGACCATCTGGGTAGTAGGAGGCACTTTCCTCTTAAGGTTGGCACATGTCCTTTTTGATATACCTTGGTCCTCGTTCTTGTTTTTATCCTTGTCCTCTTCCAACTCAACAACCAGCGAGCCTTGTTGCAACTTTTCCAACTTTTCAAACATTGCATTGATGATGATGGTATTGTGCTTGGCCATTTTATGATTTTGTTCCACAATAGTTTTCATGTTATTTTTTATTTTGACAATTTCAGCTTCAAGAGTCTTATACTTGTCCTCAACATCATCTTCTCCCATTCTAGTATTGTTCTTTTTTCATTTCCCTTCTTCATTGCTAAGAACAGATAAATTCAATTCCAATTTCTCCAACTTACTATTTAGAACCCTATTTTTGAGATTAAGATCATTAATTTCTTGATAGGGCAATTTCAAAACCTTGAAAAATGTCACCAACACCATTTCTGGTAGAGGCAAGAGCATCTCTAGACTGAACCCAGTCTAAAATGAGGTTAACATCATCCAAATTGGGGAAGCTAAGAAATCTAGTACCATCAACTCTGAAAGAGGTAGGAGGGGTAGAAAATTTTTTTGCTAGCTTTAGGGTTCTCAGTTTTGTCCTCTAGAGAGTTTGTAGAGTAGGAAACCAACTTATTGGTAGGGGAGCCCTTGAGAGCTAGATTCTTTAAGGGGACCAGGCAGTCAGGGTAGGTCTCAAGGCCAGCTTTAGTAATCTAGGGTTTATGAGGATGGGTTTTCTTACCAGACAACATGACGGATGGGTGGGATTCAACAATTCTCTCCTGGTTAGGCTGATTCTCCAAACCACCATTGTCTGTTTCATAGTCCTCAGACATTGTGGAGGCAACCGGTTTGGAGAAAGCTGACAGGCTTTGATAGTGTTCATAAATTAACCTAATAAGACTAGGATGAAGAATACGGTATCTGCTGGGATTTTTCTTGTGGTCCTCAAGGCTATTGCTCAATGAATAGAATAGATAATGAGGTAAAGAAATTTTCACCTTATGGAAAAAGTGGTTAAGGATAGAAAAATGATGACCATAAACTCTAGTGAATCTCCTTTCTAGGGTAATATACTCCAATATGAGGGTATGTGTAGGATCATCATGCAAAAA
>VDFB02271358.1:369027214-369176411 GCA_007258455.2 Sequoia sempervirens
CCATTATCATGAAATCTTCGAGCTCATCCAATCCAAAAACCATTTCCAATTCACAAATTTCTAATTTCTAAGGGAGAGGGTTTTAGAGCCATTTTCCAAAAAAAAATTAAAAAAATCAAGAATGAAATAAAAACCAAGTTTCTTTTACTTTATGCCCTTTTTTTCTATTTTTCATTTTTTCATATTCTCTCTTTATTTAAATTTTAATTCCCTTTTTCTTCAAAACATGTTTCATGATAAACTAAAATGCTCAAACCATTCCTTTTGCAATTTTAAAGTAAAACTAATTAACTCTATTCAACACATCATTCATATTTCAATGAAATAATTTCAATTTAAATACTAAATGCACCCAATTGAAATATAATTCTTATTGCAATTTAACTTGACAATATTTTGCTTTTTCCAAATTCAGAAAAGCATTTAACCAACCAAAAAACACTAATTAATTCATCAAAAACATTTACAAAAAATACAAGAAATAAACCATTAAATTAAAACATGCAATTACAAGTAACCCACAACACAAATGGACTCATGAATCACCTCCAATTTGGATATGGGTATACACCAGTTCACACATGAAATACCTCATACTTAATTTGAGTATGGTAGGGAACGATGAATAAACGAGGCCCAATACGATATCTCCAAAATAACCATCATCATGGAATACTCAAACCTGCCAATTCAGGTGGAGAAATACCATGTACCTGCATCCTCAAATCAAACATCAAATGTACTTACTCAATATATAATAGCTAAAGCAATAAATACACACCCAACAAGGTATTTTATTACATACATCACATAAGCATGGACATATGATCATCAATCCATCATCTAGTATCTCAAAATGCATTATTATAATGTTAAATATAACTATCTTAGTGGAATGAATATGTGGGAATTACATATCAAGATGTAAAATATAAGAAATATCCTTTCATAAAAAGGCAACGATGAGGAGGTGAGAAACTAGGAGTGAAACTCTAACTAGCCCTTCAAATTTGAAACGAATGTAGGACTCTGTGGACAAATATAAGGAAACATAGTGAGTCCACATGAGATGACATAAAAAAGTGAGATGCCTCTCTAAGTGAATTTAAGAGTATGTGAATAGAACCAACTAGATACTAGGTAAAAGAAAACTACATAGGTAATAACTAATTTTCCATAAGCACTCTCCCTTAAATGATACTTAGGGAGAAAGTTAAAGCTTAAAATATCATCCCAACAACTAGGCCTAATAAGGTACTCATGTATAGTAAAAGTATCACAAATGAAGCTAAGAAATCCAATGGAAACAAAACTCCTCTCTAAAAGAGAGAATGATAAGGATAAAACCTCCTTAAAGATGTCTTACAAAGATAGGAACATGAAGATGGACTCCTAAAGCATGTAGTTGTAAACTCTACCAAATAAGAAGTGATTTTTTTTGCTAGAATCAATGAACCTCCAATGGTTGTAGATCAAAATAAGAGAAACAAAATATTGCATGAATGACATCAAGTACACTACTCAACCATGAATACACATTTGGCACAAAGGAAAAAACACTCTATGAAGTTGAAGATGTAGATGGTACTATGATTAAGGAGCACAAAATCATTGCATGGGTGACCTATATCATACTACTAAATGTGCATGGTGATCTACATAAATACTAGACTCTCATGAATAGTGATCAACTAAAACTATAGAAGGTTGCTCTACTTAAACCAAGGAAGCATTAGCATAACCATGTAATGATACCCACCTTAATGCTAACAAGAGAGGGGTATTGGTAGTTCAATTGAAATGTGGCACATAAGTGAGCAAAAGTATATAGAAGCAACACAAAATCCAATATGATATATAAATAATAGTAAAAAAGAGTGCAAAAACTAAGGCACACACGCATGAGGCAAGGATCGCTAGGGTTTTTTTGTTATCATGGAGGAACACTCACTTGACAAAGTTGTGATAGAAAATCAAAATAATTACATAATATCCCATGGCACTTTATAGCATAATGCAAGTACAAAAGAGGCATGATAGATATGTAAAAATTCTCTCAAAAAACACAAATTAGATAGGCACTTTATTTTAGTGTGTTTACAGATATATGTGCTTGTGTAGAGTTCTTACAAATGTCCTAAGAAGGACAAGTTTAGTTTATGTTATGAGGTGAACACATAAGACATAAAACAATCATATCTTACAAACTTTGTAGCACCCCTCCATTTTGACTCCTTTGATTATATAGTGTTTTCTTGTTATGCTTTGTTCTGCTAGTACTTTGACTATGGTACTTGGTTCTATTTGATCGCAAACTGTTAAGCGATGCGAATGTTATATTTTGATGTGATGGTATTTTACTTTGATGTTATCATTATGGTATGCTTTGAGTTAGCCTAGCAGATATGTAATTAATGATGCTTATGCTTTTGATTATATTGTTGATGTTAGACTCATCAGTTAGAAAGTCTGTATTGGTGAAGGGGACAAGATGGTATCACTTGCTTGCGAGTGCCCTACAATTCCGAGATTTCTTTTCCATGGTGTGTTTTATTTTATCATATTTATGTATGTTCGATATACTATTTGTTCGTACGTTGACAAGTACAGGACATCGACTCCACCTGATTTCACAGGTTTGAGCGTGTCCATTGACCAACGGTAATCGATTGGGAGATAGTAGCCAGGTTTTCCATGCCAAGTCATCACCCTGGTCATAGTGTGTTGTCGAGTTGTAATCGGGTTTAGTTGTTTTAATGTTGTCCATTTCACCTTGGTTTTTTTTATTTAATTTCAAAATTATAAAGGTAAATAAATGGCTTGTGTAGTTAAATTGATGATTAAATATATTTGGTTGTAATGTTAGAAATGTTAGTTATTTTATTAATTAATTTAATTTAATTAATAAAATAATATAATCTTGGATTATATTTATGTTATTGATTAATTAGATTAATTATGAGTAATTGAATTAAGTTATCCATCTTGGAATTAAAAGTGTTAGATCCTTTTTGAAAAGAAAAAAAATTTAAAAAGTTTTAAATTCTTTTTGTGAAAAGAAATTTTTAAATGTATGGAATTCTTTTGGAAATGAAAATGTTTATAAGCATTTAAATTCTTTTGAAATAGAAATTTTGAATTTTAAATTTTTTAAAGAAAGAAAATCAAATATCTCCAAATTTGCAATAACTATGGTGGATGGGATATTTTAGGGTATTTGACCAAATTTGGGGAAAAAATAGAAAAAGGCTTTTCATTCTTAGAATTTGGCTGTGAGAAAAAAAGGAAGGGAGTTTTCATGATTTGTTGATGCATTTTGGATTTTGGGTGAGGATTTGGAAGAAGCTTTGGAAAATCTTCTTGCAGGGAAGCTCAACTATCTTCTTCAAACTCTCCTTCAAGTTGTAGATCACAGGTTTTCCTTGCTTATTGTTTTAGAAAATTTCATTTTTCAATTTGAAAACTTGCTTGGAAATCTCTTTTGAAAACCCTGTTTAAATCTTGAAAATAATTTAGACTATTAGTTGAAAATCAAAACTTGCAACAAGAAATCTTCAATTTCAACAATAGAAAATGAAAGAAACAAAAATGAAATTTGAAAACCTCTACTTTGGATTTGAAATAGTTCATATCAAATTTGAAATTTAAACCCAGAAATTGTGTTGATAAATTAATTTCATTGCAAAAATTTTGTTGAGAAGTTGCACAATTTGACTGTAAAATGGGAAATTAGGTATATATATTTATAAATATGTCTGTATATATATATATTTTGTATTTTGTTATTCTAAAAAAAATTTGTTTCAAAAAAATTCATGCACAGAAAAATTTATGTACAAAGGCAGGGGAGGTTGTTTTATTTTTATTTTTATTAAAAATAAAATTGAAATTTTAATGGCTTTGTATGGGGGAGGTCATGGCCATGCTGCACACAACCGCCCCATGGAGGGGTGTTGTTGTGGCAGCACTTCCCCACAGCCTATGGGGAGGGCGTTGCATGTGCCTCCACAGGGAGGCTAGGCGCAGCCTTGGCTACGTCCATTCTCCCCTTTGGGGGCCCGTGAGGCCAGGGGAAGCGCTTTTTAACTTTTTTAAAAAAATCTCTTTTTTTTAAAGAAATTTTAAATTTCATTTTTTTTATTATGATTATTATTTATTAAAAATCATTTTATATTATATATTATAATATTTATATATTATAAATATATAATATGTATAAATTATATATATATAATATATTATAATTTAAATAAATAATTTATTATTATTATTTATATATATATATATTATGTGTATATTTTAAATAATAGAGAATTATTTTTATTTAGTTGGAATATATAAAATAATATTCTTTTGTTTTAGACATATATTTAAATTATTTTATTTTTAAATATTTAAATATATGGATTCTTTTTAAAAATGATTATTCAATAATCATAGAGAGAAATAAAAAAAATTGATATTATAATAAATGTCTCTACTTGAAAAGTGGATTTTAATTATTATGGGTAATTGGAAAATAGGGAGATAAACTATTGGTTTTAAATTCCTCAATATTGCAATTGTAATTTTTAATTACTTTTGAGTAGTTGCAAACAATTTTAATTATTTGTATTTGATTACATGCAATACATCATTGTTTGGCTTGGATTTAGGAAATCCTAAAGTGATTAAATCATCAAATTGCCCTTTCGTTATGTAATCTCCCTCTTCCGTGATGCTGGGCAAGTAGAGTTAAATGTGATGTAAGTCTTTCAGATTGGGTTACCTTTGAGTTTGGGGGTTGTCGTAATGTGTTAGTCAACCTTGTTTTGCCTTGGGTAGTGCGCCTTGTTGGATCCAGTTAGATACCCGGTTATTATGAATGGGATGTGTATTGACTTTATGTCGTGGATAGGGAGTCATTCCCCTTAGGTCGCACTTGTGTACCCTTGAGTTGTGGATCTATTCCACGTGTTGTCTTAGAGAAGTGGCTTGCAATGAGGGCCAACACACAAAGTGGTGTCAGGGAAACTCTTTGTAAGTTAGTTAATTCAGTGATAACGTAAATAAACTTATTAGAGGTTTAGGTTGCATCAAACACTTAGATTAATTTTGCCTCGCTCATGGACACAAGGGCTTGTATTGACTTGGGATGAGTCGAGAAGGTCTAGAATGGAAAGATCGTTATCTCATCTTTACGAGAGATAACGGATTCCACATTGGTTTGCATGAGGGGTCGGGAGTCATTAGAGGTTTCCAGGATATCCCGAGATGGGGGCTGGGACCTAGGAAGACTTACCAAGATATCCCATGTGACATTGTGATGAAACTTCTCCTAAGTCAGCAGTATGTTTGTATTAGTGATACAATTTATTATTTAACTCTTGAAGCATTGTAACCATTGTGTTATGTGATGTTCTTGTATTTAATTCAGTTCAGTTTGTGTAGCCTGTGGCTAGAGGTAGATGGTCTTGTCTAGGAATCCTTGTTACTATCTCCTAGCACGAGGGGTGAGCCTTCGGGTATCACATGGTTGGGTGGAACATGCACCTTAATCCATTGGGTCGTCCTTTTGTTCGTGTGGACGAGATTTCCAGTTGGAGAGCTCATGGGATCCAATTACTTTTCTTGCTTTATTCATTTCAGTTGTTACTGTAATTTATTACCCCTCATTTGTATTGAGGTGGAAGATGTAATTTGTAACCTTGTTTATTGGATTTACCTCATTCGGGGAATGAGAGTTGTAATCGTATTGTAAATTATATTATTGAAAACATGTGGTATCTCTTATGCCTTTGATGTAATTTTATCATGTATGGAATGTATGTGCATTTAATTTGTTAAGTAATTAAATGTTATGGTTTCAATTCATGTTTCTTGTTTGGGTTTAAGTAAACTCAGTCTCGTAAACTTAGGGGTTGTTGGCAATGGGTAGTGAACTTGCATGTTAATTGTTCTTAAACAAAACAAAAAAATTATTGTGTTTGAGTAGTTAATTGCAACTTCCCCTAGGGTTGTGTGGGAGGGCATTACAAACTTCAACTAAATGATAAAAAACTTAAAGAGTAAAACCCCTCACTAGTCAATCAATGAACCCCTCTTGCAATTTACAATTATATGCCACTTTATATAGCACATTTATGATTTCTACAAAATGGACTTGATGACATACATTTATAAATATTCAAAATAAAGACATATATTAAAAGTACAATTCTGGAACACTATCAAGAAAAACTAACAACACCATTACACAGTGCTCAAAAAATTAGACAAGCTCAAAAAATAGGACCCAAAAAGGAGTGTATGTATCTGAACAAACCCTTTGAAGTTCAAAAAGTGAGAACTACGCAGGATGACTTCTAAGATTCTACGATTTTTGAAAAAAATGTACATCAATTTTACAAATTGACCACACCATGATCTAGGACATGAAAATCATGAATAAAAAAAAAATCATGGAAAAATGTATTTGTATGGCTATAAAACACACTTTTAAAGTTGAGCCAAAAAAATCAAATGGCCCAATGGTGAGGGGTCTAACTTTAGGGGGGAAGGTGAATGATTTCATGCTAACATCAAAAGGAATATTCTAAGATGTTGATAAAATATTCCCATACCACTCACCTTATGCCAAAATATAGTCATGCATGTCGAGCCACCCCTCTATATCGATAAACCATTGACTATCCATGCCTTCTTTTTGAAATTGTGGTTTGTCACTAGCAAGTGGCACTGGAGTGTGTCGCCACTAGTGGTGGGAAGATGGAAGTCACCACTACAAAGGAAATGCCAATGGCGGCAGAAATAGGCGATGGCATCACTACAATGGGGAGGCAACAAGTAAAACATGGTTGACTACTCTAATAGTAGGCATAATGCAAGATGATGTCACCATATTGGACCCTACGCAAAAACTAGAAAATAATTAAAAAATTGCCCTTCCTCATACAATACCAACCAAAGCCACATAGGTATAGACTTTCAGGTTGTGGTATGATGGCATAGGTTTGATGCAGAGGTTGTATGGTATGAATTTATATTGATTGTACAGATTTTTGTATGGAGACCATTGATGGCCTCTTCAAAAAATCATTATAAGTCTTTATCGCCAAAAATATAAGTGATATATGTAAAAATTTATTTCTCGAGTCTTCTGAGTGCATTGGTGCTTTTTATCACACCCCATTTTGTTATTACTATTTTACTTTTACCTTCATGGGTAAATAGGATGGTAAATGCAATCATGAGTTTGATATGTTTGCTAAAAGAATGGGATACTAAAATAAGTATTATGTGAATTATTGATAAATACTTAATATGGCTTTGAAAGAGTAAATATGTTTACATTGATTTCTATATGAATATGCTAAAGTTATGATGCATATAGTTTTATTGTGAACGTCTAACTACCATTGCAAATGTGTTGAGTTAGTTGTAGGGATAGGTGCATTCCTCCAGGTGGAGGGAAAGTATCACTCAAGAGAAGATCTTGGTCGAATAACTAGTAACGTAACCTATTTGAGCTACACACACACTCACAGTAGAATGGTTGAGTCAAGTTATTGTGTTGGGAAGGGTAAGTCATCCTTAGCATGATGTGGTTGCATTAGTAAGGGTCTTGATTACTATTGAGTGCATTCTTGGATGATGTTATGTGTTTGAAGTTTATGGATCTTTGAGCTTTCCGTCGATACATATTTATGTCAAATGTATACATGTATATGAGTATATATATACATTGATCCGTCCATGAGAGCATAATCATATGCATGTATGTGTAAGTAGAAATACTCACAAACATACTCACACGAGGAATCAATTATATATATACACTTAACAAATGTGTGTATCGACGAGAATATGATAAGAAAGGGTAACTTGATATATGTGTGAACATATTAAATGTGTTTATGTATGAATATGTGTGTATGTACTTGATGGTGCAATCAAATGTATATATATATATATACACACATAAATATATATATATATATATATATATATATATATATATGTATGTATGTATGTATATGTATGTATGTATATATAAGCTATATACATAAATACATGTATACGTATGTATACATGAGCATAGAGGAATATGTATATATAGTCGATGCTATACATATTATTATTATCTTGTGTAGATATGAAAGTAATGATATATAAATATGTGTAATATATATATATATACTAATGTGTGTGAGTGAAGTACGTAATGGAAACATTCATTGCACATATAAGTATTTATCGAATACGTGGTATTTAGTTTATGAGCAACACTGCCATTTAAGTGAATGGCTAAAACAATGTAAACTTTGTGAAACACAACCTAACATACAAAGCAAGGCACAACGATATAAGGAGTATGGCTTAATAAAAGCCATATTAGAAGTCAAAACAACAGATCTTAACTACTACATGCTATAGAGGAATAAAGCATACAGTGTTGATAGACTTTAAAAGATCATAACTTGGACATAAGTGCATGAATATAAAAGGTAGGGCACTGGTATAATGTGCAGCATATTAAGAAGTATTGAGGTCGATTGGTATAATATATATTTGCATTAAGTAAAGATCAAACTAGATGCAATATATAGTGCAACAAATAAGTCGATTTGGAGAGTTTAACTTAGTCGATGCTTTGAGATAGAATACATTTGACTTAGTAAACAACAATTACTCTTGGGACGCCTTATCATATAGCAATGGATTAATACCAACAACAAAGTAAATGTAAATGCATGATGATAGGATAAGTTATAGCAAGGCGATGAAATGGTCAAAATGTCATTTAAGTGCCAAGTGACTCTTCAATACTTTGTTTGTTGCAAAGCAAAGACTTAGTCTACTTGAGCACGTGTTTCCTTTTGAGAGTAGACCGATTCAATGAGAAAGGTCGCGCAAAACTTATAGGGATAGAGGTTGCTTGTTGGTGCCATATTATGAAGTTCTAATTGTTGTAGAAGTCCATTTAGGAAACAAATCGATTGTCACCATTTGATCATGTGCAGATTGAAATAGTCTTTTGTTGTTGTCAAAACTTAGAGGTCGACCTATAGCTTAATGTGCTGAGTAAAAATTTTATTTGCTGCCACCTATTTTCCAAGTGAAGTGAGTCGACTAGCATGGAGATTGTTGTCAAGTTACATGCCTTTTGTGGAGGTTGTGAAGTCTTCTTTTGTTGTATAAATAGAGAGAAATGTTCTCTCATTTGTTATTCTTCTTCTATTCCACTCTATATTACGCACTTCTATTCTACATTATTCTGCTATATTTTGTGAGAGATTTGAGTGTTTTGTGAAAGAATATTATCAATTTGTGAGAAGCATATTATCAACTTGAGAGATGTTTATTGAGGCATTGCTTGTGAGATCAAGTAAAGCTAGTTGCTATTTTGGAACTTTGTGCAACAATCAGTCAATTGGACAAGTGTATTACAGGTATGAGGATAAATCTTCCCTTATTTTTTTTTGTTTATGAAATAATTGATTCTTGAGTGCTTAATTTGGTCTATTGAGATTACTTGCATTAGGGAAAGATAACATTTGCTTTGAAAGGTAAATAGAAGTTGTTTATGCTTTTTATAAAGTGCTTGTAATTACTCCATATTAGGAGGGTTTGTTTGTCATAGGTATTGCTATACTAGATATGATTAAAAAGGGTAGCTTAAGGGTTACTCACAGCTAAGTTATGTGATTATCTAGATAGCTAGTGGGTTACTTTTGGGATTTTTTGTACATTGAAGGGAGGGAACTTGTACATATACTTGTGAGTAGAAATACCCTAGAGTTTATAAGAAAGGTGATAGGCTATTTTTGGGGTTAAAGATTACCCATTGGAGGAAATACCTATGCATATATTATAGTGGCCTTAAGTCAAATCGAGCTGAGTAGTGTAAGTGATTAAAATGACCATCACTCGAAGTACCAAGTGAGAATATTTTGGCCAAAGTAGTGTGATCACCTTTGACTCCTCTATCTATTCACCGTGTCCCTGTAGTGCATACTAGTTTGGGATTTCATACTCATAGGGAGATGAACATATGATTAGGTTTTGGTTTGTAGGACACAACACTAAGCTCAAATTGGTTGTCGTACGAGATTATTCCACCAATCTCTTCATCAAAGGGTAGGGCCATCTATCATTGATAGATGTGCAGGGGACCACAAATGAGTTTGTGGTTGGTGGAAAAGCACTTGAGTGATGCTTCTCCTCCTTAGCAGGTGATAGAAGACCAAGATTTGAAAGGAAAATCATGGACCATCTATATCTATTGCTATGAATCTCAGAGGAGCTATGTTTGTATCATGTACCCATTTATATGGAAATTTGCAATCATGAATGATATACTTGAGTTCATTCAATATGACATCTATGTAATGGAAAGATTTGTGAAATTACAATGGAATGCAATGGAAGTTTGGAAATAGTTTTATTTAAAATGTGCATGTAATTTACATTATTGAAAGAAAAAAAATTATTGCTATGCTATGACATCATGATTTATTCACTTTTCTTTGGAATTTTACTTAGTAGAACACCAGGGTTGTTACATGTGGTATTAGAGCTACCAGGTTCAACTTTGGAACCTATGAGCTCATTACATAAGTGTTACGTAAACCTTATCAGAAGATAATGGTTGAAAAGTTCTTATGCCAAGATGGTAAGAGAAAAAAACATGGAGAAATGAAAAGGAAGATGAGATTCCTAGAAACTTGTTTGAGTTTGGGACTAGATAATAGTCGTCCCTAGAGTTGGAAACTCCTAAACCAACAACTTATTCATGATACCCCCATGATTTGCAGAAGATTATGTAATCAGGTTATGTAGGAAGGTTATGAATGATAACCAATATGTACCTTCACCCTACTAAAAACTTAGAATGACTAAGGGATAGAAAGGATTGAAATAATCTCCCTTATTGATAGCAACCTATAGTTGCAAGGAGTCAAGGATTTTTGGATTTAGTAAGAGTACTACAAATCTATGAGTATGCATTGTTGGCATAAATTAGAAACTTCAAACGAAGTAGATAGTCAACAAAGGAGGTATCCAGGAGATTGGATAACTCTTGACTAAAATATAATTTTTGTACAAGGATAAGATCTTGCAAGAAAGAAGATAATACCTTGGAATAAGGGAAAAGACCAAAATGGTCAAAAAAGAAGTAATCATTGAAGTGGACATGGTTCCACCAACCAAAATTGACAATATCGATTTCGAGTTTTGATTAAGATGAGGAAAAGAAACCAAGCAACTTTAGAGTGCTTAAGGTTATGAAGTCACCAAGTATTGGGACAAAGTCACTTGGATAGGTGATTGTGAGAAAGAATCCTAAAAAGATAAATTGGATTGGCCTAACAAAGGTTTGGATAGTACATAGTTTGTTTGGTGTATAAATTGAACCAACATACGTTTAAAGGTTCCAAAAGGAAGTGAGATACAGTGTAACACTATGTGTAAAAACTATTGAAATAGTAAGGAAAAATGCTTTAAGTTAAAAACTACATCAACAAAAGAGGCTTTGTGGGTATGGATATTTCTCCACCAAAAAGAATATTGGATTCAAGAGAATTGGAATATTAGAGAGCCTCATCGCTTGTAAAGTTGCTAGTTGTTCAATACATCTCTTCACCGATGATCCAAAATGTTGAATCTATGAGATTAGAGATCGGTGATGAATCTAACTTTGGGAACAAATAAATTCAAGATATGTCATGGAGGCAAGATAAAGGCAATAGAAAATCCTACAAAAAGCAATGATAAATCATTTCGAGAAAGCAAATGTTTGCTAGGAGTTCAACTTTGAGTTGATCAAATGTCGTGGAAACACTAAGAGGGGAAGGAAGAGAGTGGATTGACTTAGATAAAGTACCCCATCCAACAAAAAACATGAAAATATTTTTTATTTGGAAGAACTTTTGACTTCTTCGTAAGTCATGATGTCAATTAAGTCGTGTATTTCATGACCACAAGGATAAGGTATTGGAAGTTTTGGAGAAAAATAAGGAAAGGTCAAGGATTGTGACCTATTATCACACCATACCTTACATATATTGATTGTAAAATCAATTTATATTATCATTGATGCCTTAGAAAAGGATAGGTGGATAACTTGATCAATAAGGGAAGATCATTGCCTATGGGATCAATAAGGGAAGATCTAGATTACTCATGATTTGGAAGGAAATGTCTCTATAATCCTATATACCTTATATGGGGATTTAGATAATGATGTTATTTCTATACATAGGTAGTAATACTGCATGTATATTGTGAAATGTATCCACATCGTGAAATGACTTGACATTGTAGCTTATTATGCTAAGGGAACCTTGGGAATGATAGGGTTAACATTGCAAAAGTAAAGGTATGAAAGATACGATGTGACGTTATGTGAACCATGTCAAATATCTTTTCTAGAATGGTCACTTGATCATTCTTTATACTCGAATGAAACCCTAGGTTTAGGATAACCTATTTGGGACGAGAAGTTCATTTGATTAAAGAGTGAAACCTTAGGTTAAGTTTTACCTACTGGGTTGGGATACGTCTTGACTACACATTGATACCTATAGGTTGGGAATAACTTACTTGGTTGGGTTTTACATCTGATCTTGATTAGAACATATAGAGTTAGAATAGCCTATATAATAGGACTAGTCATTAGTTGGTGACTTTATCCTAAGATTATAGTATACTAAGGTTGAGACTCACCTATGTGATTAAGTGAATCACAGGCTAATGAGAAACGTCTGTGCTTGGTAATTAGGTATGCAATCTAGGAACCAACATGATTGAATGAGGATTAATATTCTAAATTAGTATCGATGCTCATTGGAAAATATAGATTGAGTTGGAAATTGGCTTACAATTTTGGAAATGGCCCAAGGACAAAAGAAATCCGAGGTATGGATGTCATAGGATGAATGGGATTTATCTCCGCGAAATTTCTAAGCATTATGCTTATGTGGCACGATTCCACAAAATAGGTTTTCATTTAGTCAAAGAATAGACTATTAAGGGATGTAAAAGAACCTATGTACCAAAATTTTTGGGAGAATAAGGATTGAAATGAGAAAAGTGATGTCATAATTAGGCCATTGGAATGACAAAGTTATGAAAAACCACTATAATCTAGAAAAGATGAGTAAATATGTTGCAAAGTATGTAGCAATATATTGTCTAGTGTGCTAGGAAATGAAGACTATATGTCATCATCGGTAGGACATGTATACTCTCTTTAGATTCCAGAAGGGGAGTGGTAGAACACAAGATAGATCAATTTGTCTATGTCGGCAGAACTGGCATAATGCTATGGTGAACAGAGTCGCAAAGGTAACCAATGTTGGTTGGAAATTTGATTTATGGGATTTCGGTCCTAAGTAATATATTGTGTATAGTAATTGCTTAGTATTCCTGAGAAGGTTGTCTCAACTGTGAATGAGAAAATAATGATAAGGTTGTGTAAACCATGATCATACTATGAGACATTCAATTGAACAAATGCGCAATATATAATTGTATCCAAATAGGAAAAAGTGATAAACCAAATCTTTAAGCAATTTGTAGAATACTTAGAAACTTCTATCATTGAGGTTTGATCCATTATATGTAAAGGAAGGTTAGAAACTCTATTAAGTTGAAATAGGCTAAGAAATAGGGTTAACCTTAGACTATAAAGATTGTCAAAAGGAGTAATGGATCAAAGAGATCGATGAAACTTTTTGATTCAAAGCTTGAAGTATGAAGCAATATCGTTATGTTCAGAATTTAACAGGTGTCCAAGAGCAATGTTATGCTCAAGATGGACAAACAATCAAGAAATTTACTTTTATGATTAAGGAAAATGGATGTGTAAGTGATGGATGGACTCGACTTTTGAGTTGTCTAAAGGTGTAAATACCAAAGGGAAGGATGGAACCCACAGTGTAGTGTGCAATGCATAGGTATTTATTTTCTATTTGGATTACACTAAGGATAAATTCATTAGCCAATGATAACGTGTTTTCCAGTCACTGTAGGATAGGTGTCATGTAAGATATAGTTATTGTTGTACTTGAGATGTACATATGAGGTATTGTGATTACCATGCATAAGCTCTATAAGAGAGAAAGTATGCGTGAAGGACACAAGTTTTCCCTATGCATTAACAAGGACACTCGAGGCACGGTCCAGGAAGGACAAGATTGCAAGGAGTGATGCTACATAGGAAGAATGCTTTATAATTCTTACATATTTCAAAAATAGTAAGTAAAACCTTTATTTGACTTTACCTATATGTTAAAGTGTTTTAAATCATCAAGGATGATGATTCACAAGGGGGGAAGTATGTCACACCCCATTTTGTTATTACTATTTTACTTTTACCTTCACAGGTAAATAGGATGGTAAATGCAATCATAAGTTTGATATGTTTACTAAAAGAATGGAATACTAAAATAGGTATTATGTGAAAGTATTGATAAATGCTTAATATGGATTTGAAAGAGTAAATATGTTTACATTGATTGCTATATGAATATGCTAAAGTTATGATGCATATGAATTTATTGTGAATGTCTAACTACCATTGCAAATGTGTTGAACTAGTTGCAGGGATAGATTCATTCCTCCAGGTGGAGGGAAAGTATCACTCAGGAGAAGGTCTTGGTTGAATAACTAGTAAAGTAACCTATTTGAGCTTACAAACACACTCACAATAGAATGGTTGAGTCAAGTTATTGTGTTGGGAAGGGTAAGTCATCCTTAGCATGATGTGGTTGCATTAGTAAGGGTCTTGATTACTATTGAGTGCATTCTTGGATGATGTTATGTGTTTGAAGTTTATGGATCTTTGAAGTTTCTGTCGATACATATTTACGTCAAATGTATACATGTATATGAGTATATATATACATTGATCTGTCCATGAGAGCATAATCATATGCATGTATGTGTAAGTAGAAATACTCACAAACATACTCACACAAGGAATCAATTATATATATGTGTGTCTGTGTGTGTGTGTGAATATATATACACTTAATGAATGTTTGTATCTACGAGAATATGATAAGAAAGGGTAACCTGATATATGTGTGCACATATTAAATGTGTATATGTATGTATGAATACATCCGTATGTGCTTGATGGTGCAATTGAAAGTATATATATAAGATATATACATAAATACATGTATATGTATGTATACATGAGCATAGAGGAATATGTATATATATAGTCAATGTTATATATATTGTTATCTTACATATATATGAAAGTAATGATATATAAATATGTGTAAAATATATATACTAATGTGTGCGAGTGAAGTACGTAGTGGAAACGTACATTGCACATATAAGTATATATGTATAAACATATGAATATCATTATTGACCAATTGTATGTAAATATATGTGTGTGTGTGTGTGTGTGTGTGTGTATGTATATGAGTATATGAGTATGAATATATATATATATATACATGTATTATTTATGAAAATGACGATATGGGTATGTATGTTCAAATAACGGGTAAGTCATTTATAATCTCTTGAATTGATATATATGTGTGTGTGTGTGTGTGTGTGTGTGGTTTGTATATTGAATACGTGGTATTTATTTTATGATCAACACTCCCATTTAAGTGAATGGCTAAAACAACGTAACCTTTGTGAAACACAGCCTAACATATAAAGTAAGGTGCAGCCATATAAGGAGTATGGCTTAATAAAATCCATGTTAGAGTCAAAACAACTGATCTTAACTGCTACATAATGCTATGGAGGAATAAAGCACACAGTGTTGATAGACTTTGAAAGATCATTACTTGGACATAGGCGCATGAATATAAAACGTAGGGCACTGATATAATGCACAGGATATTAAGAAGTATTGAGGTTGATTGATATAATATATATTGGCATTAATTAAAGATCGAACTATATGCAATATATAGTGCAACAAATAAGTCGATTTGGAGAGTTTGACTTATTCGATGCTTTGAGATAGAATACATTTGACTTAGTAAACAACAATTACTCTTGTGACACCTTATCATATGGCGATGGATTAATACCAACAACAAAGTAAATGTAAATGCATGATGATAGGATAAGTTACAGCAAGGCAATGAAATGTTCAAAATGCCATTTAAGTGCCAAGCAACTCTTCAATACTTTGTTTGTTGCAAAGCAAAGACTTGGTCGACTTGAGCATGTGTTTCCTTTTGAGAGTAGACTGGTTCAATGAGAAAGGTCACGCCAAACTTATAGGGAGAGTGGTTGCTTGCTTGGCGCCATATTATGAAGTTCTAATTGTTGTAGAAGTCCATTTTGGAAACAAATCGATTGTCGCCATTTGATCATGTGCAGATTGAAATAGTATTTTGTTGCTATCAAAACTTAGAGGTCGACCTGTAGCTTGAGTAAATTTTTTATTTGCTGCCACCTATTTTCCAAGTGAAGTGACTCGACTAGCATGGAGATTGTTGTAAAGTTACTTGCCTTTTTTGTAGGTTGTGAAGTCTCCTTTTGTTGTATAAAAGGAGAGACATGTTCTCTCATTTGTTATTCTTCTTCTATTCCACTCTATTACGCAATTCTATTCTGCTATATTTTGTGAGAGCATATTGTCAATTTGTGAGAAGCATATTATCAACTTGAGAGAGAGGTTTATTGAGGCATTACTTGTGAGATCAAAGTAAAGCTATGCAACAATCAGTCAATTGGACAAGCGTATTACAGGCATGAGGATAAATCTTCCTTTATTTGTCTTTGTTTATGAAAGAATTGATTCTAGAGTGCTTAATTTGGTCTATTAAGATTACTTGCATTAGGGAAAGATAGCATTTTCTTTGAAAGGTAAATGGAAGTTGTTTGACTTGTTTGTGAAGTGCTTGTAATTTCTCCATATTAGGAGGGTTTGTTTGTCATAGGTATTTTTATACTAAATATGATTAAACAAGGGTAGCTTAAGGGTTACTCATAGCTCAGTTATGTGATTATACTAGATAGCTAGTGGGTTACTTTTGGGATTGTTTGTCCATTGAAGGGAGGGAACTTGTATGTATACTTGTGAGTAGAAATACCCTAGAGTTTATAAGAAAGGTGATAGGCTATTTATGGGGTTAAATATTACCCATTGGAGGAAATACCTATGCATAGATTATAGTGGCCTTAAGTCAAATCAAGCTGAGTAGTGTAAGTGATTAAAATGACCATTACTCGAAGTACTGAATGAGAATACTTTGGCCAAAGTAATGTGATCACCTTTGGCTCCATTGTCAATTCACCGTGTCCATGTAGTGCATACTAGTTCATGATTTCATACTCGTAGGGAAGACGAACATATGATTAGGTTCTGGTTTGCAGGACACGACACTAAGCTCAAAGTGGTTGTCGTACGAGGTTATTCCACCAATGTCTTCATCAAAGGGTACTGCCATCTATCATTGATAGATATGTGGGGGACTGTATAGGAGTTTGTGGTTGGCAAAACAGCGCTTGAGTGATGCTTCTCCTCCTCAATAGGTGACATAAGACCAAGATTTGAAAGGTCGATCATGGACCATCTATATCTATTGCCATGAAGCTCATAGGAGCTATGTTTGTATTATGTGCCCATTTATATGGAAGGTTGTAATCATGAATGATATACTTGAGTTCATTCAATATGACATCTATGTAATGGAAAGATTTGTGAAATTACATTGAAATGCAATGGAAGTTTGGAAATAGTTTTATTTCAAATGTGCATGTAATTTACATTGTGAAAAGAAATTTTTTTATTGCTATGCTATGACATCATGGTTTATTCACATAAGGTGAAATCTTTGAAATTTTACTGAATAGAACACCGGGGCTGTTACACTTTTCTCTATGATGCATCATTTGAAATTTGATGTCCATGGCCCTTGCAAACTCAAAAGTGAAAGGGAAAGGTCTTGCAAGATTGCTTTAATGCCATGTTGGAGCAACCAAAATCTACTTGCAAAATAAAAAATTACACAAAATGAAAATGCAAGATGAAACAAATTACCATATGCATCAGCATGTAAAATTACAAATGAGTTGCATATAAAGGCAAGGATGAGTAGGTGAGAAGGTAGGAATGAAACTTTGACTAGCTCTCCAAATATGAAACACATCCAAGACTCTAGGGACACATGGTGAGTCCACATGAGGTGAGACAAAAGGTGAGATGTTTTTCTAAGTGAGCTTAAGAGTACTATGAATAAAACTAACTAGATATTAGGTGAAAATAAACTAAATAGATTATAGAACTTTTCACACTAACACTAAGTATAGTTTACATGGATTGACAAAATGAAATCTTGATGTTTCTAACATGGTTTGCCTCATTGAGGTTTGTACTAGAAAAATGTGACTTTTGAAGACATAAATATTGGATTGGATTTTACTAATGCAATTAAGGGTGGTGATTGCCTAATTTTTTTAGATTTGCGAGTGAAAATAAACTAGATAGTTTATATAACTTCTCACACTAACACTAAATATAATTTATATAGATTGAAAAAATGAAATCTTGATGTTTCTAACATGGTTTGCCTCTTTGATGTTTGTACTAGACAAATGTGACTTTTGAAGGCATAAATATTGGATTGAATTTTACTAATGCAATTAAGGGTGTGATGATTTGCCTAATTTTTTTAGATCTGCAATCCAACTCCAAATCAAAAGATTCGCAATGGAATGTGATTCATAAATTCGTGTTAGGACTGCAAAAGGTTGATGCATGCATAGGTGGAGTTTAACAGAAATGGTAAAATTAAATCTTGTAAAACAATGTTTTGCAAATACCCCCTTTAGCCATTGCCACAAGGAAACCAATAGAGTGGGAAGCATGTTCACCAATACAAGGTCACAATTGTCATTGATGCATTGAGGAGACAAAAAATTTCAGGCATGACAACAACATGAAATATGGTTGGATGATTTTGAATTGAAATCATATTTGGCAATTATCATCCAAGAAGAGCTATATGACATTATCAAAAGGATTTTGTAGGTGGCGATAGGAAGCTATGCAGAATTTAAACAACAATCAACATTACATCAATTTCTTTCTTATGGCTTTGATCTCTCACTCTTTTGTTCTTCAAAAAAGGTACAGACTTCAAGGTTAAAACAAGCATGTACAGTGTCATTAAGTTAATGTTTTTATTGAATATCCTTGTGATTTTATATTTCAATTTGCTAACCATAACAGGCATCCTCAAAGTCACAAAAGTATTCTAATGCCATGATACACCTATATTAGGTTTGACCCTTGTCTCTATAAAAAACACTAATTTACCACTCCCATAATGCACACATTTTTTATGTTTGAGATTGCACCATATATGTACTTTCAAGAAGAAAATGTTCACACTAGTTTAGTGAAGAGTTCCAAATACTTGCTTAGAGATTTTGATACTAAGACAAACTTGCATCATTGTTCTAGTCTGGATTAACTTATTTGCAACATATGAGGACATTTTTGCCAGGGACTTGAATATTTATCATATTTTATGTCCTTTTCCTAGTTGGCTTGAGCATCTTGTAGGATAGCATTTGGTACACCTAGTCTTATTAAGGTGCTCACTAGAGAAGCAAAAATCGTGATCATACACAATTGATTGTGGAATAGTGTACTCACTGATTTTGTCCCTATTAAATTCACATTTTTTTTAAAAAATTGTTGACTCTGATTTCAATTGGTTTTAACTCGATTTTTGGTTTTTTTAAACACAATTTTAGGGTTCTTTCCTACACAATAATACTTACACATGATTTCAATTTCAATGGGATTTTCTAGATTTCAGTGGTTTTTTGTGTAAAAAACTAGGGTTTTGTCTCGCATAAAAAATGTGAAATTATTTATTACATTTGAATGGGTTAGTTTTAGATTTCAGTGGATTTTTTAATAGTGAACTAAGGTTTTATCTGGCTATGAGACCGCAAAAAGCCAAACTAAAATTTCGAGCACATCCCACTTAATAAATTATATTTATATAGTATTTAAAAATATAATAAAATTTAAAATATTTATATAGTATTAAAAATAAATTAAATTTAAAATATTTATTAATATCTATGATTCTATAAATTAAGAAGATGCGTGATATTTTTAATTAATATTATTATATTTTTTAAATTTTTTTTGGAATTTTATTCAATGATTCTTTTGATTAGATATTTTTTATTTATGAAGAAATATTTAGTTTTATTTAATGACATAGTAGGATTTATGCCTCTATATTAAACACACGATGAGAGATTCCAATGAGAATAGGTTTAATATTTAGTTTCTTTGTGAACAAAACTCTACAAAGTCTTTTCCAAGAAAACACTTGATAGACATCACTTAACGGATTGATAAATCAATTAAAAAGTGACTACTTCATAGAGATGAAACACTTTAGAAAATATATAGTTGTTCTTTCTATAAAAAAAATTATATTCTAATTTTTACAAAAGTTTTTATAAAACATTATTGGTTTTCCTTTATAATGTCGTCATGAAGGTTGTTCCTAGGCAAACCAAAGGGGACCCAAGGGCCACCCAAACCAAAAATAAATAAAAATATTTTAATTTTATTTATAGAACATTTTTATAAACAAAAATGTGTCAAATACCTAATTTCACCATTAAATGATAAAATTGTGAAAATGATGTGCATCATGAAGGTTTGTGTGATTTCAAAAGCATTGCCCCCAAACACCCACGAGAAGCACTACCCCTCGACCCTGCTAAGAGCATTGCTCCTAGACCCCCATGAGAGGTGCTACCCCTCAATAGCATTGGGGTCTCTACTAGTTATTAAGATCTCTTGTCACATAAGAAACTTAATTACAATAAGGGAGTGGTGAAAAATTAGAATCTAATTCTTAACTATGTTGACTTAGATTTTATGATTGCATACCTTGCCAAAAATCTCTTTAGATGAGACAAATTGTACATATGGCATGGCTAGTGGAAGTGGCATTGTAACTCATTGCCCCAAAAACCCCATGAGGGGCACTACCCTTTAATCCCGTTGGTTGTCAGCTAGACCCCCATGAGAGGCATTGCTCCTTACCCATGTTAGGGGCTACCACCCTACTCTCATTTTTATTCTCTCTATATCTCTATGCTATTAAAATGCCTTTAAATTTTAAAAAAAATATAGTATAATTTTCTTTCTTTTTTACATGTTTTGCTAATCCATTTTCCTCAATTTTTTGAAAAAATCTCATATTTTTGGTTTGCGATTTTTTCCCCAAAAGATTTTTGCTGCTATGGTGTGTTATTTCATTTTTAGAATCTACATCCGATGTGCCTTCTTTTGCTATTGTCTTTGCCAATCTATTGATGTCTTTTGTATATTCACCGCCCAATCAAGTCGTGGCTTCTCAAATTAGATTCACGTTTTTTTATGTCACTATACTGCTATCAATGTCATTTTTTAAGCCTTCATAAGATGATTTGATTTGAATGAAGAATTGTCATATTTGTAAAGAGTCGTTTTATCCCTGCAAGTATACCACTACCGGTCGATAATTTTTGTAGACCAATGGCACTTCAAAGCATAATATAGTTCAAACTTTTATACTAGCACTGTTCTGTGAATCTGTAGTTGTCAAGTATAGAATATTATAAGAGTCAATGAAAAATACCCCCTTAAGTTTTTTCAATTTTTTTGCAATAACAGTTCAACAATTGCACTCGTTAGCGTTAGCAAAATCCAAACTAGCAACTAAAAAGGTAACCCTACACCAAGAATGTACGCTAAGATCCCAATGACGGGTGAGGCGTGAGCACATGGCGTGGAGGATCGTTAGCTTGTAAAAGTGAAATGTTGAAAATACAATTTATGCAACTCGACCACTTATTCAACAGGAGTGAATTGACAGCTCAGCTGATCAGCAATATGGAAATGCAAGTACAGGAAAGTAAGACGGCAAAGCCTGTCTCTTCCACCAATGGTGGGAATGATTATGCTCTTACAATAAAGTAAATAGGGAGGCATAGCCTACCCTCTTCCACTAATGGTAGGAAGTAAATGTTGCAAGAAAGTAAATAAGACAGCGAGGCCAACCTTCTTCCACTAAGAGTGGGAATACAATAGAAATTGCAAAAATATTAAAAAATCGATCAGTACTACTAATTCAGCATTACAATATGAATTAGTGTTTGCAAGAGCCAAGTGTTAATGTTGTCCAAGAAGCTGCAAATGATATTATGTCTTCCAAACTTCATAAGACTTCACAAACATAAAAAACAAGCCCAAAACTCCAACTTCTACGATCTAATATAAAAAACAAGCAAATTGAAAATGCAAACTAGCAATTATAAACCACACCAAAATGCTCCTAACTTACTCCCTACTACTCCAAACAACTTGAAACAAGATGCAAATGAAGCCTAAGGAGAAGGCATTCAAACCAAGACCAAGAAACTACATCAAACATGAGATATTACATGAAGCACAAATCCCAATGCCCTCCCTAGCATGGTACAACCTCCCAAGAGGGTCAACCTTCAAGGAAAAATCAAAATCTTCATTAAAAATTACCAAACTTTACTCAAAGGGATGCCTAGGGCCTAGAAAAAGAAGAGCAAATACTCAGAAGCAAACAAGAATCTCACTAAGACTTATGATCAAATTTTACTTTCAGCACAACAAAACCAGCAACCTATAAATTGATAAAAACATCAAAACTCCATTTGTGATGCTCAATTTGCACTCTCTGAATGAGAAGCAATCTTTGGAAGCTCAACTAGGTACTATCTTTCAAGCATGAAAACTGAAGAAGTTAGGAGGAATGCATTCCCCAAAGCAAGCTCTAAAAATATTTTAGCAACATAATAGTACAATAAGCAACAATGTATACTGCAAATGAAGGCCAAGTCTCATATTTATAACTTTTTCTCTCCCAAATTCAAATCTTTTCCCTCCAATTAGGGCGCCCAAGGAGATTCTCATACACCTTTTCCAAATTTGTATTTGCATTTTATTTAACCTCCTCCAAGTCGTCCCCCTTGAGAGAAATGTTACATTATTAAAAATGCAAATCAACATAGGATAGGCGTCCAAGGTGAGATGACTTTATTTAAATTGCAAATAAAACATAAGCTTTGGCGTCCCATTTTATCAAGTGCACAATACATTATAATTACTTCTTCGAATAATTCGTCCTCCAAGCCTTAGCCAAAATCTCACCAAAATATTAAAATATTTTACCTCCACAAGTGAAGCGCCCATCTCAAGCTTAGACCTGCCAAAAATAGCTCCAAGAGTGTGGGATGACCAACTGCTCAACTGACTTGCCTAAAATAACCATTGCACTAAACTGCTAAAAATAGCACTTACTAAAAATAGTAAGTTGTTTCAAACTCATTTTGAGCACAAATCGGGCAGTTGTCGTGACTTACTAAAAATAGTAAGTCCGAAAAAATCCTCGGTTATAGTTGCATGTCACATCAACGTGAAACTCTCTGAAAATCCATAAGGAATCCAAAATCCAAACTGCAAAACTCCAACATGCAAACCTCCAAAATCGCCGAGAAATCCGCCAGAAATGCATGTCATTATCTGGTCATGCATGTTACCTCATCCTAAAGCTCTCCAAAAACCCAGAAAACTCCACCAGACATGCATCAAAAACTCTCGCATGCAAGCCTTCAAAACCTCCTGTAAAAGTGGAAACCCTAATTTTCATTTATGCTTAGCCTATGAGTTTCCGCAAAATAGGTTAAATCCAAATGAAGAGCATAGGGCTAAATTGGGGACATTACAGTCAACCAAAATTATTCCTCCACTTAAACACTAAGCACTATGTCAACTTGCAATAAAGATACTAACAAAAATATTTCCCACCTTCAAATTGAAAATGATAGAAAGCAACTTTGATTTGAGTAAAAATACATACATGAGATCCTCAATGTTACCAAAGTCCACTGCAAAATTATGTTAAATTAACTAATTTTATTGTGCACCTAACAGTCTCACATTTGAGAATGAAAGATGCAAAAATGAAAAATCCCTAAAGTAATTGATACTTAAAATGTTCTATTAACCAACAATTTTGAATAATTTTTAAAATTGATGTTGAAATTTATTGACAATGAAATTTGAACATAGCTACAAAGATATTTGCTTTAATAAGCATCCTTGTTCTTAGGTATCCTTCAATTTGGCTAGTTATCACATTCAGTATGTGTAAATGTTAAAAGTGCATAATTATAAAAGAAAAAATGAACAAAAATTCTTTCGCATTTAGGGAGGGATGAAGAAATCCTGAAAAGAGTGGTTTTGTTGTGTTCTTTCAATGTTTCTATTCCAATCCTCAAATATCAGCTTCTCAAGAAGCAAATTAGCAGAAAACCAATGCATCATTTCAAGCACATCATGGAAATTATTTAAGTCACTGCTAAAGATTTATAACCTGGATGTATAAGCACATTAACTTCAGACCGTTTAATACATATGAGCCTAAAGGATCTTATGCTGAAAATCCATAACAAGTTTGTCAACCAAACACAACAGTGGCACCAACAACAAACCCTGAATAACAAAAGAAACAATTAGGATAAGGAAAACTTCCAAAATGAATGCCATATCAACATCAAGCATGACGTGGCAGTACCATTTTTTGACTTGGCCATAGATCAATCCTGAAATTGCTGGTGGCCAAGCCTTAACAAAGAGAATACGACATAATATTGAAGTATGCAAAGCAGCAATACCATCTACATCATGGATGTTCATACTATTGCCACAATACACTATGAATCAATAAAAATGAAGAAACTTCAGTTAATTGACAAGCAATAATATTCCTGAATAAAATGGAATATTATTTCATACAGTGGAGATCAAATTCCTTCAAACTACACCAGTAAGTACTCACCTGGCTTCTGCTAACTCAGATTGAACATATTATGTTCCAAAATTTTGGCCGATGCCAACTAAGTGCACAGTCAATAATGATATTTAATGGAAAACTTCCAAACTGTCATCAAGTTATGGAAAATTTTCAAATATGTTCCCCTAAGCATTCTTGCTTCTGCGGAAGATTCTACAAGTCCAAAATTCAAGCCATTACTTATCAGGGTTACACTGCCAGCAAACATTTATGCAAGTGGCTAATTTTTTTGTTGTTCAAGGCCAGCAGCTTCCATTGCCATTTGTTTCAATTTCCAAAAGAACATCTTGATGAAAGAATTTATCATGAAGGGCCTTGACACACTGTTCTGCCTCACTGTCATTAACAATCAAAGAAATATTTACCTGCAAACAAGAGAAGAACAAATCAATAAATCCTAAGCACGTCTACCACTGACTTGCAACCAGACAATACTTAACAAAAATGAGGCCATTCATCAGCAAGAACATCAGACCTTAGATGCTCCTTGAGAAATCATCTGTACATTTACTCCATTAGACCTAAGCACACAGAATACCTGCAAGTCCAAACCAAAACTACGATATAAGAACCATGTATTCAGATGCTGCAGCAAACGCTGCTGAACAAGTTCATTCCTAAATTTTGGTCATTAAATTAATGAGCTTTTCATTTGTTTCTTTAATGTACTTTTCACTCATCCCTTTAATGAACTTTATAAAGGCATATTTTGTTAGGCCATTGCAAGGCTTCATTGAAGATGTACAAGATTTTACAAGCACAACCTATCTGGCCTAAAAGCTTTATGCAGTTATCCCACAAAGACAAAATAGCAAACTAGGGGCTTCAAAGAAGAGATTGAACCTTCTCCAGTATGAGAGAGGAACGTTGAACATTTCCAATTAAAGATATGATAGACCTCTTCTGAACAAGATGCACAACAGCAATTTTTTCAAGCTCTTCAATCATTCGATCCAGTTCCTGTCAAGTCAGTTACATCATGAAATATGCCCAAAAAAAGCAGAAGTAGAAATCAAAATTTTGACTGTATTTCTGCACATCAAGATTTATATACATCGATGTGGAACAACTTAAGAACTGCAAGCATTCCTACTTTTTCCAAGTTGATGGAGAATCATCCATTAATAGTCTCAGGATGTTCAAAACCATAACAAAAATCATTTCAGCTGCCCATAAAAATCTATATTTGTTCATGCTTATGATAACATAGCAACCAATGTGTTAAAAATTAACGTGCAAAATTTAAATTGTTGAGTCCACAGAAATCATAAAGTTTGCATAAGCTTAATTCACAAACAAATAGATAAGATTGCATCCTACCGTGACCAAGGACAAAAACACATAGGAGAGTTAAAACATACATCATGAATAATAGATTGACAAAGGATAAATATAATAAATTCATCTTATGAAACTAGCATGAGCATTGAACCAAAGCCATAAATACAATGAAATAAAACAAATGTCGGATGCAAAGGAAACCCTGTTTTCCTTGAGTATACCTGAAAAAATAAATCTGAACAATATAAAAACTGACCAAGGATTTCAGAGACCCCTTTCCGAAACAACAAGAGCTAAAGTTAAACCACCATCAGTGTAGCGGGTTTAGCAACTCAAGATTAATACTCCAAAGTTCAGAATAAAAATCTACTGGTAAGGATCACAAAGCACAATCTCCTAAAATAACAACATACAAAACCTGATGAGGTCTTGCCTGCTTGATGAGGTCTCTACTCCAAATCTTTGATGGATCCAATGTGAGGGATATGCTGACTTCACTAGTAGCGACAACATCAACTGAAATACCCAGTTCTTCAAATATAGAGAATACCTGCATTACATGGGATAAGTGGTATGAAAAATTATTTTAGCAGCATTTAAATATGCAACATACAGTTTCTCCTATGAATTCATAAGTTAAAAGGTTTACCTTTGCAAGAAACCCAAATTGACCTAGCATGTGTGTGCTTACAATGTCAAGCATTGTAACATTGCGCTTCAACACTATGCTTGTCAACAATGCCTGCAAGGTAAACATATTTCATATTAGAGGCAATTATGTGTAAATCTCAACATTTTTCAAAGGAAACATAAGAGGGATTCCTTTCATGTTCTAGCTACATCAATTACATGCCATTCAATCTTAAATGTTTCTTTATATAATTAAAAATTAAAATATTTGATCTACCTTGCTCATATCTCTAGTTTTAGTGATAAGTGTGCCTGGAGCTTGTGGATTGTAAGAATTCTTGACCCTTACAGGAACCTCGCCCTCCCTTGCAGGCCGCATCGATTGTGGATGCAAAACCTAAAAATAAATTAGAAAGCTATTAAAGACCTTATATTGCTCAAACAACTAAAAAACATTCTCAGAAGCTAGTCATAAATTAGTGGCATAAATATCCAATATTTCAAATGACAAGCAGATAAAAACCAAAGGAAAATGGAGATATCTGTGCAAGATGGAGAAATTTGAATAAGAATCAAACATGCAAGTTAAAGCTTATTTAAGAATAATGTGTCTCAACGGTAGGAGCATTATTGTGCAATCTAATTACCAGAAGGAAGAAACATCAATTTACAAAATGTTAGGAAGTGCAGAAATGGCAAAATAGAACAGACATGAATAAAGATTGAAAATATGTTTGTAAGGCCAAAACAAATGTTACCCCGGACAATACATCAACTGGAGCATTATAAATAAATCCATATAAGCAAGGAAGCATGTCAATGTTAAGTGGTCAGTACAATCTAGGTTCCAAGTTGATTACATGGTACACCCAAGTATACTTACATGATCCTCTACACATTTATCAATTCCATCTTGCATGAGATAAAATTGCTCTGAGATAAGGCATAGGTTACAACTAGATCGCAAAAGTATGGAAGAACCTAACAGTATTTCTACAACTACTGGGAACAAGAGAAATGTGATTATATTGAAATTGTTTGGCCTCTCACCAATCAGGACCGGTGACTACTTCAAATGGGCAACAAAGTCAATGCCTGCAAGGGAAACTAAAAGCAAAAGTGTGAACCAAAAGGACCAAAGCTTGCATGTCCATGCAAGTCTGGAAGATCAAGAATCCCACAAGACTATCTACTTCAAAGATCCATTATGAATCAAACATATTCCATTCGCATTGAAGAGAAGCAAGTCACAAAAGCTTTGCAACTTGTTACAGTGCTGTCCCACAAAAAACTAATCCTCACTACAATCAAGCCAGCAAATGTGGCTAAGACGACTTCATACACTTGCTCATTAAATCTCCTACAATATCCCTGCTGGTCATAGAGACATCAATCATACATTCATCTTGCTGGACTACACGCTCCCATGGCTCAGACAATACAATTGCAGCCCCCTTACAGAATTGACACTTGCAATATTTAATGCCCTAGACTACTACTAGACACAAACAGCCAGAAAATTGGCTCAGCAACCAATCCTCAGATTATCTTACATTCATGCATATAAAGCTTTCAGTTACAATCAGCCTCGTGGACATAGGAGATCAGTCAAACAGTTCTTATACAGATGAGGCAGCCTCTGCAGTCACTAGTTTTGATCAGCATACAATGGAAGAGAAGATTGCACCTAGAAGTTAGAGAAAATCCACCTTGAACGTGCATATCAATACAAAGAACTGGGGAGATTATCAATCACCAGGCCTACAAGTCAACCCCTCTCAGTATAGGAGTACAAAACCAATAAACGAGTATTAAATGCAGTCCATCAAGCTCCTGTAGCAGAAGTTGCAGCCCATGCCCATAAATGGTAGTTGGTCATCCTGAGGAAAAAAGTGTCCTAAACGCAGGCCCACCAAACAATTATCACATCACAACAGGACAAAAGTGGCAACATATGCCTGCAGCAAGGAAAGTAGATAACCTGCATGTTTCATGCCATGCATTGAATGCACCGAGACAGGAAAATGCCGATCATAAGTGACCGCTGCTGCAATATGCCCACTATGAAAATAAAACCTCCTATAGCATAGCACTTGGCCCCTTGAGAGTGAAATTATTCCTACATGCATATAGACATCCACCCTACAATTGAAACCAAGGCCACATGCAGTAGAACATCCTCTTGATGTTGCCACGTAGCGAAAGAGTTGCCTATGCAAAGATAGCCAAGGCTATTGCACAAGCAACAAGGGAAGAATATCTAAGAATGAATATTAGGGCATGGGCTTCCAAGTTGACATTGGGCAGGCATGGGTCCGCAAGTTGACACGAGGCCCAAGAATTTGTACCATTGATTGCCAAGAATGAGAGAACATCCATTGGGCATCGAGGTGAAGCCATCAATCATAAGGAACAACTAGTACCTTCCCCGAATCCATTGTGTCATCACTGAGAATCTGAGATTGAAAAGTCAATGACCAAGCAGTTTAGTCTATCGAACTGTAAGGACAGAGAAGCAAGTTAACACATTTGAATTATGCCATTAGTCAGCAGCCTTGGATATGCTAGAGATCATATCCAGAATCAACAGTTGTTTCAAGACCACATGAGTAAGAGCACAAACAAAATGCATAGAATAGTCAAAAGTGGCCACAAAGGAGAACACATGGCACTAATGGACTGGACCACGCAAGAGGAAGATCCACCACAAAGAAGAGAAAACCACATCAATAGGGCCTTGGGCCCGCTGCCACCAAAGGCAACATGTGGGGGACAAAGACTCACGAATGAGGACACATGGATTACCACAAAGAATCATCCACCTACAAAGGAAGGAGATGGGGCCCACCACCAACATCACACCAAGGACACCTAACACCATATATTTGGCCCATGTGTACAGTATCAAAATCGAGTTGACATGGGAATACATGTGAACTAACATGAGAGTGCCACACATAAGACAAATGCCACAAGGAATCAGCCACATGACAAAGGATAATGGTTGAGCATATTAAATTGTATTGAACGTCATGGGGAGCAAAGGATATCATATAGTTAGTGCATGACACACAAAGGAACTTGTACATTGAAGGGAATGGACCATTGCAAAGTAAGTGCAAGCCACCAAAAGGGTAGCAACACATAGTGAGAGCAGAGGTAGTAGTGGCAAGTAGGTTGAAACTGAGAGCAATGACCAAAGGCAAACAAGCAACAAGATTTTAGCATTAAGCAGAAGCAAAAGGTGACCAAAGGTGGGGACCAAGGGTCTAGCAGCCAAAGGTAAGTGTAGCAACTAAAGAATTGAGAACGGCTACGGCAGTCGTGTGTTATAAGATTTTGGCCACCAAGTGGTAGACTTAATGTAAAGCCAATGACGCACGTGCTATAAGTTGTCTGCTTAAAAGCAATAAAGGATCTACACCAAAATAGAAAATAAAATTCTTGGGCTTCGGCAGACAAACAATTATGAATGTTGGGCCACTAAAATATGAGTTAAGGCAAGCAAAACAAAGGGGAACTTAGGATTTAAGGCACTAGGGCCACCATTAGAGCACAGTAATCTAAACCAGGAACATGAGACATTATGAGCAAGCACCAAATGACAACTTCAGGCATAGAGTACACCAAGAAGACCACGGTGACATAAAAGACACCGCCCTCAAGGGCACATGATAAAACCAATTTTATCAATAGGTCATGCCAACAGAATGGAGTCCATTGGTTGGTCATTATGAGTAAGTTAGTTTCAAAGCATACAAAACCAGAGATGCACATGTAGGGTCTGGTCACAGAAATAATGATACAACCCAGCCCTAGGCACCAAACAGAAAACCCTAAAAATGAAAAGAACCATAAGGGTTACCAAAAGCCACAAGGAGGCATATGGATGTCAGGAGAGCAGGCAGAAAATAGTGCCAACAGAGTCCAAGACAAAAAATAGCTTGCCAAATTTTAGCCAAGGCCAAGGCTCAACAGTATGCTAAACACAAACATTTTAAATTCATCTTATATCCATTATTAATCTAAAGAACCAGCAAATCACCAACACAATGCTTACCTGGGCACCAAAGTAAGCAAGTTCTGCCGCTTCATCAAAGGTCAAAAAGGGTACAGGCTCTGCCTTAGAATAGATGTTAGGATCACATGTCAGTACTCCATCCACATCCTTCCATACCTGCGCACTATGAAAATATTTTGCAATCACTCATCGGAATTTTTCATCCTTATATTAAGATGATCAAGAACAATGCAGAAGTATCAGGCTCCATGTGTATATACTATATAGTATAATGTCTAAGCAAAAGCAAATTTCAATGTCGAAAGTGTATCAATCATTCACTTCAGCATTACAGAAAGATAAAACGACTTGGTAAGTCGTCCCATAGGTTATATTTGGCCTCATGCACATTAAAAACTTTCTATTCTATTCTATTCAACAGGCGCATATGTTCAGATGAATACATTCAAGAAAGGATTACAGAAGACAGTGAAGTTCAAGTGTAGTGGCAATCAAGAGCTTCATTTGTTAACACCTAGGGATATATAGCATGGCCTTCAAACAATATATGAAACCCACCTGAATCTCTCTCAAGCCTAAAGCTTTGCCTATAGCTGTTGCAGTTAGGTCACTCCCACCTCTACCCAAGGTGGTAACAGCAGAGGTTTTCCAGCCCTGCTCATTGGAACAGTCAGACTGAAATTAGAACTGGCTGTTAAATGCACACCATGCATATAGTTTTGGCCACATATCTCTGTGTCACTTTATAATGCTCAATTTGAGGTCTAGCAACTTGCACTAACTGGATGAAATACCTTTCCAAGAAAACCAGTCACAATGGGAATTGCCGGATCCTTTAGCCAGTCACTATGCAATCTTTTTGCCACAGCAGGATAAGTTGCCTCCAAAATATCAGCATTTGTGAACTCATCGGTTGTAATGAATCCAATGTCAAAAGCATCATACTGCACATTAGTGTCCAGGTTAGAATAACCAATAATCTTCTTTTTATTTAACAAAACAGAAAACGTTCAAAGAAAGAAAGAAATTATATTAATGTCTGCTGATGACCAAAAGTAGGTCAATGGGACTAGAGTTACAGCAGTTAACAATAGAAAGTTCTAGGAAGAGAGAACCCTAGAATCAAAATAATAAAAGAACATAAGATAAAATAATGCACTGTGCCACTTAAAGTAACAATGTGATTAATTTGAAATAGCACGATCAATTAATTCTAAACTATCAGCATAGTCACTAATCTTTAATCCAATGTCAAATGCATCCACACACCACTTTTCATTTTAAACCAACTGCAAATTCTCTTTCCATACATTTTCTGTGAAAATAAAATTGTCTAGACAGAAGCACAAAGAACCCATGGATCTTTTCAAAAATATTTTTAGTTGGATCGACTTCAAAATCATTCAATGGCAAATATTGAATTTCTTGACCTTGGGAAATTAAGATTAAGAACAAACATTTCCACACGTACTTCTTAGACATGGAAAACATGAAAAGAAAGTAAGGGTAAATGGGTGGACTGTCCTGATAAAAAAAAGAAAATTGAAGAGTAAAACAGAAAGTTTTTCCCCATTTAAAAAAGTGTATAATTCAGCTAGGAAGATCATTTAAATTTCCGAACATTCCATTACAATTTATAAGAAAGACCAAAGATAATGAAATTTTTAAAAAGAGTGCTACATGTTGGACTTCACATATAAATCAATCCATCTATCCATGCAGAATGCAGAATAAGGCATAAGTTTGCTCTCGTTACATATGCAATCTCACTAGTTGTATAATTTAAAGCTCTAAAATTCCCAACAAAACATGTAATGTATTTGAAGTGAAGATATCCAGCTGCAGGTAACATGACATACCTGCCGAGCTTTTGCACCAATCTTGTTTAGATGAGCTGCAAAAATCCTTGTTGACATGCGTTCCCCAAAAGAAACTAGATAATCTTTTGTACGAGTTGTCAATTCTTTCATCAATGCAATTCCAGTCAGAAGTTGCTCAAACTCCTCCAATAGCTCTGTCATAACAAAAAATAAAATTAAATAGCATCTAACCTCTTATACTGACATATTATGAAGACAAGAACAAATGATCAACTGAAACATTTAAAGCCATTAATATTTGCTTAAGATGTCTCAAATTGAGCAGGATATTAATAAATATAATCATTTTAACAAAAATTCATCTAAATCATAGGTCTGTGATCTATGATCTATGAACATATTCCAGCAAATCTGAATACGAACACAATAATTATAATTGAAAAAGTGCAAACATTTTGTAATAAAAGATTAGACTTTACGAAAAAGCACAATTGACAATTATAAAGATGAAAATTATGGGAAATATAAAGTCACTAGCAAGGAAACCTTTAAAGCATCAAATGCTAAATATAAAGACAGAAATCTTACCAGAAGGCAAGTTCAAGAAATTGTTATTTAATCTGAATCTTCAAACAGTCCCAACAAGTCTCCTTTTCAAGCAGGCAGCAAAACACAGGAATGCAAAGAAGGGGGCATCTAGAAGCAATCCTTCTTCTGTCCCATCCTCCGCCTTCCACCAAAAATCCTAGAAATTATAATTATGGGAAAATAACATGGAGAAGGGGATGAGGACCAAGAGGTGGAAACAAGTCCCAGTGGAACATAGCCCTTGGCCACTTTATCCTACAACTTAGAAAATCATGCTCCACAAATCACTATTTAGATGGATTCACCTTCTTGGATAGTAAGTGGCCAAGGCATCACATTTGACATTTAATCTAATCCTGCTATTGGGCTCAGGGAAACAAACCAAACCTGACAAGACTTTACCATACATATTTAAATAATTGCACTTCACAGATTAGTCTTTAAATGGATTCACCTTCCAAGATCCGTAAGTGCCAAGGAAGAACAAATATTCATCATGGAGGTAGTAATATCCTATCATAGATTGTAAAGAGATGCATGGATGGGCAGATGAAGAGCAGATCCAAAAGATCAATCAGTGACTGGACAAAAAAGTCAAGTGTCATTTTGCTCTGATAAACAAAGGTAGTCGGTGAACATAATTGACTGCTTTGCTCCCTGTGCCTTTGCTAGTTATAACAATTGAAACTACCAGAGGTGCATCATCCAAATATGTCAAGTGTCATTTTGCTCCGCAATTGCAAGAACTGCAAGATTACGTCATGTATGCATTGTGAAGCTGATTACATGACTCTGCATTTCTTGGTTGTAGAATAAATCAATAATTGCCTTTAGTTTCACTTTTAGACTTTGCAATGCCTGAAAGGTGCAGTTTATGGCTCTATCATGTGTAGTAGTTAGCGTAGTTGTCCTCAAGGTAAACAACCAAGAACTTGTTCAAAAGGGTACAAAACATTTTCATAAAGTGCATGAATGTTGACATGTAATGTCTTGGGTCAAGATAATAATGCAAATCCAATTCTTAACCTTCCGCAAACACTTATTATTTGATTAACAATACTATCAGCCCTAGCATTCAATCAGATCTTAGATAACTCAGATTTAAAACTGTTGTTTATGCATCAGCAATATCATTACATTTTGAACAGCAAATAACAGATGAAATCCCAATCTTTGTCTTATTACATCAATGGCTGTATTACATTCAAATAGTTCTGCAACATTAGTAACTACAACGGCAAATTCATACCAAGAGCAATGATAAATCAGATCAATACAATGTGGCTACAGTCTTCATCCAATGAAGGTCAAATATGACCATTGTATATGATCATCCTCCAAAATCATTAGGGTTTTCATCCTAGGATTCCCATGCTTGAACACAAGTGCTCAAAATGGATTCTGAAAGGCATCGATTAAGTGTATGATAAACCAGAATAAAAATAATTGCTCTTTTATAGCCTTCACAAATAGAACAGGTCGGCCACCAAGAACACCCACAACTTCAAATTTGAACAATGAACATGGGTGGGAAAGCTTCCATTTTGAAAGTGATGGCACCAAAAACAGATTACTAGGACCAAAATAGCATGTACTGGGGAGTTAGGAGGTGAATGGAGACATAGAAAGGACTACTGAGGATTGAGGGTCAGCAATACACAAGGCTTAAACTATACGACAAGGCATCAAGGGTTGAGAAGCAAGCATGATAGTATGGAAAAGTCCGACAAATACAACGGCAAAATGGGCAACAAGCAGAGATGGAGATGTCCAAAACTCCAATAGGTAGAAAGGAAGGGCAAAGTTGGAGGTAAAGACATACTTAGGAACGGAAAACACACAACACACAAAAACAAATAAGACACAAGTACAGACCTAATATGTATAGACTTAGATGACTAGAAACAGGACATGACATAACAGGTTGTTAGTAAGATGAAAGGCATGAACAATTGCTTGAAAGGCCTTCTCCTTTAAGGTTCTATAGAACGTGTCTTCAAAAAAGAAAAAAACCTAATGATACAGATAGACCAATGAGATTTTGATATTTCTTAAGAATTTAGTGTTGTGGAGATCATTGATATGATCATTAATGTGAAGTAGTAAATAGTATTTTTTAATCACAATGATATGAACGTGCAACAGTAGTGGATCATATTTCTTTGGTACAAGCCATCACGGGGAAAGTAACTGAGGTGATTATGATTACTAATAAAGAGGACCATTTGGTATGATAAATTAGGTACCATATTGATGGATTATTGAACTCTACAAATTGACAACATATCATACAACTCATGAAAAAGACATCATTGGTTCTGGATAAATGGCTTAAGTTCCTTTTCTGTTAGAGCCATGGTACATAAGTGATTCACAGTTCTGCTATTGACATGATATTCAAGTGCCGATGGGCCATCAAACAGACAAGTTTATTTATACATTAGGTGGTCATTGGCTTGTCTAGAGAAAATGAGCATAAAGATGTTTTATTCCAACATTTTCCATGCCGCAAACATGAAATCTTCCTGGTACAACCTGAATTCACGCAATTAGGCTTAATAAATTGTGTACCTCATGGCACATAGATCATCCAACATGCATTGCACATATCTAGCAAGATTATGCTGTAGTGGAATTTATCATGCCCAAGGTGAAGGCTACAAAACTGAACTGGTATGTCATTGGTTTCTTTTTCATTTTCTTCCCATAAATGGTTGCGAAATTCTCAATCAGCAATGGATGCTGCTACATAAATGATGGAAATGGGATGTTGTTGGAATACCTAAGCATGAAACTCTATCACCAGCCCAAGGATATCAGCATGCAATCTCAATCATCTACCTTCATTCCAGCCACAAAGCTTAAACTTGTGGAATAGCCTGCTGACCCCATCTATGGAAACACCATGCTTAACTATGATTTTAAATTTTATTAACAATTTTTTGTCCTAATTATTTTTTTAAAAGCAAAGTACTTTTCCAAATTCACCCTGGTTTGGCCTGGCTACCAAGGTTCATCCCCAAGACTATGGATTTGTCTCAAGTACACCTTAGACAGTCCCCAGGGCGAACCTTAGGAATGCCTAAGCAAGATCCAACTTGGGACCCACACCCATACCCATCAAGTATGTGTACAATGCCAAAAACAGGCAAACCAGAGAATGCAGGAAACGAGTATCAACGTCCTTAGTCAGCAGTCTTTCAAAACCACCTTCTCCAACCTTTCTGTTGTTTTGGTGCCCATCTCTCTTTTATACCCTTCTCCAACAAGCTAGTCAATCTTCTGTTTCACTTTCTTTAGCCGCACCGGTGAGTCTATCCCGTCTTTATTCACCTTTACGTTCATCTCAAAGCACTCATGTGTACCAGCCTATCTTTCTTTTGTCACTTACAAACTATGATTATGGTATTGCATAAACAGTTATGTTTTCAGTGCCAAACTCATTTGGTAATATCATATATTTTTAATTGATGTTATTATAATAATTTATTACTGACAAAGATTCACAAGGATTTCTAAATTGCGGTCCGTTAGATTATCATTAATGATCAATACACAGTAGCACTTCCTACTCAAAAACTAGAATTTTCTTTACTACGCATGACGAAGTCGAGCAAACCTCAGAAAAACCTCAACCAAGCATAGCTCAGAGATCAAAATAACCCAGAATTTAAATACTCCATACCATATAAAATAAGTAGTGCTGCTCTATAGCGAGTCTAAGTCATGACCCCTAAATATTTAATGAGAATGGGAGAGAGGTTTTTTTAGGTTCTTAATAGTTTCTAGACTATCAAATCCATGCAGTAATCTGGAAAATGTCATCTGAATTAACTTCTAGGTTAATTAAATTGAGGTTAGGTTTTCGTATAATGTTATGGACCTATGGTTTAACTATAAAGAAAGATCAAATAGAATAAACATATTGACCAATGCCATTAACTGCAGATCAAAATTTTTTCTGTGATCGCAACTTTGACATAATCTTGCTTGAATTTATTTGGTTATTATGTCTGACAATTATTATATCATAACAACAACAAATCATCTTTAACATTTCTCCCAGCAAAAGATTCTGTGCAGCATGGAATTCTGAGCTACTCTTGTCCTGGAAAAAAACAGCTACTCCTCTGTCTAAAAGACTGTAAATTCACCAGAAGACTGTGAACTTAATAAGATTACCCTCATTCTGCTCACTCAGAAGTACTGAAGCCTGCTTAGTGAAAATTTGAAAATAATATTAATAATCTCATGTTTTTTGATCTAGAGCAGGTGGAAATTGGCAAAAAATTCCTCCAAAGGTTAATTCCATTGACTGATGATTGGAAAAATTTTAGGAAATGATGAAAAATAATGGTGAGATACAAATGGACGGAATGAGGACTCTGATGTCAATGGCATTTGAATGCAAGAATATAAGACATTTTGTCCATAAAACCATGTAACTTCCTTATAAAGTTTCTTATCCTCGGAGACTTTGGACACATTTCTATACTTGATCCTGTTTCACGTTTCTGGTCACATGGATTTAAATTCTATGTGGTGTAGTTTGACTGCTAGTGTGTCCATTGGTGGTTGCCTACAATGCTTTGCCTATTGATGCAGATCCAACATTGCTGCTTAGGAGACTAGAGCATCTAAAAGTGGTTACTTCTACCCTAACAGCAACACAAAATAGGGTTGTGGACATGTGTAGATCCATGACAGAGGCTAAACATGTGAATTTTGAATTGCTACAACAGAGCTCTTAGGCCTGTATATCCTGTATTGCCTTGCAGAGTGTGCGACTTCCAAACAGCCAACCAAAGTCAAAATTTAAAATAATGTAGTAGAAATACCAATTGTCCTCTAACTTTGGAGGTTATATGAGACAGTTATTGGGCAGTTTCATAATTCTCAGTCTCTCTGACTTTGTGAAGAGTACCATTTGGGTCAAGCAAGGGTGTCCTCACTGACCCTATTCAGCATTTATATTGATGAGCATGAGGAATTTCTTTGGCAGCATACCAATTAGGAGATAATTGTATTTTACACGAGGTGGTTATACATATTCTTCTTTTTGCAAATAATGTTGTCCTCTCACACTCTGCCAAGGGCTTACAGTGACAACTTGATCCCATTGCTCATTTCTGTAAACTTTGATTGCTTGTGGTCAACCTTAGTAAAACTAGGGTCATGATTTTCAATATCTCCAATCACTCTCTCTCCATATTTCAGTTTTTCTACAGAAGGGGACTTCTATAGATCACATCAGCCTACATATACTCAGGGGTCCAATTTTTTGGTTCATCCTTTAGCATTAAATTTGACTCTCGCTCACATCTTTGCAAAGGGGTATGCCTCTCTTTCTGTCTTGGAACATCAATGTTTTCAGATCCACCTCCAAGACATCCCTTTCAAATTGCGCCTTTTTGATACAACCATCAAGCCTATATATGGCTCAAAGGCTTGAAGAAGCTTGAAGGCCATTGATTCGTCCTATATTGAGAGGCTCCAAACTCTCGTGCTGTAGCACATGACCCATTGCAAATAGACAATTGCTCAATGCATTATCCAAGCCAAATTTGCTGCCTTGAGACCATCTTCAGGCTTACTTTCTACAACCACAATCTCCAATCCATGGGGGCCTCAACTTTTGGTCATGAGTGATATCTATTTTTGGCACTTTTCTCTTCTAAGAGGATGGCTACACTTGTCCCTGCTACTTCAGATTCACCTCCAAGGCATCCCCTTCAAATTGTGCCTTTTTGATACAACCATCAAGCCTACAGTTTTATATGGCTCAAAGGCTTGGAGACTTGGCTTGAAGGCCACTGATTGGGCCCATATTGAGAGGATCCAAACTCTCGTTCTGTAGCACATGACCCATTGCAAATAGACAATTGCTCAATGCATTGTCCAAGCCGAATTTGCTGCCTTGAGACTATCTTCAGGCTTACTTTCTACATCCACAATCTCCAATCCATGGGGGCCTCAACTTCTAGTTATGAGTGATATCTATTTTTAGCAGTTTGCTCTTCTAAGAGGATGGCTACACTTGTCACTGCTACTTCCCTAGTCCCTGACGCTAGTACTATTGGTACTTGGAGACCAAGTTACTTCTTTCCATTGTCATCTCTATTGATAGTTTCATGTACTCCCTAGATGCCCCCTAGATTCCTTCCCACAAAGGATGTCATTGCTAGAACTACCGACAAGGAAATCTATAGACAATATATTCAGACCACCTAGGTCTTCCCCCATGAGCTACTCAACCCCAAGCCTTTCTTACAAATGATTGATGGTTTACTCACCACCCTCACCATCTCCAACACCACTAGTCCCATGGCTTGAGGTTTCTCCCCTTGGCCAATTGAGAGTGCTCTCACCAATTATGAGTTGAAACTAATCATCACATCCTCCATTAGGATTGGATCACTTCAATTTAAGATGCCTCATTCAGTATGAGACAACAAGAAGGTTTTATTGCCTCTACAAGGACTCAATAAACATGCTATCTACTTTCTTCAAAAATTTAGACCAGCAGTGCCTTTCGATTTTTTGTGAGGATCACCCACTATTGTAAATCCATACAAGAGGAAGGGGGTGTGGGTTATAGAGGCTCTAGAGCCCCCATGTTGATCATCTCTTGTTTTCAGCCCACCCAAGCAACATGAAATATAAAATAGCCTTTGGATACCAACACTTCACTTATCAATAGATTGGTTAGATGACACTTCTCTCAACACAAATTACTACTCGGATTACTCGAAGTCCCTAAATTGCTCTCCCTTGGCATCAAGGCTCTGTTCATTCCCATCAACATGCCTCAACCCCATTCAACAACATGGACTACTACATACCAATCGTCCCCAAGAACACAAGGGCAAATTCATATTACAAGTTTCTTCTCTACTACGAGAGCTACACTAGCCTTGGATGCTAGAGGAGTTTCTAGACGGAGTGCTTTTAGTCCTTCTAGGATCCCAACTTGGCCTCTTCAACCTTGGATACTCCCCAAGAAGCATCATCAAACCTCTCATAGTGGCTAATGATGGCTCAAATGACTCCTCCATTTCATATGTAGACACAGATATTCAATGAGATTTCCTTCCAAATTTCACCAGCACATGCTTTGCGGGCTCTTATTCACCATTCATTGCTATTTGTAAGTAGCACAATGCTTTATTTTGTCTCATGTACTTTTTTTTTCCAGTTCTTGGATTCTAGGGTTCTCTCTTCCTAGAACTTTCTATTTTTAATTGTTGTAACCCCTAGTCCCATTGACCTTACTTTGGTCATTCGTGGACATTAATATAATTTCCTTCATTTATTCTAACAGAGCAGAGACCTCCAAAGGCTATTAGTAATTAATGATAGAGGCTATACAACGGGATTAGAAGATTTAGATGCAAGCAAAATGAATATTTTACAAACACGTCTATGCAAACTATGAAGACGATCATCAATAAGGTTCATTGATGTTGATCCAAAGCAAGCTACAAGCCCCAGAACCATAAATTCTATAATTAAATAAGAAATTGCTCAATAAAAAATTATCCTAAGTAACATGAAAATGAGATTCTAATACTCTTCAGTACAAGATGGTAATAGAACATTGCAAACAAACCAAAAAGTAGCTTCTATAAAAGCTGACAAATATATTGAATAGCAGCAGGTCCATGCAACTTCAACTATCAAAAAGCAAACTAGCATTCATAATTAGAATGTACTAAATGTTCGATTGAATATTTTGGTTGACATGGTGGAATAGAAAAATAAATATCTCATTCAATCTTATTAAAACACTAAATGAATTTATTTTTCGATAATTGTTTCATAATCAAATCACCCTCGAGGGGGAAATCCTTTTGATGCTGAATTTCACAAGGCCTGAGTTTTGATCTTATTTTAGAAAAAATCAAACAATAAGCATATGTCAGCCAATACCAATACTCAGATAACAGAATCAACAAGTATGTTATCTTCATAGTTTCAGCATTATGTTATTGTTCTCATTCTTATTTTAACAGAATCAATACATTTACCTTCAAGTAGAGACAATATTTCATTTTAACAGAAGATCATATCTTAGTTGAAACAGCATTATTTCATTTTATAAGGACAATCAAACTCTGTTGGTACAAAAAGTGCAATTCTCACCTAATATAGTTGACTGGTCGACTCCAAGCTCATCAACAGTGCTACCGAAAGAACAAGTTTCAGTTTCAGTTAGAAATACATTTTTATATTATTGTACATAAAATGCCTACACTCACAGCCACCGTGATGTAAGGATGCAGTTCTTACCATAAATGTAGATCCTTTATGAATGCTAATTCCTCAATTTCAGGGACCTTTGCTACACCACAGGTGACTGCCTTCTCCCCGGCCTAGAAAAACAATGTACAAGAGTCAGTGAGCATTTATAAAGGTTAGCATAGATTTAGAACTTGAAACATAATCTACTGGAATGGGCTAAAGGCATCACACATAAAAAGTAAGAATACATCTCAAATATTACAAATGTGGAGAAGAAAAAAATAAAAGCAATTCCTTATATGCTATAGCAGGTGCTCAAAAATTATTATATACTTTTTTTGTTCTGTGGATCTGAAATATACCAATCTTTAATGATTAATTTCTCATTCAACAAAAAAGTCAAGTGTTTCCATTGTAGAAAGAAAGCTTTTAATATTGTTGTACTAATGAATCCCACACTAGTTTTAAGTTTAGTAAAAATGAAAACTAATATAATAGCCTTCTCTACTGATTGATCAGGATGATAAGCTGCATAGCTGAAACAAATAAGTAGATCGGAAAGAATGGTATATTTGTCTTAAAAATATAGAAATTGGCACCACCAACTTTCAAGAGAGCAGCAAAGATGCATATTTCAAATACATAAATACAAGTGGAAAGGCTAGTATATTGCTCTCACAAAATTAGAGATTGGCACCACCAACTCAAGAAAGCAAACAATTTCAGCAATTAGAGCAAACTGGCTTTGGCTCTATAGTTATAGGGACCTTATTCTGGTTGACTGTGTTAGTGTTGCATCCACTAGCTCATGTGTTGTGATTAATTTTGAAGTAAAAAGGCAAGCCAATGTACAAGAATGAACTGTATCAAATGTTTGCGGTCTACTAACAGAAACTTGTCTTGGTAGGTGACTTTTTCGTATGAATTATGATAAATTTTCTCTTCTATTCTTACCTTTGTAAACATAAGAATCTATGGTAGCAGATGCTTTCTCCAATAGTCTGTAACTGATTTTCAGAGTTGCATAAATTGCAGGATTCAACTAATTTATAATAAGGTATCAATGCATACACCATGACAAAACATTAAAAATATCAAAAAAGAACATCATATTCTCTATGTGAGAAATTGCTAAAGAAAAAAATCAAAAAGCCAGAAGCAGGGGTTAATAGAAAGAAAAATATAAACAAATGAAATGCAGACAATCAACCCCAACAAGCTTCTGTCATTGTATGATGGTAAGAAATATGTAATACTAAAAAACAGAGCACCCAAGTTCATCTACACACAAACAGATTCCAGTTCAGGGCTGACTCTCAGAGTTGCATAAATTGCAGGGAGACTCAACTAATGATAAGATATCAAAAGATGCAAAATGACAAACAACAAAAAAATTGAGATAGTACACCACTATCCACTATATGAGAAATCGCTAAAGAAATAAATCAAAAAGTTACCGGCAGGGATGAATAAAAAATAAACAGGAGAAATGGAATCATTCTATGATGGTAAACTATAAAATATATGTAATACCAAAACAGAGCACCCAAGTTCATCTTACTACAAGCAGATTAGATTGAAAGGTTAACGTCTATATTAGTTTGAGCCTTCAATTGTAACTAGAGCTTTTCACAAAGACCAACCCAAAGTCTTTATATTACAGAAAACGTGTATGCAACATACAAATTAAAGTGGAGTTTATCATAAAAATAAGTTGAGGATCCATGTTCAGATGAACATATAGGAATGCAGGCTGAATTCCAGACCACCCAATGCACGACAATAAGAAGCTGAGCTCATTAAGAGCTTTCTAGAGAGTACGTATAGACTAACACTAAATTTAGAGCACATCCTGCTCTTAGAAATTCATAAACATTTTTCATCATTTTCTAGCTCCAAGCATGGAGATGGGCTTGGTGTGGCTGTTTGTGCTATTACACCTTGCTTGACTCCATTTATTGCTAATAAGAAAGGCAATACAGTTGCCTGCTATGCTAATGACCAGTTATTTAGAATTTACTGTGGAGTGTCTGGACAGTTTGCGCCCCAATTATTCATATGGTCAAATGCAGCAGTAGGATTGTACATCACATTCTCTTCCTGCAGACCAATTGATCCTATGGGAAAATTGATACACTTTAATGTGCCGAGATTAGTGTAGAAGATCAAGCAGAAAACAAAATTTAAAATAAGTATCAAGAATTTTAAGTAGCAACAAGACTTATCTCCTAATGGCCCATATACTTGGTCCAGCAAATTAAAAGAGGTATTCATAATCCATGGCACAAGATTCAGCAAATATAATACCTCAAGTTTGAAATTTAATATTTATTGATTTTTGAAGCCTGTGAATGATATTTGCCTCCACAATCAAACATTAACATGTGGTAAAAAAAGATGATTAAAAGATAAAAGAATTCTCAAAATAAATGTCCAACATGCTCAAGGGCAAAATTTCTTCTGCTTTTGTACAAACATTGCAGATGAGTTACCGTTTGGGTTTGAATTCAGATACAACAGTTTACCTGATAGCTTACAATTTCCTTTGTGAGATCCCTAACTCAAGAACCTCTCCCATTTTCCCAACTTCTGCAACTTCTTTTTATCTTCCCAGCTACTACTTGACTGAAATCTCCTTGCTCTTCTCGGTGCCTCTACTCACTCTTAAAACCCCCTCTCCCACCTGCGCAAAAATGAATTTTAATGCTCTCCATTATGGCATTGATTTTGACTTCCTCTATTTTCTTCCCTTGTTTCCTCTTAGTTTCTTGCCAATTCTGCATCAACCATTTCTTTAATATTTATTATTTTATTACTAAGGGTTTGTAATGTCCCCTTTTGGGAATTAGTATTACCCTAAATCTTGCCCTAGCAAGAAAAGTTTAATGTAGTTAAGGTTATAACTAACCAATTAAATGTTATAAGCAAGATAAATCTTGGTTTAGGTCCTGTAATCATGTTAGCCATTATTGGAATATAACTCATATGATCAACATAAATGTCTCATCTATTTGAAGCATGTAAATTCTCAACTATTTCAAATGCATAATGGGAATTTAATCATAAAAGGAATTGGATGGGAAACATGATAAGTCCGGCCGAAGCTATCCCCACTAAGCCCAAGAGCAGACACTCACCCTCTTGGTTCCAAGTGGCAGGCATGTTGGACATCCAGCATGGGGTGGTCTACTTAGTGGGTAAACTTGTGTCTACATCCCTTATCCATGTTGCCTTATCCATCCTCCTTATGATTTGTGATTTCTCCACAATCAACAATCGTAGAGGTTGTAAACGAAATCGCAATAGGTTGTCTGGAAATCCCCCTCTCTAAGCCCAAGAGTGGACACTCACCCTCTTGGCCACAAGTGGCAGGCACATTGGACATCCAGCATGTGGTGGTCTACTTAGATGGCGATCTCATATCTGCTCCCATTCCTTACATCTCCTCTTCTCCTCCATATGATTGCTTAGTGCAAAATCAAACGAATCAGAGTCTATTATCCACATTTATATTAAAGAATTATAATTACTTGACAAAAGTGTTGATTGATGACATGACAACAGGTTAGACAGAAGATGATAAACATGCAATGAAAACCCAACTTCGGATGAGTTCTTCTCACCCTGATCAAACCAATGCCTTCCAATTATGTCAGCATTGTTACAGAAAATATGTGAGAATAGATCAGACGATATGGTGTATTGGACAAGAGAATGACTTGTGCAAACCAAGATCGAATGGCTATCCGACTTACAAAGGGACCTTTTGGATGTAGCCAAGTTCTAGGAAGTTCCACAAATCAGAAATTCATGCATCCATGCATGAATAAATTTATGATATAAGTGTTGAAAACTTGAATACTGACATTATGAAAGCCTGGAAAGAAGATGATACAATTTATGCAATCAAAACTAAACTTCTAAAGTTTTTCTTGCCCTGATCAAGCTATGGGCCTCCCTGATTTATCAGAATTGTTGGTAAACATCTGGAGAATAGATTTCATCAATGATGGTATCTTAGGCAAAAGAATGAATTGTGCAAATAAAGCTGGATATGTAAATTTTAGGTGAACAGATTAAATGCACAGAAAATAATTCAAAAACAGAAACAATAACACAGCAGATACCCTGGGAAAACCCTCCTCTTGAGGGAGAAAAACCCAGCAACAAAGATCTCTCTTATATTTAATATAGTAGTGGCAACAATTCACTTTACAATGAGGCCGAACACAAGGCCAGAAATCAGAACCTTCACCAGATACAAGGAACAGATACAGACCTCACTTTCAGACAGTATAATTCAGACCTTCAAGAGTATTCGCAACTCAGCATTAGATAGCCTTCAATCTGTACTGGAACAATTCGCAATCTGTTCTTGAAGCGCCTGAAAGAATTCTCTTGGCAGTTCACACTTGAAGGAGTTCACACTTATTCGCTCTTGACAAAATTCGCAATCTCTGAACTTGATGATTCGCAATCTGCTAACAAGGAATTCACACTTGCAAATAATTCGCACTAGAAGATATATCACACATGAAGGTAATTTGCACTTTCTTGATGATCTTGCAAAGGATGGATGATCTTGTATATATACAACTTAGAGAGGTCGCACCTCTTCATATCATGAGGTCGGCCAGAATAAGAACAATTACAAATCATAAATGATGTCGGCCAGAATAATATTAATTTCAAATCATAAGGATGTCGGCCTCAAGAATATTATTGGAGATTACGCCAAGGAGAAAAATCGAATATAATATGAAGTCGGCCTCATACAAATCTTTAAATATAGCCTCTTCAAAACTCGTGCCAAGTAAATATAAATTAAATAGCCTTTTGGCTATCATTTAATTTATCCAACTGGAGTATTATATCGACGCTGAATGTTATCATTAACACTCCCTCTCAGCTAGAGAGAATACTTCCAGCTGCTCAAGATAAATTACCTCAACATGATGTCAATCATAGTATGGCAAGTACAAGTGTTCATTACTTGCGTGATGCTGTCACCTCAACGTGACTTTCACCATGACTCTCTCAGAGGGTGAAACATAAGTACAACATATGTCATGGAGTCTCACACATGACATCCACCATGACTCAGCTCAGAGGGTGGAAACAAGGGCTTTCACCTCAAATTCCTCCGTCTCAGAGGAAAATGCATTAACAAGGACTTGCACCTCAAATTCTTCCGTCTCAGAAGAAAATGTATTAACAAGGGCTTGCACCTCAAATTCTTCCGTCTCAAAAGAAAATGCATTAACAAGGGCTTGCACCTCAAATTCTTCCGTCTCAGAAGAAAATGCATTAACAAGGCTCACTGACACGAGACTCTTACTCACCAAGGCTGGATTCTCCACCATACCAAGCTTATCTCGAAGTATACAAACTTTATCCCGGCGAGAGGCTTGGTGAGAATATCTACCGCCTACTCATCGCTAATGTACCTCAACCCATACCTTTCGCAGCACCATATCTCTAATATAGTGGTACTTGATCTCAACATGCTTGGTTTTGTCATGAAACACGGATTGATGAAAGCTTCACACAACTCGATTATCACAATGAATGATAGTAGGCTCCATTGATTGTCCAAACAATCCCGCCAGAGCTTACGAAGCCACACCGCCCGAAGGTTACAAGCTGCTATGTACTCGGCCTACCGTACTCAATGCTACAGATGATCTTTCCTCACGCACTGGAAATCATAGCAACCCAAACTGAAGCAACAACCAGAGGTGCTCTTACGATCTGTGACACAACCTGCCCAATCAGAATCGTGAAACCATGTAACTCCAAGTCTGCATCTGAAGTATACCTCAACCCATATCCAACTGTGCCACGCAAGTATCTCAGGATATGTTTAGCTGCAACAAGATGTATCTGTCTCGGATCACACATAAACTGGCTAAGTGCACTCACTGCATAGCAAATGTCAGGTCTAGTGTTAACTAGATACATCAAGGATCCAATCAGCTGTTTGTACAATGTAGGATCCACCAAATCTGAACTAGCTGCAGCGTCCTTCAATTTATGTAGATTGGTCTCCATAGGTGTAGACATGGATTACAATCCATCATGCCAAATCTCTTAAGTATATCAATGGTGTACTTCCCTTGACTTAGAATCATTCCATCTGGTTTCTGCCAGACTTCTAAGCCAAGGAAGTAATGCATGAGCCCAAGGTCCTTCATCTCAAATTCAGAAGTCAATTCCTTCTTACATTCAAGAATCAGGTGATCTTCTCCAGTAAGGATCAGATCGTCAACATATAAAACCAAAATTAATGCATCACCATTGATTACCTTGAGTAGAGATTTGAATCAGCATCATTTTTCAAGAAACCCAAGCTTGATAGGTATCGATCAATCCTTCCGTACCATGCACGAGGAGCCTGCTTAAGACCATACAAGGCCTTCTTCAGCTTGCAAACATGAGACTCCTTCCCATGAATCTCAAATCCATCAGGTTGCTCTATATAAACCTCTTCCTCAATCACTCCATTGAGAAAGGCTGTCTTCACATCCATCTGGTGAATCTTCCATCCTCTAGATGCAGCAACAGCAATGATAGTTCTAACTAAAGTGTAGCGAGCAACAGGAGCAAAGGTCTCATCATAATCAACTCCCTCTTTCTGAGAGAACCCACGAGCCACAAATCTTGCCTTGTACTTCTCAATGCTTCCATCTGCAGCATGCTTAATCTTGAATAGCCATTTAGAAGATACCACAGACTTGCCCTCGGGTCTAGGAACAATATCCCAAACATCATTCTTAAGAATTGATTGATACTCCTCTGTCATAGCATCTCTCCAAACTTGAAGACTAGATGCTTCCTCAATACAGGTAGGCTCAGATTCTATAATCTGACTCATCAAGGCAACATAACTGGAGAACTTAAGAGGCCTTTTGCTTTCTCTGAATGTGCCTCTAGGAGCTGCAAAACTTTCAGCCTCTTGCATAGTGCGACTGGCCCATAGAGGTCTCTTTCTCCCAATAACAATGTCGGTAGGCCCATCAGTAGGTTCCAATGGTTCAACTGGATCAAGATCTTCCTTTGGTTCCAAAGTCTCCCTCTGAATCTCAGGAGTATGGTCAACTTCCATATCCTGAGGAGACTCTTCATTATCAATCTCCATATGAATCCCTCTGGATCTCCTGAATGCAACATCTTCCTCGAATGTGACATCCCTACTGATCTCGATCACCTTCTGACCTAGAATGTAGATTTTGTATGCTTTTGAGTTTTCACTATAGCCCACAAATATTCCCTTCTTGCCAGAAGGCTCTAGCTTGGTTCTCTTTTCCTTGGGAACATGAATATAGACAAGACAGCCAAAGATCCTCAAGTGACTGACTTCAGGCTTCTTCCCTGTAAAGGCTTCTTCTGGAGTCATATTCTTCAGGATCTTATGAGGACTTCTGTTCTGAACATATACAGCTGTCCTGGAAGCTTCTGCCCATAGGAAGGTTTGCAAATCTTGATCATGGATCATGGCCTTTGCTGCTTCCACAATCGTTCTGTTCTTTCTTTCTGCAACACCGTTTTGTTGAGGATTATAGGGAACACAGAACTCCCTCTTAATCCCTGCATCAATACAAAAGTTCTGAAAACTACCAGAGGTGTATTCTCCACCATTGTCAGATCTAAGGACTTTTATTCTTTTACCAGAAATATTTTCTACCAAGGCTTTAAACTCTTTAAACCTATCCAATACTTCCTCAGACTCTTTAGATTTAAAAAATAAATCCGAGTCTTCCTAGAGTGATCATCAATGAAAAGAACATAATACAAGAAACGACTCGAAGAAGGAACAGACATAGGACCACATAAATCAAAATGAATTAGGTCTAAAATACACTTAGATCTATTTTCTCTACTATGAAAAGGGGCTTTTATGTTCTTACCTAATGCGCAGCCCTTGCATGTGCCTTCGTGCTCTTGAGTGAACTTAGGAAGTCCCGTCACCATCTTCTCCATGATAGGTAGGGCACGAAAGTGCAAGTGAGCCAATCTCCGATGCCAAAGATCACAAAGACTTGAAGAGTCATAAACCAAAGCTTGTAAAGAATGTGTGCAAACCTTGTAGAGGTTATCATGTCTAACTCCAATTACTTGAGCATTCTTGAAGCTAGAGTTCTCCATCCATACTAAAACTTTACCTTTGGAAAAGGCAACTTGATATCCTTTATCTTCCAATGCAGATATAGAAATAAGATTGCGATTGATTCAAGGAACATAAAGAACATTACCCAATTGAAGTGATATGCCGGAATCCAAGTGAAGTGTAGAGGTCCCAATTCCTTTCACGGAGTAGCTAGCATCATCTCCAATGATGACTTGTTCTGAAGACTCCTCCACCAAACTTGATAAGTGCTCCTTGAAACCGGTGATGTGCCGTGAAGCACCACTGTCGATTATCCAAGTGTTGGTGTCGGAAGGTACACTACTTGATAACGCTAAATAGAACAAATATTCACTTGAATCCTTTTGAGGAGAGGCATCATCAACATCCGCAACTGTGGCCTGCTGCTTAGGTCTAGTTGGGCAATACTTGGCGAAGTGCCCAAACTTACCACACCTAAAACATTGAATCTTGGACATATCCCTCTTCTTCTTGGATGGAGGTGCATCATCATTTCCCTTGTCCCTATTCCTTTTGAAGAATCCTTTCCTTCCCTCTTTTCCTTTCTTCTTTGAAGTATGGGAGGCGAGAACATGAATATCTTCATTCCTTGAACTTTGACCAATGCCTCTTGCCATCAACCTAGATTCCTCTTGAATGCAATCAGATCTTAGGCGATCAAACTTAGGCAATTTTGACCTTGCACTGATTCCCTGAATGTATGATTCCCAAGACAAAGGTAACCCATTGAGAGCAAGCATAGTCAGATCCTTGTCTTCAACCATATGCCCAATCGATGAGAGCTGATCTCTCAAGTTTGAAATCCTCATGAAGTATGCAGTAACAGATTCTCCCTTTGACATCTTCACGTGATGCAATTGATGCTTTAGTGCAAGGGCTCGGCTGGTATTGTTGACTTCGTACATCTCTTCTAAGGTCTTGAGCATATCTCTTGCTGTCTTCAACTTAGAGATGATAGGAACAATATGATCCTTGACAGAGTCAACCAGAATCTTCATTGCTTTGATGTCTTTCTTCAGCCACTCCTTTTCTTCTTCCTCCTCAGGTTCAGAAATGCTAGACTCCACGAAATTAGATGATGTAGATTAGTGAACAACAGAAAAAAAATATGCAGATTTGCAATAATCTGATCACAGACTTCTCAAACCTGGCTCTGATACCATGTAAATTTTAGGTGAACAGATTAAATGCACAGAAAATAATTCAAAAACAGAAACAATAACACAGCAGATACCCTGGGAAAACCCTCCTCTTGAGGGAGAAAAACCCAGCAACAAAGATCTCTCTTATATTTAATATAGTAGTGGCAACAATTCACTTTACAATGAGGCCGAACACAAGGCCAGAAATCAAAACCTTCACCAGATACAAGGAACAGATACAGACCTCACTTTCAGACAGTATAATTCAGACCTTCAAGAGTATTCACAACTTAGCATTAGATAGCCTTCAATCTGTACTGGAACAATTCGCAATCTGTTCTTGAAGCGCCTGAAAGAATTCTCTTGGCAGTTCACACTTGAAGGAGTTCACACTTATTCGCTCTTGACAAAATTCGCAATCTCTGAACTTGATGATTCGCAATCTGCTAACAAGGAATTCACACTTAGAATATTCACACTAGAAGATATATCACACATGAAGGTAATTCTTGATGATCTTGCAAAGGATGGATGATCTTGTATATATACAACTTAGAGAGGTCGCACCTCTTCATATCATGAGGTCGGCCAGAATAAGCACAATTACAAATCATAAATGATGTCGGCCAGAATAATATTAATTTCAAATCATAAGGATGTCGGCCTCAAGAATATTATTGGAGATTACGCCAAGGAGAAAAATCGAATATAATATGAAGTCGGCCTCATACAAATCTTTAAATATAGCCTCTTCAAAACTCGTGCCAAGTAAATATAAATTAAATAGCCTTTTGGCTATCATTTAATTTATCCAACTGGAGTATTATATCAACGCTGAATGTTATCATTAATAGGATAGACTACCCAACTTGCAAAGAGACCTCTTGGCTCTAATCAAGCTAGGAGTTTCCCCATCCATGAAGCTGTATTAGAACAGAGTAGTGATTTGATGAAGCAGTAGACCCATTTCAGTATGCTATTCACAGTATTTCAGTATGCTATTCACAGTATTTCTTTGAATAAGTTTTCAGCTCTGCATGCATTAAGAGCGTAAAGATTTAATAAATTTAAAATACAACAGTGATTTGACATGAGAAGACTTATTTCAGTATGTTTAGCCATTGTGCAATGCAATGTAATCAGGTATGAACATAAATGACAAAATTCTATATTCCACAATTCATGGCTAAACTCTCAATTTTATTTGCTCTCTATATCTCTATACTATTGAAAGGCCTTTAAATTTTAAAAACGGCAGGTTTCTCCTCTTTTTGCATTTTTTGATTCCAATTTTTTCCCAATTAAATCTTGATTTTTTTTTAAATCTTATACTTTTGGTCTGACTTTTTCCCCAAAAGATTTTTGCTGTTATTAATCATTGGAATCTAAAAAAAGCCTATGCTATCCAATTCTCCAAAACCCCAACTCTTAAAACAGAGGTATGACAGGCCCAATACATTTCACTAGAAGGATTTTTGAAATAAGAGAATGTGGAATGTGAACAAAGAAAAAGTTTTTTCCAGGAACAGAGTAACAGAAAAGCATATGTCAGTTCCAGGAAAATCAGATGAGAATAAAGCATTCAAAAGATAAAGATGGTTTTACAAGACTAAAGAAAACTATACCATGCAAAGCTAAAGATTGTTTTAGAATGTTAATAAAGCAAAAAATATAGTAAAGGCTCTTTCTAGAGGAAGACTAAATATAGGAGGGGTAAATGAGAAACATTTGGCTCATAAGAAATTGGTATGGTTGAAACCTCCAATGCCTTTTTCGTCAAACTTAACTTTGATGGAACTTCTCAGGGAAACCTAGATTGGTTATCTGAAACTTCAAGGGTTGCTTTGATAGTGGTGGTTCCTTGTTTTTGGGCTTGTGCTAACAATGAAGCTAATTGGGAAGTTGTAGCAGACATTGTGCTCACTTCTTCTCTTGGGTGCAGAAGGTTAATGGTGGAACTTGACTATTGGAATGTGATTCAAGGTTTGAGCTCAAGTCAATGTCCTAATTGGAAGAGCTAGCATTTTTTTGAGTAACCCTATCGAGAAAATCTTTTGATGAATTAAGCTTTAATCATTGTTCAAGAGAAATTACTATGGCGGCAGATTTTCTTTCTAATGTGGGAATAAATCAAGACCCTTTTTTGACATTGTATAGTGATCAAGTGGGGACTTGAAAAGAGCTTGAAAAAGATTTAAATTTTAAACCTCCTTAATAGCCTCTAGTGGAGCCTTTTGTGTTTGACCAAATGTTGAAGGGCGCAATCTTACACACTCCTCCCTGGCTTTACAAATTTGTATTCCGTAAAAATGGTTGATGTAAGGAGACAGCTTGCCTTTATGGCAAGACGGGTTTTATTATTGCTCATACAATGAGTTTTGCTCAGGAAGTATGTGCTAGTGTGTAGGGCACATTATATGGTGTGGTGGGCTGGCATGCCATTGCCTAGCTTTTGGATTTCTTCTCATCATTTGGCTTTTGCAAGTGCTACTGATAAGCTTTTTGGCAGGGTTGTTTCATTGTTGGCGTCAGCTTGAAGCATATTTCTTTGGAATGGCATGTAGGTGCAAGTCACAAAAATCCATAGACCCCTTTTTGAGGAATGGGGTTTTTGATAAACAACTTTGTTCAATATTCAATTGTCAAAATCCAAGGGCCCTTGGTTTCATAAAGGATATTTTGGTCCAACAGACACAAATGACTTAGGTTCACCCTACTCTATAACCTCTACCAAAGAGAGGATTTCGTTTTGAAACTCTTAAAGGTGGTTACGTCGAGCTTTGGTAGTGTCGTCTATGCCTTTTTCTTCTCTATCAATTCTTTGATATGATGATATTTATAAATGATCCTAGTGAGGCGGCTGCAATGGATGAAGGGTTGAAATCTCAGGGTTTAATGGAGTATGTGGTCCTAGTGCGCAAAGAAGTTTTGACAATGGATCGGGAGTTACAAGTGGTTAAGAATTTCTATCTGAATTTATGTTTAGTTGTGTACAATTTGATGGTAACCCACTCAAAGGAGCGCTTGCAAGTATCTAGAGCTTTCCCTCTATCCTCTTGGATGGAAGGCAAGTTGCAGCAAAGTAAGATAAGACTAGAATTATTTCAAGGTGTAAAGTTTCCTACTTCTAACATAGCTTGCTTGGGCTTAGCTTCAAAGGTGGGTCAAGGTAACACTAAAAAGGTGGTGGTAGTGGACCTTGATTGAAGGTTGGTTTTTTAAACATTTAATAGAGTGCCACAAGTTCGTCTTGTAATCGGAAATTTCTAAAAAGACCCTTGAAATTTCTAATACATTACCAAGGACTTAGTAATTCTAAAGAGCTTGATATATTTCCAAAGGAATAGGACCTAGGATCATAACCAAAACTAAGCTAGTTTGGGTATGGGAGGGTTTCCAAAGGGTTTGGTCATGTAGGTAATTAGCAATTTTTCCTTAGTTACCATTTTGGTTCAGGTCCAAGTATAGGGATTCAAGCACATCTATATGACAAAAAAAAAATCAAGGTTGGGTTTGTTTTGGATATGTGCATACAAAAAGAATTTATCATACCAAATTCTTCCAAAATAGTCATTGTCCCCATACGAAACAAGCACGGGTCTGCATACAAGCACAAGCCTAGCCTAGGTAGTACACCCAAGGCACATCCCTACTACCATGTGCATACATTGGGAAAAAATTAACAAAGGTTTTAAAGATTAAGGGTTTAGAGGTGGATGGTTAGGCTAGAAGAAGGTTAGAAATAAGCTGAGTTAGTTTAGGTCTAATTGGTTATCTCTTCTTTTATTATCATACAATAGAGTTTGTTGCAGGTTCATCACAAAATCAAAAATTTCTAGAAAAACCCTCAACATCTCTAATACATTATTGAGGACTCGATGATTATGAAGAACATGATACATTTCCAAAGGAAATCAAACCCAATATGAGAACAAAAACTTAAATGATTTGGATATAGGTAGGGCTTCTAAAGAAACTATTATGTACGTAATTAGCAATTTTTCCTAAGTTATTATTTCAATTTCAAGTTATGTTCCAATTCAGGTACAAAGGTTTAGGTATGGTAATATGGCAAAAAAACATTGGGGTTTGGATTCATTTTGAACAAGTACATACAAAAAAAACTATGATAATGAGTTCTAAACCGATCATCATCCGCATACTGAATAAGAACATGTCCAAGGAGAAGTACAACCCTGCTATCCTAAGTAACCTACCACCAACATACCCACAATGTATTCAAAATGGCAGAGCCTTATCCTAGGCAATCCCAATCAAACCCAAGAAAACCCACACCCATAAACCACCTAAAAAAAATTAAATGATTTTTAAAAGAAAATTACAGTTGTATGTGAACTCACTACAATAAATCTACATCTTACATGATTTAGTTATTTGAGCCTGCTTTGTGAATGCCTTTGCCTTTGCCTGCCATTATGCAACCTTACAAGGTAATTGCAAAAGACAAAAAAGTCATAATTCTTACCACCACCCCGATAAATAGTTTGAACTCCTCATCATTATTTATTAAAAGAAAATTACAGTTGTATGTGAACTCACTACAATAAATCTACATCTTACATGATTTAGTTATTTGAGCCTGCTTTGTGAATGCCTTTGCCTTTGCCTGCCATTATGCAACCTTACAAGGTAATTGCACAAGACAAAAAAGTCATAATTCTTACCACCACCTTGATAAATAGTTTGAACTCCTCATCATTATTTATTTATTATTATCTTATTTATATAACTTTTAAAATATTATTTATAGATTATATATTATATATTATATATTATTTAATATAAATATTAATATTAATTTTGATAAATATAAATATAATATATTTATATAAATATTACTATAATATTATAATTATAGATAAGGATGTCGCTACCGTATTCTTTTCAACTTGTTATGGAGATAGCCATTGTAACTTAGAGATCTCTATAGATGGCATAGACACGACCTTTGACTTTAGGGCTTCCATTTCTCCTAGTTGCAACTGCCATAAATCCTCTTTAATCTTCAGGGACCTCTCTTTCTACAAAAATCAAGAAACAAACCTTAAAGCAAAAATATAAGGGTAAGCAAAGGAAAGGGAGAGATGAAGATAGAGGAAGAGATAAAAAACCATACAAAGAAGAGAAGATTCAAGAAGGAATAAAGGGACTTGGGAGCCAAAAATTAGGGAACAAAGGACAAGTGAAGGGAGGAAGAACAAAAGAAAGAGGCTTGGATGACGAGCTAGGGTAGGGAGAGCACACAAGAAGGTAAAGAGGAGACAAAGGAGAGGGAGAAAGATGAGGGGTTATTGATGGATGAGGTGGGGTTTAGGGCAGGAAGGCGGGGATAAGATAGAAGAAAAATAGGTGGGGGAGGAGAGGAGCAGAAGGAGCTAAAGAGGTGATAGGAAGAGAGAAGAGAGGGGAAGGAAGGGAGGATAGGGATGGGAAAAGAAGGGTTAGGAGAAAGAGAAAAGAAACCAAGTGGGGGGAAGACTTGAATTTTACCTTAATATTCCTTAGCCTCTCCATTATTCATTTATCCTTTCACTTTTTGTCATTACCTTTCTTTCTTCCTTTTCTAATCTTTATTAATTCTTTTCTTTATTTTTACTCATCTTTTACTCCCCTCCTTTCCAAGAAAATTTTATCCACTTCTAGTAGATCTAATTCTTTTTGATCTTTTTAATCTTTTTTATCCTTCCGTGTGACACTTTACTTTTTCTTCAGTTCTTTTTTACTTCTACTCTTATTTTTATCAACAGCTTTCTCTCACCCTTATTTTCTTCTTAGTTTTCCCCTTATTATATTTAGTTTAACCTGTCTTTATTTTTTTACTTTTGCTTTTCTGTTATTTCATCCTTTTATTTTTAATTTATCTCTTTCCTTAAAATCTTAATTTTTTATTTTTTGTATAATTCAATTTTACCCAGTCTTTTTTTCTTTCTTTTTCTTCTATTCCCTTTGTTTCCTTGTGTACATTTTCTCCTGAGGTCTGCTCCTCCACCTCCTTCTTTGACCTGTGCTCCTATTTAGATCACTAAGTCTGCAATCTTATCCACATTTCTATCCTCATCCTGATGATGGATCACTGAGTGCTCCAAAACCGTTGATGCAAAAAAAAAGAGTTAAATCCAAAAACTAAAAATGTCAAAATAAATCTAAGTGTTTTTGTATTACAGTGTTGTTGATGCATCTTATGACACAGGCTCAGCAAGCATTTTTAGCATTTTTTAGAGAGAAAAAATTCTTGTGACCTAGTTATTAGACTGATGTACCTATTTTGTTCAGTGAAGTAATAAAAGATGTATTTCTCAAAAAAAAGGGTAGCGAATGTGTTGTATACTCCTTATATTCACAAAATCTGCTTTCAATTTAGTAAGACTGTTGAGTGAAAAAATTATGTTTTGAACTTGACATTTATTGTTATGTATATTTTATCAAAGATCATAGAAGCAAAAGCAAAAAATCTGTTGCAATTGCAGATAATAGAGTATACAGATTTGAAGATCGAGCAGCTAAACAATACAGTCTAACAGTACTTGTGGAAAAAGATAATTAGTAGTGGTACAAAATGTTTGGTTAACTAATTCAAAATGATTTCCTAGCTTTCCAGTTAATGCTTTTCTTCTTGCAATTTAGTAAGCCACATCTGAAGATAATGAAAAGATAGGCATTTATGGACCGATCAATGTTCCTTCTATTGGACGTGCCAGATAATCATTTTTGTCATGTTCTTCAAAAATTTGAATTATTCAATTTAACATATGCTAGAAGCATTTGAAAAATCTCTTATATTCAAACCAATTACTGAGATACTAAGCTTCAAATTTTGGTATAAGTTCAGGTAAAGTGATTCACCCCCTTTTCCCCAGCTTCAATACTGCTTGGGTACAACTGTACAAAAATTCTAAAAATATTAAGGTTCTAGCCACATAAACAAAATTAACAATAGGAACACTACTGATAATTGATTATTCAATGCCAAACAAAAGAAAATTCCCGGTTGCAAGCTCCTCAATTTCCTTGGCAGCAAATGAGCACTCGTAGAGGTGGAGGAATAGCAAAACAGTAAATGTAGAATGGTAGTGTTGTGACCTTTTCACACATCGCCCCATTGCAAATGGGGACCCCCTAATTTTTGCTTCATTTTGGTCTTTTGGCTTGATTTTAGTTGGTTTTCCTGTTGTCTCTCTTTCTATTTTCTGCCTTTCCGGGGATGTGCCCGTATGTGAGCTTAAACGTGAAATTTTGGCTAAGTCTGAGAATTAGGGTTTTGAATCTTTCGGCCAGTTTGGAGTCAAATGGAGTGAATGAGTTGAAATTTGAGTTTGGCAATACAGTTAGCAGGCTTCCAGCAAGTCCCCAGCAAAATTTCATCAAATTTTGACAACTTACTATTTTTAGTAAGTGCCTAATTTGGGACATTTTTCTCAGCACTTTTGAAGTTCCGATCGTTACATTGCATCCAGAGCACATCAAGCTATTTGTCTACAAGTTTTGGGCTGAAACGAACAACTTTCTATTTTTAGCAAGTTCACCTTCAGGAGCTGATTTTAGGGTTTACATGCGAAGTTTTTCAACCCATGTCTAAAGAATATTTTTGGGTTTTCTAAGACCTACACGATGATATAAAATGCAAGATGAGATGATGACTTTCAGAACTCAGCCTTCGGAGGCTATTTTTGGGGTTTGCATGCAGGACTTTTCAGCGCATGTCAGGTTATTCTTTATGGGTTTTTCAAGAGCTACGCAGCGATGTGACATGCAAGGCAAGATGATCACTTTTCAGAGACTTTTTAGCAGGATCACTCCGGCAGCTGCCCAGCACCTCAATATCATGAACAGAGCGAAGTGCAACAGAAACGGGGTCAAACAAAGGTCATTTGATCGGCATGCAAGTCAGATTAGGGTTTCCAGCTTCGGGACCCAAAATGAGGGGTCAAATGCCAGAATTTTCGAAAACCGGTGTATCCCATTGCGATCAGTATCTTTCAAGCTATCCACTGGTAAAATTCAAAGGCAATTGGAGCACTTACTATTTATAGTAAGCCACTTCTGAAACAGGCTATAAATAGTAAGTCAACAACAGGCGCCAGTGTGAACAGGCAAGTCATCCCATGAGGGTCACACCATTCAAATTTCAAGTCAAACGGAGTTGTGGAAGTCATGAAACTAAGCAGTTACTATAAATAGTAAATCACCTCCAGAAACATGCTATAAATAGCAAGTCAGCACGAGATGGCAGTGTGAGCAGATTAACTAGATCATGAAGGTCCTGTGGCGAAAATCTCAAATCAATCCAAGCCTCAAAGGTATGAAAATCAGAGGGCTTACTAAATATAGTAAATAAGGGCGAGCAAACTAAAAATGGCTAAGTCTGAGAAATTTCCTTCACCCCCTGTGAAATGCGCCCAAGGTAAAGCTGGTAGAAGGATGGAAAAATTTCAAATGTTGATAAATCCTGCTCAGCCCCCAAAATGCGCCCTCAAGGAGAAGAAGCCATGGAAAATTTTCTAAGTCTAAAGTTAAATCCTCCTCAGCATGCCAAATAAGCCCTGTTATGGTGTGAGGCCAAGACAAGTTTCCTAGGCATTGATAAATCCTCCTCCTACCCCTAAATGCGCCCTCAAGGAGAGATGGTGATGAAAAAGTTTCTAAGGCATGAGTTATTCCTCCAGGACCCCCAAAATGCGCCCTCATCTTGAGAAGGTGATGAAAAAAAAAAATTCTAAGTATCAAACTTCCTTCACCACCCCCAAAATGCACTCACTCTTCATGAAGACACAAGTCAAAGTTAAAACCTCCTTGGGGTCCCAAATGCACCCATGCTCATGTTGGAGCTTGAAAAAAAAATGCCTAAGGTTGAAAGTTCCTCCTCCACTAGTAAAATGCGCCCAACTTGACTAGGAAAAGGACAAAAGATGTTGGAATTCCTCCTCACTACCTCATATGCGCCCAAACAAGCAGGGAAGAAGACAAAAATTTTAAGTTTCCTTGACCCCACCACATATGAGCCCAAGGAAAGAGGAGAAAGAAACGCCCACAAGGCAATATGAGATTTTTCTAAGTGTTTGAAATTCCTGTTGACTCCCTTGAATGCGCCCAACTTGGAGAGGCATGGATAAAAGTTGTTAAGTTCTATAAATTTCTCCTAGGCCACTCAAATGCGCCCAACTTGGAGAGGCCTGGATAAAAGTTGTTAAGTGCTATAAATTTCTCCTAGGCCACTCAAATGCGCCCAAACTTGTTAAAGGGAGTGGTTATTTTAAAAAGTTGCTAAGGCATTGTTAATTCCTCCACCCTAAGCAAAATGTGCCCAAAGTAAAAAAATGATAGTGGTGAGGAAATATATGCTAAGTGTTAGGAATTCTTCCTCACACCCTTGAATGCGCCATGACTGGAGATGAATGGAAGGAAAATATCTAAGGCAAAATTGAAAATCCTTCAAGACCCCTCATATGCGCCCATGTTCATAGTGATGATGAAATTTTTCTAAGGCACAAAATTCCACCTCTAGAGAAATACGCCTAAGTTTGAAGGAGGATGATAGAATTTTTTGAGGCATGGATAAAATCGGCAGTGGATATGTCAGAATGTGTCGGCTTCAGGATGATGAGAATTGTCAAGGCAAAGCAAGGAAAATACACCCAGAGATGAAGAATAAAGATAAATTTGATGGCAAAATATTTTTCTAAGGTTAAAATTCAAAAAAAATTAAATGAACCCCTTCATTCATAGACCCATGAATTTGATGCTTTCTAAAGGGAATTTTCTTTTGGGTACTGGATATCTTCGACAGGGAGATGATTTTGAAACTTTTCGCGCCTCGCCTGAGACTTTAAGATGGAGATTTTACTCGAGCGCCCGGTTGATGGAATCTTCTAGGCAGAGGAACTTAAATTTGTCTAAGGCATGAGAATTTTCCAAAGCCCCTAGAAGGACCTAGTCAGGTGCACCCAGGCTCAGGATGGGTTGAATTTTGTCTAAGTCATGGAAGTAAAAGAAGACACTCTCAAGAAGTGAAACTCAAGACATCAGGAACCTGAGAAAAGATGAAGATATGATGAGAGTGAAACGATAAGATGAAAATGCATCTCTTAAATACGTCCTTGAGGAAGAAGAAATTTGTGTAAGGCATTGAAATATGAAGCACAGGTGTTATACGCCTAGCCTACAGATGTTGAAAAATCATGAAGAAAGCAAAGTTGGCTAGAGAAAAACAATGAACCCTATCAGATTCGGAGATCACTTAGACCTTGGAAGTCAAAGCATGAAAATCAGGTAGGTAAAGTGAGTTTATATTATGAAGTGTTCTGATGCTCTTCTCCTTGCTTGTTTTGCAGGGTGAACACCGAGGCCAAGGCATGATGACTTGGGGAGATGAAGGGAGATGTTATCAAAAATGGCTAAGTGTTGGAATTTCTCCTCAAAGACCCAATACGCACCCAACGCAGTCAAGCAAATGGCAAGTGGGAATGATTGAATCCAAGACAAGAAAATCTTTCAAGTTCAAGATGGAGGAAAAGATGAAGGCCCAGGTGTTGGAGACTAACATCATGACAGATTGAAGAACAAAGTAGAGAAATTCTCCTTAAGTGTACAGTCCTTCGATGACCCAGAGGATGTTCTCCAGCATGCTTCGCACAACTCAAGATACAGTGACATGAAGGAGAAAATCATCGTCAAGCAGGAGAAAGAGGTTGCAGGCTTGAAGTTAGATCAAGAACGTGCCTGCCATACCAGTCCAAGAAATTGAAGCAGTGGCGACCAGACTCATCCAGTTTGCAGTCAAAAGAACAAAGAACAATGTGAACACATTTCCAGACAAGAATCTTCTAGAAGATGGTGGACATTAATTGCTCATTTATCACTCCACTCCTTATTCTGGCAGTTTTTAGGGTTAGGGATGATGTGGCTTAATCTGAGTCGTCCATTGGACTGGGCCAACTATAAAAGGGGCATCCCCCCCTCATTTGCAATTCATTAGACAGTAGAGATAGGAAGATAGAGAGACAACTTTGAAGTAGCATAGCGTAGATCGATAGTGTAGTTTGAAGAAGGAAAGTTTTTCCTTTGAAAGCTTTGTAAGAAATTGTTGTGAACACTCTCATAATAAAAAGGGTTTTCATTGATGATGATCTCATCTTTTGTTGTGAGTAGCTAGCAAGGTTTCTTCGTCCTTCTGATTCGAGTAGTAGCTTAAAGTAAAGTAAATTTCAATTCATGCAAGTAGTTGGTAATTGTGGAATGTGGTCTTCAATTTGAGCAAACTCCGTCTATCCATACCACTAGTGGGCTCGCTGATGGTGAGTTCGCCTTGTGTGGTCAACTCGAAACTTGTGGACTTAACTTCAATTACGATCTTCATGTTGGCATGCGTCGTTGTGACGGTGTCTTCATTGTTGAATTGTAATTTGAATATCTTTAGTTATTCCCCTTGAAGATTGCACCGGTTCTGTGGAGGCTGTCCAAAGCGAGGCAAAGCGGAGCCTGGTTGAAGTCTGCAAAAATTGATCACCATGTCTCACGCCTTAGAGTAGATTAGAGCCTTCTTATCCCTGCAACCATTTCAATTTAGTACTTTCTGGTTAGTTTAAGAAACAAGAGCTTTATAGACAAACCTTTCGAGCATTCAAATTCCTTTCTCCGTTGTTGAACGATTTCGTAAGTCCCCTTGAAATACCAGCAAATCACATCGAGCCAACTAAGACTATCCATTGCATAAAGGAACCTTGGAGTTGAATGCATGATCTTTCTAGCAATCTTAGCATGCAGGAGATTTTGTTCAAGAGAGGATAGAGTCATCATTGGTAACTTTATTCTGTGTTGGTGCGGTCAAGAAAAACACATCAACAAGTAGCTTGATGAGGATTCAGCCCTCAACATCAAAGAAAGGTGAGTGTGAAATGAGAGATAGGTTTTGTTGTTTGCTTTCCGTTTTTCTCCTTAGTGTCATTTTAGCGTTTCAGGTTGGCTTTGTGATTTTATTAAAGGTTAGACTTTATGATTTTATTTAAGGTTAGACTTTATGATTTTAGGCTTTGTTGTTTATTTTTCTAGAATTTAGCGTTTTTTCATATAGAAAATCTTGTTTATTTTTTAACATGAACCACCTAGGTTCACTGTGGGCATATCCAGGGTTTGAACAGAGAATAGAATAATCTGCCTAGGTATATCATTGGATTGTCTCAGACAAACCCAAGCTGCACTGGTGTAGGGTAACCCCGGCCATTTTTAAACACAAACCAGCCTGGAATCAGGACTCAGTTTGAATTGGATACTGGTCCACGCTGTCGAGCGGCAGATCCAGTAATGTAGCAGCAATACATTATGGTAAGTTATTCAAAACCTTACAGACTGATAATGTAAAACAGTATGTACCAGAAGAATTTTAGGTATTGTGAATCCAATAGTATTAAGAGGAAGCTGACAACAGCATATAACCTTCGGCAAAATAGGGTGGCAGGGAAGAAAAACACATGCTTTCCTGAGATGGCAACATGTATGGTCAATGTTAAAGTACTTGACAGTTCATATCCGGAAGAAGTTTGGAGTGGATAGACACCTGAAAATTTATCTTTTCAATTTTGGTAGTGTTGATCTCATTCATATTCTTAAAGAAATGAGAGCCAAAATTAACAGTAAACGATGGGAGTGTATTAATTTTAGAAACCATGAGGAATATACTTATTGCCTCTAAAAGCTATCAGATAAGTGGTCTTTGCAAAATCAAAATATCAAGATGTGAAACAGCCACATGGACTAACTAGTAATGATAGAAATCCGTGAGGAATATACTTATTGCCTCTAAAAGCTATCAGATAAGTGGTCTTTGCAAAATCAAAATATCAAGATGTGAAACAGCCACATGGACTAACTAGTAATGATAGAAAAAATGAATCTAGCAAGTTCATTAGAGATTATGTTTGTACAGAACCAGGTAAAGGTCTAAAATCAGACTGAAAATATGCTATGGTAAATAACTCCTCTACACCTACTTCTATAGCTGAAAAAAAATAGATTTGATTGATTTATCTATGATGTTTCCATGAAAAGAAACATCTGGAATCTTGTTGCTATACCATCTGCTACACAGACAAGTAGTTGTAAATGAACCTTCAGGATGAAATATATAGCACACAATAACATATACTGTAAACAAACACAAAATCATATTTGTGGTTATGGATGCAAAGCAAGAAGTCGACCAAGAAGAAACCTTCCCTCTAATTGCTAAACTTATGACCATCAGATTGGTACTATCCTTTGCAGTTTGGTTCATGTGTACACCAGATGGATGTCAAAAGCACTGATTTTATGGTAATTTGTTTGGAGAAGTGTGTGAAAGTTTCAATCTGCAAGGTAAGAAATTCAACTATATATATAAATTCTTATGAAAGCAAATTAGAGATTGTCATGGTTTATGTTAACGATGAACAAAATGATGGTCAATCATATTTTGATCAGGTTGAATTCCAGTTACATCAATCTTTTGGATGCATTGACCTAGGATTTACACATCACTTCCTTAGAGTGTGGAAAGTTCCACTCTGATCACGTACACTAAAGTGCTATTAGAAATATTTCTGGTATTAACATAAACCTGCTTCCACCCCCTTGGAAGTTGGGCTCAAAGTAAAGGGTAATGACGTTGCAAACTGTGAATGAATTGGTCAACCAGATGTTGGTAAGCACTCTCATTTCTAACTGGTACAAGACCAGGTTTAGGTTATGTTTTAAGAAAGGATACATGATTTATGAATTCGCCAAAAAGAGTTCACATGACTGTAGCAAAACCATATACTAAGGCATGTGCAATAAACAATGATTTTTTAAATTCACATTTTTTAGCTTGTTGATACCCAGATTTAAACTGGGAAGGCAGTAGAGATAGAAGAAAATCTACTTTACATTATACATTCAGGTGCAGCTTCCTGCATCTGTCATAAATAATGCACTTTTGCACACTCACCGATGCTTTATTTTGACTAATGCTCGCTGATTGACAATTGAGACAAAAACAAGCTAAAATAATTCATTGTTGTAATCAAAGAGTACTGAAGTTGACAAACAGTCTTGTACAAAGAACACTCAAATTCATCATCATTTTATCCATCAACTGCTGCAAGATGATGAAGACATTAGTGTTGTCAGATAAAAAAATTAAGTTGTCATGCACTTTGGCACCAAGTAAGTTATGTTTGGTTTCTCTAAAGACCACAACCATTCTAAAGATTATAAATTCTGCCACTAGCAAAAAATCTAAATATCTAAATTTTAGTTGTATTCAATCACAATCAAAAAATTAGGCTACACGAAAACTAACTGAAGAAGAAAATTCATAAGGTATACTAATTTTGGAAGAGTAATTTACTGCAGGGAGTATTTCACGACATTTGCCACTCCCACCAGTGATTGACACACTGTACAATAATCTATCTTCCTTTAAAATGGTAGTCAATTAGAAAATCCCCCAAACTGTGCCTTCAAGGCTTTGTGAACAACTTAGGGGAATCATTTTAATGAGATCGAATAGCTAACCAAGGAACGTCAGGGATAAGACAAGTTAGATGGAATAAGCTCATGGGCAAATGTGTTTGAAAGTGGATAAAGTAAAGCATCCCTACTCTGGTTGGTTGTGGCCTTCCCCTAACCAAAGAACCAGGTTGAAGTACCCAACAGAGTTTATCCAAAAATAAATAAATAAATATGTACACAACATAAAAGAATAAAAAGTTAAGAACAGGAACAACTGAAGTGAGATGTTAATTATTTACCTGGAGGAGTTTATTAGTTGTCTTTCCCATGGCAGATAAAACAATAACAGGCCTTTCATCTTGAAAACTGAGAATCAAATCAGCAACTTCTATCATTCTGTCAGCTGATGCGACCGAAGAACCACCAAATTTCATGACGCAACTCAACTGTTGCTCCTCGTTCTTCTTCTTTCCACTCCCTGTCTTCTCAACCACCGCTATACTTCGCCTTTCGCATCTACTCACCACATTTTCCCTTCTAAAATGACAAACATTGGCATCTCCCGAGACGCCGAATGCTTCAACTGACGAAAAGTTAACCTTGGGACAAATGTCAGTCCGAATTGAAACCCCCGTGACGTTAAACCCTAGGCCACGCCGATTCAAATTCAAAGACGGCAACTGAGATGCCGCAACGGCGCCGGCCATCACGAAATATTCTGTAAAATTACAGCAACAAAAAAAATCTTCAGCTTAAAGCTGAGCAAGTGCAAATTCGAATCAAGATGAAAAAATAAAGTAATGCACCTACACAATACGAAAACCTGCTAAACTAATCTGTCAAGCAATACAAGTATAAATTCTGCAGTCAAATGCATTGCAAGTGAAAGGAGAGCTCGGGAGAACAAAATGAAGAAAATGCACTTAAATGGGTCAAAAACCCTGCAAAAGTATTCTGACAAATGGCATGCAAATGACCTCCTTCAGCTGATTTCTCTGCAAGTAATCGTTCAAACCAATACAACACAAACGAAAAGAAAATAAAAATGCGTCTATTGAGATCTGAAACTGAGGAATCCTGACAACTACACTGAAAATAAAGCGGCATAATTATTGGGGGAAAAAAGATCGTTTATGATACGTTGGACTAAAATAGGAAAACTTGGGGAAGTAAGATATGCAATTAGGTCAAAAAACTTCCCAAACATAGTAGTTATAAACTTAAAAGCCTTGCAATAAGGAGAAATTTCTTTTCACCTGGATAAGATGCAACGCTTCCTTTTCTAGAGCACTTGAAGCGAAGATCTGTATAGAAATAGCAAACTAACGGAGGCGACTTGTAACCACGCAAATTCTCAGCTTAAAATGACTCAGAAAAGATTTTCCAGCGTTTGCAGAGAAAGCTGCATTCACATTCTTAACCAAACTATTAAAAGAACAAAGTAACGCCCGAAGAAACCAGAGAAGTGAAAGTTGCACCAAACCTTTCTTGAATTGAGCTTAAATTCAACAGAATCTTTGCATAAATCCTCCTGCCGCCTCTGACAAAACTTTCCGCCCACGAGATATTGAATCTCGCACTATTCACAGACGACGTTAAATTCCATGCATCTCTATAACGTACGAACGGCAAGCTTGACCAATATACTATGAGCCGCCATCTGGAGCGTTAAGCTATGGGCTTGACGTACTAAGATACAGCGGCGTGTTTCGCACATCATATATCCAACGGAGAAAACTTTCTCCGACAACCTGGGGGCTTCTCTCAACCGCTGATGCAGATACGGCTGTGAAGCGCGTAAACGTAATTACATTCCAGAATTTTTTTCTGTTGAAAGGGAACCAAGCAGAGCCAATTCGCAATCTACACGTGGCAGAAGAGCGGAAAAATTTTCCTCGCATAATAGAAACATGTGACTAATATGACGAGACCTCTGCCAATAGAGTCCAAAACATTTGGCTCAGCTTTCAACCCTAAAGACGGTGGAATTTGTTTTTGGCTTCAAATTTTGCTGATGCATTTAGACTTTTCTAAGTTATGTGATGATTTGATCGTGAAAATTGCAGTTTAATTTAATATTTTTAATTTTGTGATATTTTAGGTGAATATTTTTGGACACAGCTATTCTCTCTACAAAAAGTATGTCTAAGATATGATAACATAGAAAACATCATATACGGGAGAGGATCAAGTAGTTGAGCACCCTAACTTTGTGTTTCTAATTATCTTATATGGAAATTCCAAATCACTCCCAATTTTTTTTATAAAAGTTTACTTGGCAAGTCCCCTGTTTATAACTAAGTTTGCAAGGCCACATCATCAAATATGATGCCACATAGCATGTTTTTTGTCAAGGTGTCCAAAAAGGCCCAAAAAAAAAAGTGAGACCAATACTTGTGCATTCACAACACGTTTTATTGAGTGTTGATGTGGCATCACATGATTGGTTGCTTTTTAGATCAAAGGAATACATTTTGGTTAATTATGGGTAGTCATCATCAACACTAACAACTTCAAAGTCACAACTATTGGTCCAATATTGATAAAATATTAGGCATTATATAAACAAATATTATCACAACTATTGAAACATGCTCAAGTACTAGGTCCTCTCCCCTATTCAACATACAAAAGTGTATGGCCATCACAAGGAGGGACACGTCAAGATGGGGGTTGATATGATGAGCATTGATGGGATGACACTTTTTGTGACAAAGATGTCGAGTAAACGGCGCATTGTTGGGTATAATGACAGTGTTTCTCACATTTCACACCATATAGTCAACTAACTACGACAAGACTTTTACCATCACATTTTGTTTCGATGTATTCTATGGTTTGTTGTATTCTACAACAAAGTATCACTTTTTGTGGTAAAGTATGTGGGGAAGAGTTGCAGTGTGACATGTGAGTAAATATGTGAACCAATTTCAATTTTTATTTATTTTTTAGTTGTCTAGTGTTTAAAAATAAAAATTGGACAAATGAATTGCAGATTGCAAAACACTGTGTTATGAAATTTTACACTTTATTGTTCAAAGTTAAAGGGTGGAGTCTGCGGAGAGGAGTTGTAGGTGGGGGATATAGTAAACAAACAGTATTTAGATGACGGGTGAGCAATAATGTGAATCAATTATAGTTTTTTATGGTTTTGGGTTATCACTTGCTTAGGGTTTTAAAACACTATGAGTTGCAGATTGTTAAGCATTTTGTGTTTTTGAAACATGCAATTTCTTATACACTAAGAATGTCATGAAATCTTGCTATTTCAACTACAAACAAAGAAATGTATAGTTATGAATATCTTATAGCAAATAGGAGGTTTGAAAAGTTGTCTTTTTTAACTTATAGTTTACAGCAAAGGGTAACCTTCAAACTACACACTTCAAACTACACACGTTGCTTGTTATAAAAAATTATAGACTATAAAACACAATGTTTGGTTTAACTTGCAATTCACAACAATCCCAACCACTATGGTTTTGATTTGTGTATATATTGAAGTTTACAATTCAAATAGCAACAACACCATTAATGCTGGTATCGAGAAAATACAATACACTCCTCCTTGGTTGAGAATTCAAAACACATAGTGTTTTGGATACCCTAACAGATGTTGGTTACAAAACATGTCATGTTTTGAAACCTACAATTTCTCATACCCAACCCACAATTGTCAACTGTTGTTATTTTAAACCTATAATTTCTTATACACTAAGAATGTCATGAGATGTTATTTCAACTACAGACAAAGAAATGTACATATAGTTATGAATGTCTTATAACAAATAGGAGGTTTGGAAAGATGTCATCTTTTTTAACCTGCACTTTATGGCATAGGGTAACCTTCATACTACACACACTGCCTGCTATAAAAATTTGTGAGCTATAAAACACACTATGTGTTTCAATCTAGAATTCACAACAATCCCAACCCTATGATTTTGATTTGTGTATATCAAAGTTTGTAATTCAAATAGAAAAAACACCATTAATGTTGGTATCTAGAAAATATAATACAAAACACAGTGTTTTGGATACTCTATCAAATGCAAGTTGCAAAACATGTCATGTTTTGAAACCTGCAATTTCTCACACTAAATACACAATTGTAAAATGTTGTTATTTCAAATATATAGAGAGACATATATATAGTTATGGATGTATTAAAACAAATAGTACCTTTCAAAACATGTTATCTTTACTAACCTACACTTTATACAATAGGGCAATCTTCAAAGTGCACACTTTGTGTTTTAACCTACAATTCACAATGATCCCAACCCTTGTGGTTATGATCTTTATATATCCAAGTTTGCAATTCAAATAGAAACAACACTAATATTGTTGGTATTGGGAAAATATAATACAATTCTCCTCAGTTCAGGATTCAAAGCACAATGTGTCAAGGATTCCCTATCAAATGTAGGTTACAAAACATGCAATGTTTTGTACCTGCAATTTCTCATACCAACACACAGTTGTCAAATGTTTTTATTTCAAATGTAGGTGGACATGTGTATAGTTAGATGTCTTATAATAAGGTAACCTTCAGAGTACACACTGCAAAACACACTACGTGTTTTAACCTATAATTCACAACATCCACAACCGTTATGATTATTATCTATGTATACCCAAGTCTGCAATTCAAATAGCATCACCTCTCCATATTGGCATAGGTTAACCTTTTGAGTACATACTTCATACTATACACGCTGCCTACTATAACAAATTGTTGGCAATTAGATTTGATTTGTATGAAAAATTGTAGGTCAAAATACACAATATGATTTTTAAGTTGTCAATGTTTAGTTTATTATTTGTAATTATTTGAAAATTGACTTTCTTAGTTGATCCATAATTTGTAAGAAAGATGTAAACAACATGGTACTAAATTGAGGTTGCTTGCATTGATGGAAAAAGGTCGTCATTCAATGTTATCTAAAATGCATCATTAGATTGTGTATTCCTTCTCTTGGTATAATGGATCTATGTGTACCCATGACTCATTCCTGGTCTAAAAATGATTCAATCTAGCCAAAGAAACTAAAATTGTCAAATTTTTATACTGGTGAGAGGGCCTAGATAGAAGGAAAACATGGCTTTCAATTTAAATTTTTTGAATGTTTGAATGAGTTCTCTTCACACTCTATTAGGAAAGTTGGGCCATGTTATTTTCTACCCTTATATTTTACTACAAAATTCATTTAATATAATTAGGTCTACTACATTTCATTAGCCATTATCTATGGTTAAATTCATTTGGCTACAATCAAGGTATGACTCTAAATATATATTTTTTCAATTACAATAAAAAATGTGAGGACCCTCATCCTCACTTAATTAAATAGGAAAAATTATTGGTGTAAGTGAATATGTTTACATGGAATGAGGTAAGAAGAATGACAATTAGCCCACCTTTGCATTGATACTTCCCTTGATGAAATGCCTTAATTTTATTATAAAGAATTTTTCTTTATTGCTACAAAGACAAGGGTTTACCAATAGATTCCGTGAATTTGTTTTAGGATTCATCATTGTGAGGTAGACAATAAATGGTATATTGTAGACTAATTTAGTGTTATGGAATTGAATTTGATTCCAAACATAAATCCAAATCTAGATGTAAGAAGAAAGTTATAAAAAACTATATACAAATAAGACATTGTGTTGAACAAGAAGTTACAGATACACACATACACCACAACCAATGTGTCTTGCAATATTGTGTATCATGTCATACATATGTATAGGTAATTACATTTTATTTTGTACATTACAATTTTAGGCTATATACAAAGTTGCAAGTTGAACTACACATTGCATTGTTCAACCTACACAAGTTTAGTTCATGCTTCATGAGATGTGTTTTTCCTACTCATTTCAAGTTGTATCAAATGAATGGTTGTATTTCATGTAATGTACTCAATAACTTCATAGTAGAATTACTCATTGAATTACCAAGAAAGTAAATAACTACATGCTAGCAATCATAAGTAAAAAATTTGGCTTTCATATTTCATTTGTTTTACATGATCAATAATAAAATGGAAACTATAATCATTTGAATTTAAAATTCAACAATTACATTAAGGAAAAACTATGATAATCTTTTCTTTCATAGTACATATATGCATTGCATCAAATCAACATGTTACAAGTCTTTCATATATGAAATCTTGAATCTGTTAGAAACCAAGATTTGATTGCAAACTAGAAAAAACACCTTCCACATAAGAGAAAAATGAAAAAGCAGAGATTTGCAAAAGATGTGCAAATTGATATATTCGAAGTACTAAATAATACAAGAGATAATTTGCTTTATAAAATCAAAGATGCATAAACCTAATCTTATCTTGAGCAACAAGATAGCTCGATAAGATAAGGATAAAACCTATAACTTAGAAATTAAATATGCATAAGTAAACTTATGCTAATGTGTAATTAAATATTAATTACACCAACACCCCCCCATAAGTGCAACTTAGGGAGAAGCAGATTATTATGCAAATATGAGTCTTGGAAACAAGGCCTAATTAGGTACTCATGTACAAATGAAAAGAGAGAGAAAACCTAGTGGGAAAAACCCCCCCTCAGAGAGATGAACTACTGCAAAGAATCACTGGAAGAACTCTGATGAAGCAACACTGGAACCCCAAATCCGACAAGCAAGGAAAGATAGTTCTGTTTGCAAAATACCATATCGGAATCACAAATACAACAGCAGACCCGATGCCAAGGAACACTGGAAACTCACATACTGGATCAACCCTAGAATCTGTAAGCAACAGTAGATGAAAGGATGAAAGGACCCATGATGATGACAAATCTGGAAGTTGTGTCTCTCGAAGCCGATGCCAAATTAAAACTAAAACTGCCCATAGGACAAGTACCATCAAGATTCTGGAACATTAACCATAAAAACATGGCCTTCAAATGAGAAAGATCTGAACCAATGTGGATCAAGAACTGTAAGATCCCAATGTGAAGTGTGAACCGAAGCAAACAATAATGTGTCTAGCTAAGCAAGAAAGAAGCTAGAAGGAGACAACAGGAAACCAAAAAAACTCATGCGAGTTGTCACCAACATGAAAGATGGATGCAAGAACCCCCTTAATGGAACTTTATATCAGTTCATTATTACAATACCCAATGATTGCAGAAGGAGAGAATGCAAAACTACAGAAACATAAGTGAAAATGCAAACCTAGAGCACGAAACAAAAATGAATGCATGCATAAAATAAGTTACACATTTTCTATAAATGACCTTAGATATGCATAGAGGCTGAAACCAGCTTTCCAACACTATGAAAATCGTGAAAAACAGATAAGTGAGTCAAAAGATATGCATCTCGGAGTGAAAATGGAAACATCTGACTTTCAAGGCTGAAAAAGACATCAAAAATGAAAAACCAAAAAATCAGACCTACACCATTGCATAGAGCTCGGAAATATCTTTCCGATGATATCTTGTTTGCAAAAAAATGACACTGTATGTGAAAGTTATGATTGTTTCCGTGAAACTGCTCCGAAAATGTCCGATTTGGCCATGTGAAGCCCTCAGGGGCTAAAAAAATAAGGCCCCTGGTCGCCTAGGCGGACCAGGGGCTAAAGTGCAGGGTGTTGGGCACGGCCCTTGGTCACCCACATGACCACCACAGGGGCTGGAGGTTCGGCCGGGGGCTGGCGTGTGGGCGTTGGTCGCCCATAAGACCTGGTTGCTATGTGTTAAGCCCTCAGGGGCTGGCAGAAACCAAGATCTGATTGCAAACCAAAAAAACACCTTCCACCTAAGAGAAAAACGAAAAAGCAGAGATTTGTAAAAGATGTGCAAATTGATATATTTGAAGTACCAAATAATACAAGAGATAATTTGCTTTATAAAAGCAAAGATGCATAAACCTAATCTTATCTTGAGCAATAAGATAGCTCGATAAGATAAGGATAAAACCTATAACTTAGAAATTACATATGCCTATGTAAACTTATGCTAATGTGTAATTAAATATTAATTACACCAACAGAATCTATTTCATGAGTCTCAACGAAGTTATCTGTAAGAGGGAGAGCATCACCTAAGTGCTTTACCTCCAACAACATAATAGTGGTCCCTCACACACCTTCCATCTGGAAGTGGCCCTTGTAGACACTTAAAAATATCTTGATGGATCACATTGGCTAACTAACATCATTTCCTCCTCAAACCCATCCTCTTTTCACTTAATTGATTAAATTATCCTAGCTATTTAATTAATTGCATCATTTGCCCCTCTTAATCTAATTCATTTAATCAGGTTAATTCACCCCCTTTTGTGCTAACAATTCATCTCATTAAAATTAAATAAATCAAACTATTTAATTTAATTCCCTAAGTCATCTTAATGTCATCTCACCTTTCCCCATTCATTAAATCATTTAATTTAATGAAAATCATTGTATTCCTCTAAATCCCCTAATTGTATGTTTAAACCTTGTTTAATTAACAATTAATCTAATTTTCCTCTAAAAGGGGAATTCCATGTTTTGCACAATTAAACTTTGTTTTAATTTGTAAAATATATTTTTCCCTCACCCATGAGAATATTCTCTTTCCTTCAATCATTTAAAAAAGGGAATATTCTAACTTAGCTTCATATGCAAGTTAACTTGTGACTTCTTGTGCGAGTTAACATTTGACCTCTTGTACAAGTCAAAAGTGTGCTTGTTTGGAAGGAATGAGAACCCTTGATTAAATATCATCTTTCATTCTCATCCATTGATGAGAATCCATGATCCATTCCTCTTCTTTCTTTCATCCTTGATCATTGATTGATCTTTTTTATCTCAACCCTTCATTTCTCATTTGCTCTCCTATAAATAGAACACTGTTTGGAGACAAATGGATCTATTTTTCAAAGCAAACTTATCCTGTTGAATCTCATCAATATTTCATAGAAAACTCATGCTATTGAAATCACTCACACTCACACTCATACTTAGCACATATTTAGCATATTTTAATTTAAATTAGTTGCATAATAGCTTCAAGCTTCCATTAATGACTTCCATAATGCATCCATTTAGCTAATTAGGTAACTAGGGTTTGAATCTTTTTAGTTTAAATCTCATTTAGAATTAGCTCAGTGTTTGTATATCTTCATCATTTAGCATAAAATCATGTTCAATTAGCTTGCATCATGCTCATTTAGATTAAAATCATGCTTTCATACACGTCTCTTGTCAATTCCATTAGTTTTCTTCAATAAAATTGACTGGAACAAGCTCATTTATCCATGGGATTGGGAAAAGGTCATCGTTCCACATCAATGTGACACCACTCCTACAGCGGGATAAGTTTTGAATGGATTAGAGTAGACATCTAAACACTTTCATAGTTTATAATGCTTAACTTTGATAAATGTTAGTTTAATTTGCATTTGAATGATCCTACTAAGATTGAGTATTAGTGGCTATGTTATGCTTCGATTCTTCATGGATCAAGCATAATTGGCCCATACTAATATCCTCAATCGACATTCTGGTGCTAGGAGGGAAAACTGATCAAATTTAATCAATTTTTATCTCGAATTTCTTTCATTTTGTTTTTTGTAGGAAACAGTGATGCACTTTGTTGGACATCGCCATCTAGCAACGTTATTGTAATTTAAAACAACACCTATTTAATATCATGGCGCTAATTAAAAAAATAGTGACGCTAATACTTTTTAGATGTATCGAAGATTTGCAAACGACGATGCCCGACCAAACAACGACACTATCATGCTCACTATTTTTTCTACAAAGCGACGTCTAAATTCACTAGAGTGACGCCCAAATGACTTATAGCGACATTATCATGAACAACGACACCCATCTCTGGTAAACAAAATTGTGATCAATTTTCAGCATGTGATTTAATTTTTTGACTTTATCTGTTCACATGCTAATATGTCACTGACTTCTTGCTTTTTCTTTTTAGACTAATTGGTTTTGCAAATTTGGAGAAAAACTAGGAAAAAATTTACCCCAACTTGTTGGGGTCATAGCTTTCTACTCGTTGTTGGGAATTCGAATCCATTTGCACTATTGGAAAGCTCTCCAAGAGTACTAATTTAGTCCCTAAAAATATAGTGCCTTTAGCAGTCAAATTTTTGGGATCAATGCAAGTTTCAACCCCAAATTCCGCTCTGAAGGCCTTTGAAAATGCGATTTACTACAACATAGAAAAAATTGAAATTTTTCATTTTCATTTTTTCTTAGTTTTAGTTATTGTAATAGTGTTTTGACACAAGTGTAGGGAAATTATAACCCATCATATGCTGCTTTGGTTTATGTTTTAGGACCACTAAATTTCCATTGGGTTTAAAACTTACAATCTTATGACCAACTAGCTTTCAATTGGGCTTAAAATTCATTTTCAAAGTTAGTTAAAACTGAACCCTCACATCATCATTTTATTTTGGGTTTAAAATTGAACAAGGTAACTTAACATTTCGTTTGGTGCATAAAATGAATTCATCTTAGCTTTAGTCGGTAAAATTAATTAGTGTTTGCTTTGTTGGGACACACTTGTAGTGAGTATCCAATCCCCTTGTGCTTTGTACAATCTTGGGTGAAGAGAAACACTCCAAGTATACTTCGCTATTTGTGTGCACTTATAGTACATATTCAATCCCTTTGCACTTCATGCGATCTTGGGTAAAGAGAAATACTTAAGTACACTTTTATGCTTTGTGTCACCCTTAAGAGAGGGCTTACTATGAGACACACCCCACAATGGGAAACTCATAGGCAAGTTCTTGCAAACACTTTTACCAGCAGGCTATATTAAAGGTTGGGAAATCGTGAGAAAGTACCTTCCATCTTGGACTGTATAATGTACTGCACCTAGTACCATGCCTTAAGTGGAATAGGAACGATAGTAAGAACCTTAAGTGGCAAAGCGGGCATGTATATAGCCAGGTGTTCTCGTTTTGTTACTAAGATCCAAATTGTTTAGTTACGAAAAAATATTTAATCCTTGTTGGTGCAAGAATGGTCGTTTTGAAGTTGCCCCACATTTGTACTATTCATTGTTGAAATAAAAAAATCCTTAGGATCTTTAGGATTTTAAGATTTGGTGGTCTCGAGAAGTGTGTGTCATGGAGGTGAGCCAGTGTTGCCAAATCTCTAATTGTTCGCATTGTCTTAGTGTTTGGAGAAATTTGAGTGGGGATTCAACAAGTATGACCATTTTAACCTAGGATTGTAAATTATTGTGAGTCAATTTAATACTTTTCTTGGTTCCAAAAATGTTGCAAACAAACATTCACAATCTTCCTCAAAATTTTAAACCCTTTGGTCTAAATATGGATACCTCTTGAAATAGCCTTGATATTAATGCTTGTCCTAAGGATTTCAATCCTTAGAAATTTCCAAATATCTTGAATTATATCTCAATCCATATTTTCCAAAGTTAACATAGGCAACTATGGCTTCAACTTCATCCTTTTCACAAAATGGACATTGTGAAATTTATGTTGTTTTTGACATAGACATTTAGCTTGAAAACATAATTAAGACAAGTGTATGTGGTAAAAATAGCCTCATTAAACCAAGATTAAATCAAATGAACACCCCACATTGATGTATGTTCAAATTGTTGACTCCCCAAATACAAGCAACATTGAGACAAGGAAAATATTGCAAAACATTGAGTCAAAAACTATTGAGTTCTATTTTAAAAATCATTGGGTTCTATTTTTTTCAATATCATTGAGTTTAACTTTACCAAAATCATTGAGTCCTTAAGGTTTTTAGGTTCAAAATCATTTAGTCATATTTCACCATAATTATTGAGTTCTTAGGGTTTGATCACTTTAAGAGGTATAGCATGTTTCTCATCACCTTGGTCTTTGAAAACAAAGGTTCACTATAGGTCAACATTGGGTCAAACATCTCATCCACCCCTTCATCAAAATTCATCCTTCATCTCACCAAACTTTGCAAAAATTTCAAATATACCAACACTTTGGACTTGGACAACTATCAATCAAACCAACCCCTAACTTAGCTACTTTGTATGTGAAATGAATCCTTTTCCATGCATTTGGTTAAGTTAATTATCATCTTTGAACTAGTTTATCTTGAAGATCACGAGTCTACCCTAAAGATTTCCAAGTTCATAAAAATCCTTTATCAAACATCAAACTTTAAGTCAAAAGTGTTATCCCTAGAACGTTTGCACAAATCACTTTCCATATCATTCACCTTTTTCATCTCCCATTGTCACCATTGGTCCAAAACACCTTAGAGGTTCACTTTTGAAACAAGGAAAAAACACAATAAAAACATGGAATATAAACTTGATTCATACATCATGAGTGGTCTAAATCAACCAAACAATCAAAACCTTACAATGCCAATTGATTATCAAAACTCACGTTTATATAATTCACACATGGGATCATTATATCCTACAAACCTTAATGCTACAACAAATGTGAGCATGTCCAATCTAAATTTTGGAACACCCTTCCCTATGATAGATTTAAATCAAAGTCAAAACCTACAAATCTACTACAAATCTACCAGCCAAATGATCAATACATGAGTCTTCAAGAAAAGAACATTATCCAATCAAATCAATACATGCCAAATGTGAGTATACCAAACATAAACTTACTAGGCATGAACATATCAAATCCGCACTTAGTTAACTATGGGATAGATACATTTGAAAACCACACTAATGTTGTTCAAAATCCAAACAATATACTGGCAACTCGATGTATTGATCCAAATCAAGGTAACACCATGCAAAATCAAGTTTACCTAAATCAAAGAAATGTGTTTCCCAACCACAACAATGTTCAATGCCAACCTATAATACAAAATCTAAACATCATCCCAAATTAGAACATGATCCAAATTCAATTTGTGAATGATCCCATACAAATACCACAAGTGTATATTCCAAATATGCTTGACCAACAACTAAATCCACTACACCAAGGGTATCAAAATCAAAATCAAGATCAAATTATGTGAAATCAAATTGCTATACTTAGAAAATTTGTTGACTCATATCACCAAGAGACATCTCCACCCCAAAATTGACACACTCCCCCATTGGTTAAACCATGTCATCAAGACATTAAGTTGTGTCCGCAACCACATCAAGAATAACATCTTCAATATCAAGAAGTTGGGTATCAAAATCAACAACCTCAACAAAAAGATAAATCTCAACAAGCACAAATCTCGCAAGATGATAAATGTGAATACACTCCTTTAGGGGAGCCAAATGAATCAACATTAAACACGTTAGTCCATGCTAAACTTATCAAACTTATAGAATAATTAAATGGGGGTGAACCTAGCATCAAGTTCTCATGGGATGATGATAATGCTTATTGTGATTACCATTTGTGAATACCATAGAACAAAAGGTCATGACATGTCAGATTGTATCAAACTCAAATATCTCATCCAAGACCTTCTTGATCAAGAAAAAGTAACTGTTGAAGAGAATGATCAAGATTCAACCATTAATGATGGTAGTGGCAATCTCTCCACCATAATTTTTGAAAACAATGATCAAGATATATCCATCAATAAGAACCTTGAAGATGTTTCTACCACATCCAACGATCAAATCAACATACATCAAGAGTCATTTTTTAATCATGATCAAGACCCATCAACAATATCCACCAACGATCCATTTCAAGAAGCGTTAACATCATTTGATCCTATGATTGAAAATATTGACAATATCCCCACCACCATGTTTAAGGATAAAATTCAAGATTCATCTGCCAATGATCATGTTGACAATGTCTCTACATCACCTAATGAGTTATATGACATGCCTCAAGAATTTATTCCAAAGAATGATCAAAATCTTTCACCAAAGTCTAGTAATGGTCCTTTTCAAGACATATTGGCATCCTTTGACCTCATGGTTGCAGATATAGAAGGAATCCTCAACTCAACACTTGATCTGAATTCACTTGAAAATCAAGAAAATCTTGAGCCAATACCCATGCCTAATGAAGACATTCAAGAACCTTTTGTAAGCAGTCCATCCTTTGAAATCGACCCATGTCAAGAACTTGATCCAAAGCATGTCGAAAGAAATTCCAAAATTAATCAAGATCAAGAATTTGTATCTCGAAGATACTACCATGATCTAATGGGTATTTTCCAATTCATACAAGATGTCATAAATAATGATCATATCCATATATCACATACTCCTCCATCTAACCATGATATGATTACTCCTAATGGACATGTAGATGATCTTCATCCAAAACAAGAGTCTCATACTCTTGAAATCATTACCAGGGAACAAGAGTCTCCTCTTAATATTTTTACACATGATCAAGGCATAGCAAAATCCATAGATATATCAAAAATTGATCATGAAGAAGACTTTTACATATATGGTAAAACAAAAACATTATTTGAAGAGAAAGCATAAATGGATCATGAAGAAGACTCCTATATGGATTGTATAGCATTAACACCTTTTGAAGAAGCATCAAAATCAAACACATCCTCCATATAGGTTGAAGAAAGTGAGTACGAGGATATCAAGCATTATCAAAAATCAACAAAGCTAAACAATCTTGAACAATAAGGAAATGGTTTGTCAGTAGCAGATCAAAGCATGTCAGTAATAATCCCATAATATTGGGGACAACTTTATCTAGTACAATTACCAACATGGGGAGCACAAAGAGTCCTTATGATGAAATGGCTACCAACACTCCAACCATTCATATCATAAATCGCCATCCACACATCTTTCCACCCATTAATTGGGACCAACCACAAGGAAGAGGTCTATATGTAAGAAAAGAGCAAATTATTGAAGCAAAAGAATTGCCAAAGACAAATGGACAAGAAAAAATTGAATGGATACCAAAGAAAAATAAAGAAAATCATCCCTATCACACTCCATTAGTCAAAGAAACTATGGGGAAAGTCTAAAAGGGAAATGTATCCATAAAAAATGTTCATCTATACAAAAGAAAGCTTCAAGAGTGACCTACAAGGTATATCAAGAAGTTGGTCCCAATCGAATCTTCAAATCCACCCATCATTGCTCATCATCCCAAGTTTGGAGAATCAAAGGTTCCAAACTGTCGACCAATCCATCTACATCTCGTATCCCTCAATGCATTCCACCATCCACTTCAACATCCATGATATCCAACTCTCGTATTGATCGTGTGTTGGAAGCAACTCTTTATCATAAGGACTCTAAGTGTACTCTATCGTGATGTGCACATCTAAGGTTAACTTTGGTATCGATAAAGAAAATGAAAAGATATAGGGGTTACATTCAAGTGCCCATATCTTAGCAAAACAACTCCTCCAAGTAGGATATCATTGGCACATCATGACAACAACATCTATATCAACACCAAAAATGTCTACATTAGCACCACCAGGTGGTTTGACATGAGCATAAACTTTCAAAAAATTAAATAATAAAATCAAGAAAATAGTCAAGAGAAAAATCGTCCTATGGTGAAAACCACTTTGGTGGCACTTTGGACAAGTACCGTGATGAAAACTTGGAAAACATGTGTCATGAGTAGAATAAAGCATCTATGTGCACCATTTTAGGTGGAGGCATCTCATCCCATCCATAATAAATCCTTCATTCCATCCATATTATCCATAATAAATCCAAGAACCCTTCATTATCCAATCTATTTTCATCCCATCTAACTTATCTCGATCTTGTAAAAGGTTTGATATGTACTTCACACTTGCTTATGGCAAACATCTTAACATGGATCACTGTCATCGATCCTATCCTAACCAACATTATTTAAGCCATGAGGCATTGTCCAAAGAGGCATACTATATCCAAACTTGTTATCCTATCAAATACCTACGCATACCTATTCATCAATCCATTTATTTATCCATGCATCCACCATATCATTCCCTACATTGCTAGACACTAGGGGTAGATACTTACATCTTACTTTGGGAATAAATTTTGAGCTATATCCTATAACTTATGTGGTTATCTAAACATTTGCTAGCATGAAATCAAATTGGTCAAATCATTTGTAGGCTAAAATCTAAATCACTAGCCCATGGTAGATTTTGACGAGAAGATGTTCCTTGTCAAGCTTTATCTTTTATTAAACATCAATCCAAACAATCCATATCAATTGAATCTACCTTGCACTTCAACGTCACATCAACTCATTCCAACAAACTTTATTCCAAACCGAGCTTCAAAATCTTGATCAATCAAATCTAATCAATCCATTGAATCATATTGGGATATCCTTCCCAATCCTCCCATTGCTTAACACTATCCTTGCATTGTTGTGTATCCTCAACAATGTTATTATCATCAATCTATCAATTTCCAATCTTTTAGTTGCTTAACACTATCATTGCATTGTTGTGTATCCTCAACAATGTTATCATCATCAATCCATCAATTTCCAATCCTCGTGTTGCTTAACACTATATTTGCATTGTTGTGTATCCTCAACAATGTTATCATCATCAATCCATTAATCCATCAATCAATCCTAGCTTGGATTTCAACAAAATCCCAAATAGATCATTGATATCATCGTCAAATATCCATATCCAACTCGTCAACACCGTGCGAAAAATCCAAAACATCCAAAACACATCAAAAATCCTAAAAAGGTTGAACATCAAAAATCCAAAAATAGTACCCTTGTCAAACTACGTTGTTTCTGAGCTTGAACATATGAAAGACCATCATTGATATGCTCTTGAGACACCCTAGGTCAACCATTTAGGAGTTTGTCATAATAAATTGGCATTCTCTCAACTGTTCATATCTTCATCTTTCAATAAGTCGAGTTAGTCGAACTATGTGGTCTCTACGTGTATAACGTAGGCAAGGCATATATTTGATCAGCACCCAAGACCCTTAGTATAGGTCTTTAGGTTAGGTTCTTGGTCAAAACTTAGAAAATCCCTAAACATCCAAATATTGAAAAAACCAAAAACATTTGAAAATGGAAAACTCCAAAACATTAGAAAACATTCAAAATGACCTAAACAGCCTCAAATAATCAGAAACATAAGCATTCGCATAAACTTTCGAAAAAGACCAAAAATAGCCTCAAAACATTTTCAAAAATACCAAAAACATTGAAATATCCTAGAAAATCCAAAACCATCCATCCCACCTCACTTTCACCCACAATAAACCTTCATCCATAATAAATCGATTGTCACCTTCAACCTTTGGCAAAACAAATAGAAAACAAATGTCGCAAGTCGTAAAGTGAGAACTTAAGTGTCAAAAATATTAAGTCTAGATCATAGGTAAATGCATCAATGAAGTTTATATCAATGCTTATCATAAAGCTCATCATCATCCTACATCAATCAACCACCTGATCAACATGTCCTAGGATGTATCCTTCCTAAGATGGACATCAGTATCATAAATCACCTTAGCTAAACTTAAACTGACAAGAGATATAGATAATACTAATTTTTTGTCTTTGATCTTTTCTTATGATTTATCTTAATGACCCATTCTGAGGACCTCTCGATGATGTCTATCAAAATGATTTAGAGAGAAAGGAATGGGGCATTGATCATTATCTTTCATTTGCTCTACTTGTGGATACTCTTGTAAAATAATCTTGGTGCATACTTGCTTAGTTGTGTGTAGGAATGTTGTTTGGAGTATGTTGTTCACTATTGTGTATGCTTTGGTCTAATATATTCTAAGCTTCTAACTTACATTCCAACGAGGTTCCCGTATGTCAAGATGTGAACAAGAACTATCCTATTTGTTTACAGAGTCAAAGTCCACTACACTAGATACAACGTCGTCCTGGTTATCAATACCTTGATGCATTGTGTCTACATGTTATATCAAACAATAAATAATGATGAAAATCCCCAATCCCAAGATATGAGAAAATCATCAACATCATCATCATCATGCATTCATCCTCATCCTGCATTTCTCATCACCATCTCTAATAAAGTCTCAGAAGATCATAGACTTGTTGGACCTTTTGAATCAATCTCAAAATCAATGGTCAATCAATTCATCTTATTCTTCTTATTCTTTTGTCTTTACTAACAACTCTATCCAAGTATCGAATATGTGTGATATATCAAAATATACATGAGGCTACCCATAGCCGATGACTGTATATACTTCCTGAAATTTGTCTACATCAATACCTAAGATAACATGCCAACAATCCCTCTTCCACTAGGGCATCTATATCATCTTTAGCTCAACAATCTGAAAAGTTGCAGCTCTTTGATTCAAAAGCAACCTGAAATCTCAAGAATCTCAAGCATAAGTCTGATTTTCACCTATCATGAGCCCGATCGGAACACTTTATTCCCCGATTGATCTCTCGAGGGGGCAACCAACCATATTTCTACCATATCGATATCAAATCATCTAACGGATTTTGTTCCTAGCCTTGCTAGGAAATCTTGATCAAATTATCAAATCAATCATCATTGGGATATATCTTTCCCTATTAATCCTCGTGTTATTTAACACAATCCTTGCATTGTTGTGAATCCTCAACAATGTTATCAATCAATCAGATCAATCAACTTTAGCTTGGCTATCAACATCTCAAAGAGATCATCGATATCCATTTTTGCATTGTCATTAGCATCAAAATCAGCATCAGTCTTTGAACCAATGCAATGAGTACATTGCTTCAAAGAGGGGCAAAATGTAGACACTTGAAAATGTCTCGATGGATCATATTGGCTAACTAACATCATTTCCTCTTCAAACCCATCCTATTTTCGCTTAATTGATTAAATTAACCTAGCTTTTTAATTAATTGCATCATTTGCCTCTATTAACCTAATTCATTTAATCGGGTTAATTCACCCCTTTTCATGCCAACGTTTCATCTCACTAAATTAAATAAATCAAACTATTTAATTTAATTCCCTAAGTCATCTTATTTAATTAAATAACCCTAAGTTATTTAATTAAATGTCATCTCACCTTTCTCGATTCATTAAATCATTTAATTTAATGAAAATCACTTTATTCCTCTAAATCCCCTAATTATATGATTAAACCTTGTTTAATTAACAATTAATCTAATTTTCCTCCAAAAGGGGAATATTCCATGTTTTGCACAATTAAACTTTGTTTTAATTTGCAAAATATCCTTTTCCCTCACCCATGAGAATATTCCAAAGAATATTCACTTTCCTCCAATCATTTAAAAAAGGGAATATTCTAACTTAGTTTCATATGCAAGTTAACTTGTGACTTTTTGTGCAAGTTAACTTTTGACCTCTTGTACAGATCAAAAGTGTGCTTATTTGGAAGGAACGAGAACCCTTGATTAAATATCATCTTTCATTCTCATCCATTGATGAGAATCCATGATCCATGCCTCTTCTTTCTTTCATCCTTGACCGTTGATTGATCTTTTTTATCTCAACCCTTCATTTCTCATTTGCTCTCCTATAAATAGAACACTATTTGGAGACAAATAGATCCATCTTTTTCAAAGCAAACTTATGTTGTTGAATCTCATCGATCTTTCAGAGAAAACTCATGTTGTTGAAATCACTCACACTCACACTCATATTTAACACATATTTAGCATATTTTAGTTTAAATTAGTTGCATAATAGCTTCAAGCTTCCATTAATGGCTTCCATAATGCATCCATTTAACTAATTAGGTAACTAGGGTTTGAATCTTTTTAGTTTAAATCTCATTTAGAATTAGCTTAGCATTTGTATATCTTCATCATTTAGCATAAAATCATGTTCAATTAGCTTGCATCATGCTCATTTATATTAAAATCATGTTTTCATACACATATCTCATCAGTTCCAGCAGTTTTCTTCAATAAAACTGACCGGAACAAGCTCATTTATCCACAAGATTGGGAAAGGGTCATCATTCCACATCAACGCGACACCACTCCCACAAGAGGATAAGTTTTAAATAGATTAGAGTAGACATTTAAACACTTTCATAGTTTAGAATGCTTAGATTTGATAAATGTTAGTTTAATTTGCATTTGAATGATCATGTTGAGATTGAGTATGAGTGGTTATGTTATGCTTCGATTCTTCATGGATCAAGCATAATCGACCCATACTAATATCCTCTGTCAACAACCCTTCACAAAGAGTACAGATAAAGGAATACCAACAAGTTCATGCCATCTAAGTTTTAGTGTTGTGTCCTACATAACCCAATCAACCATACAATTTTAGGCAATCCTCTAACTAAGTATGACCAATCTGACTAGATAATGAAATTTGGAACATTGTGAATTGACTAAATGTAAATAGAGACTTTTGCATTACTTGGCCAAAGTTTTAAAATAAAAGACACTTCTATAGGAAATGTAATCGTGAGTTCGCACACCTCGAACTTGACTTGGAAACAACATTCAACCTATGATTTAACACACAATTGACTCATTTGATTGTTTAATTAACCTTTTTCACAAGGAAATAATACCAAATATGTATAACTTTCTATGGTAAAAAAATCACTAAGATCATAGAAATATACTCCTGACAAAGAACATATGTATCGCGTACTTGTAAATTCTCAAATCTTGGCCACTGCTACGTGTTCATATGTCTTTGCAATTATTTCAATAGTGTAATATTCCCCTATTATTTAAATCTAAGACTTTTAAAACTCTTTTACAAGTTATAGTATATTCAGATAATGATACTGACTCATAACTCTTTATCTATCACTTGAGGTTTAACAACTCGTAACACAGGTAAATAAGAGTTTTATTCACTAATATCAAAATAATTTCATCATATATATTTCTAGCTTTTCTATGTTTTACCCTTCATCTTCATTCATTAAAATATTTTATAATGCTAACAAATCTACAACATATTATCTATTTCTTTTTGCGAGAATAAGCAAATATTTACAAAACTTATGACAAATGAAAGCTCTAAGTAAAATCAGATTACTCACTTCCATTATAACCAATCTAAAACTTTTCCATATATATATTGATAAGTGTATCTCAAATAGTCTATATATATATATATATATATATATATACGCATACATACATTTATATAATATCAATCTGATATCAATTAAATAAGAATATTTCTATCAAGTTTAGACTAACAATATAATTTATTCAATAATAATATATAGTTGTTTCATTTCTATAAATTCTTTAAAATTCATTCCCTTAAACTAACATAATGTAACTAGCATGATAATAAGAAATCTCATAAAAAATCTCATATTTAGACTAATCTTCTTTGTTGTCAATTATAGATAAATACAAGTTGTAAATGATTCAATCACAAGTAAATAAACTCAACTTTGTCATTTCCATATGCAAATATATATATTTTTTATGTATAAACATTTTTATCCTATAAATGTTTAGATTATATATATTATAATAACCAGGAATAAATGAGAACAAACAAATAAGTTATGCCTGAAAGTGTATCAAACTTTCTACAATTTATTTCCTTAGATTTCAAATGCAATCAACAACTCCTTCCAGAATACGAACCTTCTCCATAATACTTACACCTTCTCCTATGTGTAAATTTTGCTCTTGATGATGATAAATTAATATCATATCAATGAAACACTATCTTCCCCTTCTACACAAATGCTTTGTGATTTTATCACAGCATAAACATCTCTTCAAAATTTGTGACCCCGTTCAACAAAGCAACTTTTTCTTTTAAAACATTCACCTCCACTATTTTCCCATGCCTTCTCCATAAAGACAAGCGGTTAACACTTAAATATCGCCAAGAATAATGCCATCGAACATGGCATGAAAGCCTTCCACATGAGGCTAAGAAAGTTAGATTATATTCCACTCAACATTAACTTGTAATGCATTGGGCTAATTGCCCCTTACCAACTGTGCATGTTTCATTAATATTATTGACATTATGTGTGTATGTATGTATGTATATGTCTATATATATATATATATACATATACATATATATTAGATTATGTTTTTTATGTGGTGCTAATGATATATCAAATATCTTCGTAGCTTTAGAATGTTTTCTATGTTCTTACCTATTATCTGGGTATACCAAAAGAGATGTACGGTCTAATGAGGCTATTATGAAATATTTACTTATGGGTGGAACAAGTTCTTCCATTCTTGTTTATGGTCTTTCTTGGCTATATGGTCTATCTAGAGGAGAGATTGAACTTCAAGAAATAGCCAATGGTCTTATCAATACACAAATGTATAACTCTCTAGGAATTTGGATTGCACTTCTATCTATAACGATAGGAATTGCATTCAAGCTTTCTCTAGTTCCTTTTCATCAATGGACCCTCGATGTATATGAAGGAGTGCAATTCATTTTACAAATTATTACATTTCTAAATCTCTTTTTTAGAGATGTTTCTATTTATAAAAACTCTATAGACATGTGGAAGAAAAGATTGTTATTCCCACTTGGACTAAGACATCACTTTTACCAAAAATTGAATTGAATTAAGGTAAAGCAAATAAGAAACAAACTAAATTGTTTGATTGAATAAACAAGTAACTTTTACAAGTTAGTTATTATGGGTAGTTTTTACAAAGGATCAAATTAATGACATGTATAATATTTGTATTCTTAACGTAGATGCTATGATAGTCAGTTTTCATTCTTCAAAAACTACTAGTGTAAAAAAAAGGCATCCGTTGACAAAAATATTACCCCAAGATGAACATCTCATGACTACTCAGAACGAATTAAATCAGATGGTTTTATTTTTTTCTTTTTAACTCTTTCATAACTAAACTTTAAAAATAAGAAAAAAATGATTTACCATAATAACCACTAAGTAAGAATTCCTCAAAAATTTAAGGATTAATGATTCTTTCTATCAATTGAATAGATTCAATCTTATACATACATGAGGAAGGTAATATAAAAGAGAGAATCAAACGATTATGCTAATCTTTTTTATCACTTATGATTTGTGTGAGAAGAAAGTCTCATGCACAGTTCTGAATGAAAGAAAAGAGGGAGAATTCCTCTTTTCGACTCTAACTCGCCCACTCCAGTCGTTGCTTTTATTTATATTATTTCAAAAGTGGCTGCTTCAACTTTAGCCACTAGAATTTTTTATTTTATTTTGTATTTCTCATTAAACGAATGTCATCTTCTTTTGGAAATATTAACTATTCTTAGCATGATATTAGGGAATTAATTGCTATTAATCAAACAAGCATAAAACGTATGTTTGCATATTCATCGATAAGTCGAACTGGATATATCCTTATTGGAATAATTGATAGAGACTCAAATAATGGATATGCGAGTATGATAGTTCTTATATGCTAATCTATATTTTTATGAATTTAGGAAAATTTGTTTGTATTGTATTATAGATGTGTAAAAAACCATTCTAATTGGATTGATCCAATTTTCTAAATCTTTATGAAAAAAAAGAATTCTTATAGGATTTGTATCAATTATTATCCTATCATTAGTCTACAATTTACAATAAATATTAAGTAAAGATAAGACCTTACCTTCCTTTGTGCTCAAAGAAGGATAAGATCTTATCTTTATTTTTTCGGTTTTTACTTTCATATGCACAATATCTCTTATAGATACATAATACATTTGTTTTCTATAAAGATGATCCTAATCCAAAATAAGAATCGTAGTAAAAAATACCTATTAAACCAATAATGAGAATACCAGTTAAAGTACCTATCAACCAAAGAGGGATCCTTCCAGTGGTATCAACCATTTTTATTACTTCCTTTCACATTTTCTTCAGTAGTCATGCTCAAGACATAAACAATAATACATATAAGTACATTCGATCTCACCAAATTCAATTGGGTAAGAAAATTCTTCTCACTGTTCCTAATTGAAAAAGTAATTAGAGAATAAAACAACAAGTACAAAATAAGAAATAACCTTTAATAGAGGCTGGTAAAATTTAATTCAACATTTTGTTCATTCGAGTTTGATTGTGTCATAAATAGCTTCGTGATTTAGTCTATATAAATTTTATCATTGTATGAATTGCATTGTTGATATTGATCCCAAGAAAAAAATTGAAGGTACAAGTAGCCCATGATCGACCAACCATCTAATTGTAAAAATCGAATAGGTTCTATCTATAGTCATTAATACCTCCTAAAAAGATCTAGATCTAGTAAATTCATCAAATTGCTCTAATGAACCGAAATAGTCAGTTACTAATGGAACCTCTTGTCAGATTTTTGTGAAGTACTCATTTGGCCAAGGGCTCCCAAATACATCATAAGCTAAACCCGTATTAACAAATAACCAACCTGAAATGAATAGAGAAGGTATAGTAATGCTATGGATAACCCAATATCGAATACTAGTAATAATGCTAGCAAAATCATGTTCTCTCATTTTCTGAGACATGCTAAGCTCCCTATATTATTGTAAAATCAAGGGTAAATTGATCCCATGAAAGAAAGAGATCAGGAAATGGAAAACTATTGATATCTTCTACAATCCTTGTTTGATTGTCAATATGATGCGAAGGGTATATTTGAAGTATACTAAGTATAGCTAGCCTTTTTCTAACATAGCAATATAATTTTGCTTAATATTAAAAGGTAGTAGAATAGAATGATTCTGCTACTGCCAGTTACTCCAGCTTTGTTTGATCAACTTAATTTATTTTCTTTTTTTCTTTCTTTTCATTCAAAAGAAAGGAAAGAATTTTGCATATTATATAAATTTTATTTATTTATAAAATTTGTATACATATTGTAGTGTCAGAAAATGTACTCCTTTTCATTTTCACACTATGTTTGGGCCCCTTAATAAATTGGACTTAATTAAGCCTCTAATTGGCCTAATTATGCATCTACAAGCCTAATTAATTGTAATTTCCAAAAAGGGAATCAATATTTAATTAATGTAATTATCATTTTTAACACCCCAAAATGAATAGGTCATGGCAATTCAAGTCAAGACCCATTCACCCTTGGGCGAATGGGTCCCCTTTAGTTGATAAATTCAAATCTTTAATATGTTTTTTGCGGCCTTTTTTATGATCCAAAATTTTAAATGTCAACTTGTAATGTTTAATTTTTGGGAAATTAGAAAATTACCTATAAATACAAGGTCTTTTTATCATTTCAAATCCTAGAGTTTTAATCCAATTTTCACAAGAGCTAAGATTATTTTCAAAGGTGTTCAAGAGCATATTTCTCAGTCATTTTTTGTAGCATTCAATATCTCAAGCATCATGACAAATTTATCTTCATTCATGCATGTTTTTGGAGCTAACATTGTGATGTAGGTTTCAAGCATTCAAGTCAAGATTCAAGCATCAAGATCACATCATCAATCAAGCCATTTCATGCAAGATCAAGACCTTCGAGATATGTGTTAGATTTCATTCCTTCAAGGGTTTCACTTAAGGGTTTGGTGAGTTGCAACATAGCAATTGTTCATTCATCATTCATTTCATGTTTCATTGTTTCATTTCAAGGTTTAATTACCAAAATGGAGTTTGACCAAGGAAAACCCCCATTCACCAAAAATAAACAAATTTTTCCTCTTGTGTGTTTTGAAAATCTTAGGTTGAAGAAGGATTGAAGATCTATCAAAAGAGCAAAATTACAAAAGTTGTCAAAGTTGCAAAGTTGTCAACATTGTCATCAAGCCACAAAAACTCACTTTTAGAATTTAATTTTGAACCCTTGTAGCAAGACCCCATTTGCCCTTGGGGGAATGAGTCCCAAGAGGACACTTAGCACAAGCTTTTTGTCATAGGTGTATAAAATCATGACTTTCTCAGATCTACTAGAAATTTGTGGATTCTACTAGATAAGGCTTTAAATTGATGTTTGAAGTGTTGCATTGCATAATTGGGTTTGTTTACTATTTTTAGTTTTTCTCCCAAAAGTGTTGTTCAGGTTGATTTACCTTGTCCTATGCCATAAAGAAAACAACAAGATATTCATCAAGGTCAAATCACCTAAGGGTTGAAAGTCAATCTTGCCCTAGGAGATCTCTTTTTCCTAATGAAATAAGGAAGGAAAGTGTAGGTTCATTTCCCCCATTCAAAATCTATTACCCACATATTTTCATCCATTTCATTTTGGTGATCCTAACATTGTACATCAAAAATTCTAAATTTGGAGTCCATTCAAACCCTAGATCTAAGATTTGCATTAGTTTGTATTGCATTGCATTAGTTTGCATTTCATTTAGGGTTGTTAAAATTGCATTAATTTGCATCTCATTTATGGTTTTAGGTTTGCATTTTGCATCCTTTAGAATCTAAAAAATTCAAAAATTTACATGCATATTACATTGATTTTGCATAGTTCTTGCATATTAGTGTATGTTCAATCATTCACATACAAATTGAGTCAAAATTTCATTTCAAAAAGTGTTATATTGTTCATCATTTGTCATTCATTTCACTTGTATTTAGACATCAAAATCTTGAAAAATCAGTCACTCAAAACTACAGTTTATAATCTAAAATGAGAAACCCTAGCATTGAACTTTAGACTCAAATTTAAATTTTTGCAACCCCTATGCTAATTGTCCCTCTAAGGTGTTGTTTCAAATTTTTGGGTAGTGATTCATCTCTGTTTTCTTCATTTTAATCTACTGTTAAATCTAGGTTTCAGTTTCAAATATCAAAAAAATCTGTCATTGTTTGCATTAGGTTTAATTGGTCAAATTGAGTGCATTGTTTGAAAATCAAAATTAGCTTTAAAAGACATCATTTTTTAGGTTTTGCATAGCATAATTAGTAAATTATCTTATTTTAAATTTGAAAATTGTTACTCTTTTTACATACTTGCATTGCACTTCATATTCTAGGGTGTTTGCATTTATCTAGTACCTATTCTCCATTTTGGGTGCACCTAGGTTTGGTGAAACTTGTATGAGCTTCACAACCTAGTGTCCTATTAGCGATACTATAGTGAGATGTAGTTAAGGACTCATTCCATCCTGCATTACTACACTCGCTGTGGATCTTGAGTTTTCCAACTCTTTCATTCATAGTGTTGATACTAGTCAACCCACTATGGACCATAGCTTTGATACCTCAGTTCCCATGAACACCCTACCACAAAAAATGTGACTGATGTTGTGATATGTAATTAAAGGGTTACAAATAATTTGCACTTTACTCCTAATTACAGATTTATCTCTGATCGTAAACAAATTTGCATGGTTATGTTTATTAACTGTTGAAATTACAGATTTACACAACTTAATAGCATAAATAAGGAAATTGAAACTGAAAGAACAAGAGAAAATTATAAGACATAAGAGAAGAAGAGAGATCACGAGCTTGGTAACGAAGTTCGCTCAATATGAGCTACGTCTTCGGGTCCGCTTCTCAACGTAGGACCGCTTTATTAATGATGCCAAGCTTTAATTATCGTTTTACATCATCCAAGCTTCATACCTGCATGATAAAATCTCTCAAAGTCTCCTTTTGCACCTATAGACACCTCCGTACTCTCCTTCTCAGGTTGGCTTCAATTGCCTTCAAAACCCAAATATACTAAAGAGTATTACAAAATAACAATATCTTTGTGCTTACAAAATATCCTCTTTAGAGAATTCTAATTCCCCTAATTCTCCAACATGTTTAATTCCCTTCAAGAGAATTATAATTCTATTCCCCTTTCGTTACAAAAACTCCCCCCTTTAAATACAAGTTTTCATGCTAAATAGGGGTTAACAATAATATATTTTGTATTTCCCCAATCTTCTAAATTGAGCCTTTATAAACTGAAAATCTTTAAAAATTCTTTTTTCAAAACGGGCTTTATATTTCCCTAGGCTCTCCTTAATTCGAGCCCCCCTTAGTTAGCATAGGTTTATTACTAGCAATCGTACCTTGATGTGCAATGGGTACGTCGAAGAGTTGTGGAAGGTCAATTAGAAAAAAAATTGGTTTATTTTGTGTATATATTTGTTTAGTACATGAGATCAATTGATAGGACATTTTGAAAATTAGTAAATATATTTTTATAATTATTATATTACCAATAGTGACAGAGTAAAAGCACAATTGATGTTGGTGGTATTTGGAAATTATTACATTATAAAAGTATATATTTGTTATTTATGTATATTTTGTATTTGATAATCTATTTATTTATTATGATATAATTTATATGTTTTTTTTATATATAATAATATATGTAATTGTATTTTATGAAATTAAAATATTGTTGAGGTATATTAGCAATAGTGCTAAAATGTTTGTAAAAATAATAAAAATATCCATTTATTGCATTTTTTGTGATCTATTGAACTTATGATTTAATTTGGCCTCCAAAAATGAACAAATGCAATTGTAGGCAGAAGATGTGTAAGTGGTCAATTTGGAAAATATTGATCTATTATTTAGATATATTTGTTTAGTACATGTGGTTAATAAATTTTAAGTATCTCCTATTCAATAAATTTCTTTATCAAGTTTATTTTATATCTTCATATTTATAAATTTAATGAAAATAAATATATTTAAATAACTTCTGTTTAAAACTGAAGTTTAATACAATGAAACAATGAAGTCAAAATCAATTATCCAGAAAGAGAATCAAATATGCAAAATATGTAGTTAACAATACTATTTTTGTTCATTAAAAAAAGTGGTTCAGGATTACTTTGATGAAGTAAAAGAATATGATGTACTTAAAACTAAACAAATTTGACAATTGATGTCAAAGATGCCAAAATATCAAGTGATAGGATGGTTTAAGCTATGACTCTTCTCAATAAAATAAATTTTATTACTGTTATAATGAGAAGTGAAGAAATTTGTGTCCAAGTAGTCATAAACTCCATTAGTTTTCTGCAGCCAAAACCTCTTCATTAAGAAGCACTAATTTCCACAACAAATTGGCACCACTTGTGAAGGGTGTAGGGAGTTGCATTGTCCAAACTACAGAAAATGAAGCACCATCAACATAGTAATCAATTTAGCATGCCTATTCCAGCTTTCAGGATAACAATCAATGCCTATGGAAATGTCTATTTAGCATGCCTGATACAACTTTCAGGATAGAAGTTAATGCTATTGCTATTGCTTCCATGTTAAGATTTGAGTAGCCAATATTAATGTCTACTTGCTATCTGGGATCATTTTTTCTTAGTTTTTATCCTATATTTTTATATGCATATATTTTTTGAAGAATAAATTGTACAAATTTCATAATAGCAAAATTATTTTCTCACTAACAACATAAAATTACATCATAGTGATACATTAGCTGAATTTACATAAATACAAATTAAATTAAAATAAATATACATAAATAAATTTTGTTTTAAAACTAAAGTTTAATACAATCAAACAATGAAGTCAGAATCACAACATTGAGAAATTGAGGGCAACAAACAACCTCGAAAGGCTAACAGAGCTGAAGGAAAAAAAAAAGTACAAATCCATAAAGAACTCATATAATATGCGAAGAAGAATTCTGTATATAAAGCAACTCCATGGCAGGTGAAAAGAAAATCATCTATTAGTAGAAGAAGAAAGAACATAATAAAAGGTGTGATTATGGTTCTAGTTAAGATTATGATGAAAATATTGTGACATTCAAAAAGCTAGATATGCTTATGTATGGTACTACTACAATAAAAAGAATGGCTACAGAACAAGAACAAATTTAGCAACTCAATTCGTCAGTTGAAAGAAATCTAAACAATATTGTTCTATGATTGAATTAATTTATTATCTTATTTTATTTACTTTTTAATATCAAATATTTCTTCAATGAAATCCATCTCACATCTATGTTTAATTCATTTTCACTATGGATTGAATTTATCATTCCTTTCATCTCAAAGTTTGAGATCTTCGAAGTGTTTCTTCATATCCCATGTGTACACAAGATTGTAACATATTATAATAGATGAAGCATCCATTTTAGATATAAGCTAAAATTTTAGCTTCAAAGTAGATAGTAAAGAGTTTGAGTACCCAAAAAATTAATTTTAGTTGCTTAGCTTTAATCTTGTCTTTGAATAATGGTATAATTATTAAGAAAGACAACTAATATGATTATTTGATATGACTGTGATTCAGAAAATGAGTAGTGTTGATGGGTGTTTTTGCACACTTTCTTAACACAGGTAATGCGTACGTGCACTACCTCTCTTGAAAGGAAATCTCCAACTGCAAGCTGCTGAAAATCTCCCCAAGGTCTCTCGGGTGTCAGGTCATGACTTGCATGGAACTCCTTAGTTGATGTTTGATGTGATTTTTTTGGTAATCACAGGGTGGACTTATGTAGCTGGATGCGAGGTAGGTCTTGAAATCCAAAGTTTCTAAGATGGGAATCAAAGTGTACTTTGTTGTAGGTTTGAACAACAATCTAAAACTTTGATGTTTTCTTCAAGTTTGGCTTTACAATGTGCAATGAACCTTAGCATAGGTTGTTTCTTAAAAAAAAGGAAAAGAGCAGGGAAGAGGAAAGGTTCTTGGATCTGCAACTAATTGTGAACAGTGATCATGGAGGTTTTGCTATGGACAGCTCCCTTCAAATAAGATTCCACTTAACCAAGAGATCTACAGTATCGTAAAATCTATGCTATCTTCAAAGGTTTGCAAATATTTTACCATTCATCCACCATTTACATGCATGGATAAAGATAAAGATTCAAAGAGTAGCTTCAAATTTCAACCCAGGCTAACTTTGTAAGGCCATTTACCAGCAGCAAACAACAAAAAGTATGGGTTGGAAGGCATCAACACAGCAAAAAATTCTATAATCATAGAACAACATGACTAAAATCTATCAAAGCAAGGATACAACTAACTAAAACAACAATGTGAATCTAACTAAAGCATTTAACAATGGAGATTGAACCATGAAACATGTGGAGAAATCAGAAAATACACCAAGTCAATATATTTTCATTATAAATTTCAGTATCATGCCTTTACAACAACTCAACTCTCTTTGGAAATGAGAGGAGACCCCCTATTTATAGTGCTCAAAAGGCTAGATGAATGTCCAAGATTGATTTTCATTGTGTGGCCAGGATTCATTACAAAATAGGGTTTCACCTACCCCCAAATATATTACAATTTAAAATTACATTCTTGTCCTATCCCTATTTCGTCCTTTAGTGACAACACTGTAGCATTTTGTCTTTTGTTGACTGCTCTTTGCTATAGCTATTCCTTTAGGATCTCTTCACTGATAATAGGGTTACCCTCTTGCTTCTTCAAAGCCGCATATTCCATGAATTTTAGAATGACTGGTCGAAGCTTGTCCACCTCAATAATCTCAAATTGTAGCATCTGGTAACTCTATTCCTTTGCATTATCCTCAAGCTTATTCCAGTCTTCATCATACTTTATGCCTTGATCCCTGAAAAACTTTGACTGGGCGAAAAAACTCATGAATTCCATTGTTATTTCATTGGACATCCCATCCTCCATCTTCTTCTGAAAATAATTCTTTATCTTCTCTTGATCCATCTGTATTGCGGGCATGTCATACTTCGTCATCAACTTCAGATATTAGGCATAGTTCACCCTAATTCCTTGACCCATTCGATGTCTGGATCCACCTTATTCATTATCTGTTCTAACCTTTCCTTTATGTTATCAAAATTCTGCCTTCACACATCCATCAGCTAGTGGTCACCACTTTTGAATGCGAGCTCCTTTTCCCATGCGGCCTTTGGTAACTAGAGGATGGCCTCAATATTTGGATAGGTGGAATCATATGTTGCAGGGAAGTCAGTACAAAGCTTCTTTGTGCTCTCTAAAGATTGCTGCAGATCCAAGAACTTGTTAGCTGTTCGAATAGCCCTGCTGATACCCATTTTCCCAATGTATAGGACCTGTCAGAACCAACTCTTTGTAGTCTTGTCCAAGTTCTTTCTTTTATCTAATTTGTCAATTTTCTCTTTGGACAACAGTTGGGGTGGAGCTGCGGCTATGGTAGGCATGTCATCCACTGAAGACCATTGTTGGATGTAATCTGTCAAGGCGGCCACCTGTGCTTTAAGTTCGTCCTTTGAGACCTTGTCCTGTTTTATTAGGTGCACCACTGTAGCCACTGACCCCTCAAGATGTCCCACCTTCTGCTCTCTTGTAGTGGTCTCCAAGTTGATGGTGGAAATGTTATAGCTTACACCCGCTTGGCCTACCATGGGTGTTGCTATCTATGCGATTCAGGACCCAGAAGCATCCATTGTTATCTTGGATCTAACTTTAGGATTTTTCTTTTTTCTGGTTGAGATTTGTGCTCGAGCTAGGATAGCCTCTAACCTTACTCTCGGATCCTTAGGAGCGGGAGTCTTCTTCTCAAGATGCCTTTCCAACCACTTGGGCATGATAGACTCTTCTTTTGATGGCTCTTGATCACCCTCACGCTCCCCTGTTCGGCCCTCCGTTTGTGCACCTTTCATCTTGTCATTGTCCCCCTCTTCCTCATCAAAATCTAGGATGAATGTGAGTTGTTTGATGGGAGGTTTAGTAATCAATTACCCTCGGGTACTTCCTTCTACCTCAATTTCCTTTTCCTTTATTTTTTCAATCTGTTTGCCCTTGTGCATGTATTCCTCGAGTTGGTCCTCTTCTCTATCCTCTTCTTCTCTAGGAGGAGGTGGCACAATCTCCAATTATTTTCCCCTACAAGGATTTCTACATTTTTTGCTATCCTATCGCCCTCCTGTCCCTTTCTGGGAGGTGACCTTTTTGTCCCTTCTTCATCATGTTTCAGCTGTCGGGTCATCTCTTCTTCAAGATCATCATCAAAGGTTTGTATGATGACCTTACCACTGGCATCCCCTTCATCCCCACTCTTGTAAGAGCCCATTCCTTCCTCTTCATAGGCCACCCTGTCAATTTATCAATGTTCATACTCCAAGTGTTCATGGTACTCGTCGGCCTCCTCTTCAATTGGCTTCGAGGCTTATTGCTCCCGCCTCTCCAATTCTTCGGAGATCAACATTGTGGCCTCCATTACTGGTAGTCCCATGGGAGGTTGTGAGGGTGCGGTAGTAGTGAGGACCTGTGCTAAGGCAGCCTGAAGGGTGGGGTCCATAAAGATTTGGGAGAGCTCAAAAAGTAGATTTTGCATCTACTTTGAGAAAGCCTCGGGCAATGCAGGAGTAAGCATTGGTGTTGTTATTATGGCTAATGGGAGTGATGTAGTAGGTGACATGGTGGTGGAGGAAGGAGGAGTAGTCACGGTGGAGGAGGAGTCAATCACTATTACAGGCCTGACCGAAGGTGAAGGGGCAAGATGGACTGAGATGTCTACTGCAGGTGGGGACATGGCGACCTTGGTCAGGGAGATAGATGATGGGGCAGTCGAGACAGGGAGAGCCAGAAGAGGTTCTAGCTGATCTGTCCTTCCTTCCTCACCTTCTTGGATTACAGGCTGCTCTGTGGTGTCCACTGTTCGCCTGGGCTTCTTGGAAGGTGAGCCTCCTAAATCTTTCCTTGTGTATACCTTAGGATCCAGAAAATGCTTCATTTTCGTTCCTTTCCTCTTCTTTGATTTGGTGATTGGAGGAGATTTGGATGTCTCACCCAGTGAAACTATAATGGCGACATCTTTGGTGGCACTGTGCTCACTTTTGAGTCCCTCATATGTTAGGACCACTCCTTGTTGCATTAGCTGGGCCACTTGCCCTTTAACCCATTTTTCAGTTCAGGCCATAATGGGTTTAGTCACAATGTCAAGGTCATCGACCTCCTGTTCATCCCAGTCAATTGCAAGCAGCAACAGATTGGAGACTGCATTATATCGGGGATCCATGACGGTACCTTCATCTTCCTCAACCTGATCCGGTATAGGGAATAATTGCACCCTTCTTACAAAGTATGCAGTCATCCTCATGTAGTGCCTGACATGTACCTCTTTGTCATCTTGGCAGTTTTCCCAGAAATCTTCAACATGATGCAAATGGGCGTACTCCGGTCCCAACGCTTTTTTTATGTTCCCATATAGGTTCATTCGCAGGCGAGCAATGTGTAGTTGGAAGTGGTTTTCTGCTAGTTCCTTTTATGAGTTCCCAGCACACTGGAAAGTTTGCAGTTTATACATGCCTTGCCCGAAGGTCAAGGGATAAGAGATCCCTGCCAAATGCTTGTTGTTGAGGATGGTGTGCACATGCTGCAACAACCAAGAGAGTTCCAATAGTATAATCTGGTCATTGGGGTACCGGGGCAGCCTGTTTGACCTCTCAGTGAAACCTTGGGCACAAATGTAGGTGAATTGTAGGAACAGGAAAGCGTACTGCTTTAGAATGCCCATGCACTATCAAAGACTCTTCTCTCAAAATCCCCTCCAAGTAATCGGATGATGTGACCAATAAAGGCATCGTTCACCCTGCAGTATTCCTTCTTAAAGTTTTTGAATTGGAATTGGGGGATGCCTGTCATAGACTTTCAATCTTCGCCCCGACTCCTCATCGAGTGCTAAAAACAATCTACTATACTGCCTTTGTTCTACTAGTGAATAGACTAGATAGGAGGTCATGTAGAATTTGGAGCTTTTCTTTACGTTCATGAACTAAGCAGTCACTTATCATACCTCCCCAGTAGAATGAGGCTTTTGTGGTGACATCCTCATTCCCACAGAGGATCTGCTCAATAAAGTATACTATCCATTCTTGAAAGAAGGAAACAATGGGAAGGCCTATTACCCGACTCAACATGGTGACTAGGTCATGGTAGTCCTTGTAGAAATCGCTACGGAAGAGTTCTTGGGGAACCTTCGCAAGACTGCCCATTTTCTCCTTGAGCCAATGTTGATTTATCAATCCCTTGTAACCCATCGGGTTGTCATCCCATGCCGCTTTACATTCCTCTATGGTGGGCATTTCCATTTCTTCAAAGGTAGGAATGTGGAAGGTCTTTGTAATTTCCTAGGCCGACATGTCTATTAGAATATTGCCATCTCTGTCAACGATGGTCCTTGTCTCGGGTTGGTAGGCCTACCGACAAGCCATGACTAGCTCGGGGGCAATGAGAGATGTGGGGAAGCCTGCAACCTTCGCGATTCCACTTTGCCTAATTAATCTGACATTGTTAGTCCTTGGGTGAATTCTGACCCTTCGCATAAACTCATCAATATCGACGTGGCCAATATTGGTGTCTTAGATTTCCTTCCAGTCCGTGGTGATTTTTTATCATAGATGTTCACCCTGGAACTGGAACTTCATCTGCTCTTTATCCTCCTTCCCATGAGGAGTCTTGCTAATTTCTTTCCTTTGTCTTTCTCTGCAGTTCCTCTCGAGGGCCCTGCACCTGATTCCATATATCTTGCAAGCATGGACACAATGAGTACAACCTTCTAAAAACATTATCGTTTGCACAAAATCTTGTGAACTAAATCAAAGTGGACATTAGATGACTAATAAAGTTGAATCTTTTCCTTTTAGATTTCATTAATTGCTTTTTAAGGGATTTCAGACAATCTAGGCCCAGGTGGGCGGAATTCCCTGGCAAGAATGTTGTTTTGAAAGGGGCAAATACGTTGGGGCGATCCGGGTGGTTTCTCCTGTCTTCACATTTTGATGGTTCGAGGGGCTCATGTTGAAGAGGGCCAAATTTGAGCACGTGGGTCGAGGTTAGTTTTCAAATTTGAGGTCGTTTAGGTCACTTTTTGGGCTCCTAGAGGTTCAGGCTCGGAAAGCCATATGCAGTTTGCTATCTCCAATGACCTGGGGGAGATAGAGTTTTGGGGATGGAACTTTGAGGTCTGAGACTCGGAAGGCTAAAGGACGATTGGTGGTTTGAGTCTGGAGAGGCGGAAAGCTGTTGATGTCATGCCATTTTGAAACAAAAATCTGGAAATAGAAACCAGGATGGAGCAGCCCGACGAACTAGACCCAACATCAAGCTTGGATGTCTGATTTTCATGTGAAGTTTTCTCAGCGAACAAGAGGGCAGAGCCCATAGGTTGCAAAGGTGGGCGTGTTTTTCCCTTTTGAACTGGTGGAGGCGGAACAGAATCCTGGATGCCGGAGCCCGACGAGGGCGAGGACATCCAAGATAGATGATTAGTTCTTCACGGTGCACAAAGGCTCAGGGCCCAGCAGGCGGAAGGTCATTGTTAAATGGCCAATATGAAAGGGCAAAGCTAAGGTGGAAACTCAGGGCCATGACAAAAGGTTGAATTTTAGAGTGCTTAACGCCAGACGGCAAGATGCGAGGCGAGCTCCGGGGGTCGAGCAGATGGGACAATTTCGCCGTTTGGGAATGGTGAAAGCTTTGCGGAATTTCGAACACAGAAGTTCAGGGGTTTGGGCCTGAGAAGGTAAAACGAAGGCCGGTCTCCAAATTTTCAAATCTTCACTCCAACGGCGAACGAATGACGAAGGCCTGAGGGTTTGGGCTCAAAAGGGGTATCCGCCGTTTTGAAATGTTATTCAGTTTTTGATTTCTCGACGGCTATGGGAAAACCCGAGCTTGGAGGACACGAACGCCCCTAAGCGACAAATGGCGGCAGTGAAGTTCAGTTCTGGATCAATCTTAGGAGGTCAATTCGAGGGTTTATCAAGATTTCAAAACGTGGGTTTTATGGCATCTGGTGTGCTTTATCAATTGGATTCATTTTTAGCTTATTTTGTTCATTACTTTAAACATAAAATGATAAAAATATTTTTGGTGTAACAAATGACAGACCTACCTCGAAAGCTCGACAAAAGATTACGTGGGATTGACGATGGAAGGTCCAACGATGATCAGACACGCGGGCTGCAGACGGTGGATGAGTTGATCTCCTCTGGCAAGTGCTCTGACCTCCTTTGCAATCTTGACAAATGAAAATGACAGGTTGGGGCTTAATATTTATACCCTCCTTTGCAATTAATGGCATCATTTAATGCCTTTACGACCGACCCGTTGGTTGGTGAATTTGAAATTTGCGAATGGCAGCGGGAGGTCCGAGGTCCGAGGGCCGGAAAGATGTGCTGAAACAGTTGCTAAAAGACTACTTTTTAAGACTGGTGGCAAGAAGGGGCTTGGACTTCGGAGGCCAGAGCACTGGTAATGTTCATCGCTAGAAACAGCCAAGGGCGAAGGGAATTCTGGGAACGGAGGCCCGACCGTTTGGACTCGGAGGGCATGAATGCAGTTCATAACTTTGCGTAAATGAAAACCCAACGGCAACAGATGATCTGGGGCCCAGAGTTCAAGAAGGCAGTGGCCTTCTGTCATTCAGGGAATGGCGAACCCATAGAGGAAACTCGGAGGGCCGGGTCCGGCAGGGCCCAGAGCCATTGGCAGAAGGAAACTACCAAAGAAAGCCTAAAAAGCCCTAGGGCTTAACTCAAGTGCAGTGGACAAAACATGGTCAGTTTAAGATGGGACTCTAGGGTACATTGCCCATCTGGGATGCCAAAATAGGGGCACACAAAATGAGGCAGCAAAGAACGGCTTAGCAGGACGAAAGATAAGAGGGTCCCTGTTTTGAACAGGGCATGTGTGTTGAGGGCACAACAAATGGCGACTCTGCTGGGAAATGCTCCCGAGCATTATAGGGATAAGCCTTCATTTAAAACCTAGAATCTCTGGCTTCGCAGACCAGGAGTAGACTTTCAAGAGTGAACTGGGAGAACATGAACCTTAGTTGGGTCAGTGTACAAGACATCTCAGAAGTATGTGTGTCGTGGATTTATTCCTTTCCCTGAGACTACACCAAGCGACTGCTAATCCAACCAAGCAAGCTACATAGATCGTCCAACACCAAAAGTAACCTGGACATTGCCCTATTGCTAGTCAAACATGCATAGCCCTGACAAAGTTGTCACTGTGATCCCAGGGATATTGCTCTACTGCCAGCCGGTGTCCATAACCCCGATAGAATTATCCACACACCCATACAGTCGCTTAATTTCAAAGTTTTCTTTCTTTTGATATTTCTTTCAACTTGTCTTCTTTTCTTATCTTTTGCTCGACTATGTAAGCGTCGAAGCCTACAAAGGGTTTGGGAATCGCAGTGGTCACTAGAGAGGACTTTGGATTTTTCGCTTACTAGGGTATCATAGTAGCCATTGTACAGTCCTTAGGAATAATTAACATGTTTTTGTGCGAGATCTGAGATATGCATAAAGAGAGCCAACCAAGGATCAAGTTCTAAAACAGAGTTCAGACAAGGAAATCATTCCTAGGCATCTTTTAGGGACTAATAGTCGAGAATGAATGTTTATCTGAAGAATACTAAGAACGAACAACAAAGCAAGCCATTCATTGAATTAGCACAGCCACCATAAAGGGACAAAGAACATCCTTTCAAAACAAAACAGCCAGGAACAAGCAAAACAAAAAACAATGACGCAACAAAATGCAAGCAAGCCAAAAGACAACCTATTCTAACCTATATACAAGTATTTACAGAAAAGAGCCTGCAGGAGCTCAAGCTTGAAAGTAATGCTTCAGGTGCTGCCCGTTGACTAGCAACGAGATGTCTTCCCTAGTTAAGGTCTTTAGGCATAAAACATTGTCTCCCAAAATTTTAGCTATTTGAAAGGGGCCAAACCAAAACTTGTCAAATTTGTTGTGTCCCCCTTTCTTTTCATGGGCCTTTTCCCAGTATAGGACTAAATCTGCAATTCTAAAGGCCTTAATTTTGGCTTGGCGATCAAACCATTTTTTAACCACGCCCTGATGTTTGGAAAAATTTATGATTGCCTGGTCTCGAACTTCTTCTAAATGCAAGAGCTTAGCTAACCGAACTTCTCTACGGTCCCCTCCTTTGTAAAATTCATTGATAAATTGGAGAGTGGGAATCTTTAGGTGGATCAGAAATATGGGCTTTAGGCCATAAACAAGATGGAATGGGGAATCACCAAGGGCACCTTTGTGGCAGGTACGATTTGCCCAAAGGGCGAAACAGAGCTGGGTATGCCAGTCCTTTGGATTCCTATCTAGCAACTTCTTGATTATTGTGATCAGGGTCTTGTTTGTGGACTCAACAAGGCCATTGCCTTAAGAGTAGTAATTAGACAAAATTTAAGGGCAATCCTGTAGTCGAAGGCCCAACCAGCAAATTTTAATGAAGCAAAAGCAAGTCCATTATCACACACTAATGCATAGGGACAACGAAAGCGATTTAAAATAAAACTTTCTAGAAAATTAGTAACTACCTTAGTTGTACATTGCTTACATACAATTGCTTATGTCCATCTAGTATAGTAATTAGTAGCAATAAGAATGTACCTATGTCCCGTGGATGATGGAGGGCTTACCGAACTAATGAAATCGAGACCCCATTGCGCGAACGGCCTTACCTCCAGCACAGGCTGCAGTGGGACAACAACATTCTTCTCTTTGGTGGTGGCAGTTTGACATGTGTGACATGAACGAACATGGCAATGAACATCCCTGAAGACAGTTGGCCAATATATACCTCACTCTTAATATTTTATGTGTAGTGGAGGGCCCGAATCCATGACCAGTGCCGAACTTATCATGAAAGTCCTTCAAGACTCGATCTGCTTCTTCCTTACCAAGGCATCTCAAGTAAATGCCTTCATGATTCTTCTTGTATAAAATGGACCCTTGTAACATGTAATTTCTACTCTTCAGTCTAAGAGCACGCTTTTGGACTCCCTGTAGGTGAGGCAGACACTTGTGGTTCAGCAAATAATAGACGATGTTCTTGTACCATTCTCCCAGGGAAACATCCTCGAGCTGGTATTGCTACACCATGAGTTCGGGTTCGGCCTCTGCTGCTGCCTCAACAATCGTGTGGGTAAGTGCCTATCTTCTCACCAACCTCATCAGTTGGATTTCCATATCATATTCCTGGAGCAAGGTGACCCATTTGGCTCTTCGTTCACCCAATTCATTTTGCATGAGCAACATTTTCATTGCTGGGTCGGGGACAATGGCGAACACTTTGTTACGCAAGATATAATGCCTAAATTTATTCACTCCTTACATAAGGGCATATGCTTCATTTTCCACATTGTGGTAGCGTAATTCAACATCTTTCAAAGGAGCACTCATGAAGGTGATCGGATGCTCATTTCCTTCATCATCTTTCTAAGTCAAAATGCTAGCACAAGAATTTTCTGAAGCAAATGAATAGATATAAAACGGCTTCAAATAGTTTGTACTGATGAGCATAGGTGCCTCAGCAATGGCCCGTTTGATTTTCTTCAAAAGCCTATTTGGCTTCGGGAGCCCATTCAACTTTTGCATCCTGTTTTAACATAGCATTGAGTGGTTTAACAATTTCAGCAAAACCCGTGATGAACTTCCTAATAAAATTGATCTTTCCAAAGAAGGATTTTAATTATTTCTTGCTACTTGGTGGTGGGATCTTCAACAAAGACTGGATATGTTTAAGGTCTATAGAGATTTCCTTTTCTGAAATGATATGCCCAAGCAATTTACCCTTAGTCATGCCAAAGATGCACTTTTTTGGGTTAAGGGAAACTCCAAACTCCCTACATCTCTGAAACACTTTGCATAAATCAAAGACTTGATCACTCCACCTTTTAAAGAACATAGTTAAATCATCCATATGGATGATTATGCATTTTCCAATTAGATCTTTGAAGGCGGTATCTATGGCATGTTGGAAGGTGGCGCCAACGTTGATGAGCCCAAAAGGCATCCTTCTATAAGCAAAGGTTCCCCACTTGGTGGTGAACGTTATTTTATGATGATCTTCTTACTGTACCATCACCTGGTTATATCTAGAGTACCCATCGAGGAAGGACATCATTTGGGAGCCGTTGACAATTTGCAACACTTCGTCCAATGAAGGCACTAGATAGTTGTCCTTCTCTGAAGCTCTATTTAGATTGTGGAAGTCTACACACAATCTGATTTCTCCATTCTTTTTTCTAATGGGGACCAAGTTGGCTACCCATGTGGAATGCTTGACTAGGAAGATAATCCTTGCTGAAAGCAACTTTTGTACCTCTTTGTAAATGATGGGCTCTAACAAGGCATTAATAGGACACTGCTGCTAGCAGAATGGCCTCACTTTTGTCTTAAGAGGGATGGTGTGCATGATGATGGAGGTGTCATAAGTCTTGAGATTCTCATAGCTCCATGCCACCACGTTGCGATACTTTCACAAAGCATCAATGATTCCCTTCTTTTCTTTGAGCGTGCACACTTTTCCAATAAACACATTTTTGGTCTCCTCATCTATCCCAAGGTTGTGATCATCGCATTGGTTGCTTATGGCTTCGTTCTTTGTCTGCCAGTCCTGGTCTCTAATCTGGTCCAAATCAAATATTCATTCAAGCTGAACCATGCCTATGGGAATCGTGTTGGTTTTGAGGTTGATAACCCCCTCTATATCCAATTTGGCCTCTTTCGACTTAGCTTAATCAATTATTTGGGTCGCGAAGACATCAAAACTCATGATGAATCAAAGGATGTGCTTATCATCATTGAAGACCTGAAAGTGAGTGACATTATCTAGGAAAAACGGTGTGGATGTCAACTCAACTGTAAATTTCTTGAGTCCAGACAAGAAAAGGGGTTGCAAAGTGCTGGCTGCTTGAGCCAAGGCATCGACTGTATGATTCTGAGCACAAGGGATCAATTGTATATTAAATGCATCTAAACCTTCTAAGAGATCCCAGACCCTATGCTTATAGTTTGCGAGCTTTCTATCATGACAGGAGTACAATTTTCTAACTTGTTTGACTACAAGTTCAGAGTCTCCGAACACTTGCAACATTTTAACATTTTTCTTTAAGGCCATAAGAAGACCATGCACTAATGCCTTGTATTCTGCTACATTATTAGTGCAATGAAACCGCAATCTATGGGCGGCAAGAAAGGTCTTACCTGTTGGATTGATGAGCTTGAACCTGGCACCGACTCTTTGTTTTGATTTAGATCCATCTAATCGAAGCCTCCAAAATTTGGAAAGCTCTTTGGCTTTGGGTCCGACTTGGTTCTTACTTCCTTTTGGCTGGGTGGTTACTCCTGTAATCTTTTGGGAATCCTATAGCCCGACGTGTTGAATAGCAGGTGGTTCTGCTAACGCCTCCTTTGGTGTTTCCTTTCGGGGTACAGCTAATTTTTTGACATGCTCTATTGTTGTTTGGCACAAGCAGCAATCAAACTCAGAGTGGGCAGCATTGTGAATCCTGTACCAATTTGGTAGCAAGAGATTCTAGAAATCCATTCAGACACCCAAGCTGAATTGGTCTCTTGCACACTTTTCCATGAATTCTTGGAAACCACTAAGTAGTCCCTAGTTGTCACCTTCATCGGGTTTATCATCTGATTCAACCAACACTTCTGTACTCAAAGGCATTTGAGTAAGGTCGATTGGAAGGCTACATTGTACTAAGAGTACTTCTGCGACATACTCTCCTTGGGGTTTGAATTCATTTTGATAAGTGAAGGGACAATAATTTCCCAATTCTGTCTCAACAAACAACACCTCATTTAGGTTGTTGTACTCCGTGATCATATATTTCATACGGGGCTCGCAATCTACACGGATTTGATTTGGTAGCCCTTTCCATGGCAGCCACATGTGAGAATGGTCTGTGGTAGCATATCTATTCAATGTTTTGGTGAATTCTCTTCCCAGGATGATCCCATATGCATCGAGAATGTCAGCCACTTGAATATCAATGACTTGTTGTATCCTTAGATCTACAACAATTTGCATCGGGATTAGATTCATTTATCCCACAATGTTGATCTTTGTTTTTTCCAGCTGGGTCACCTTCCTCCTAAAGGGTGTGAGAGTAATTCCAAGAGCCTTACATACTACCAAAGGCATAACATTGGCATACACTCTTGAATTAAGCAGGAAGTTATGCAAATTTTTCTTGAATATCTGAATGGTGGTAAGGAAAGGGGGAGTTTCTAATCTTCCTTGGAAAAGGTCCATGGGCGTGTCTACCTGAGCTACTTGAGCTTTGTTCTTATCGCTAGTTTTATCCTTAATCTGTCTAGATGACTGATCCTCAGAATTTTTCTTATTGTTCTAGTCTGGTTCATTTTCCAGCTGTTTACTTGTAGACTGATTTGAGGGAACATCCTTCATTTTCCCTATGTTATCCTGTATCACGGGTTCCTACCTAGGTTCTTCAAAGGTGACTCTCTTAGTTGATACCTCTTGTGTTGTGCTGGAGGATGGGGTCCCATTGAGTACCCTAAAGAAGGTGTGCCTTACGACAGGGACCTTGAGTAGTTCGAAGGCAGATAAACTGATTTTTACTTTCTTAAACTCTTCCGCCACATATTCACCCATCTATTCAATCTCAGAGTCGAAGGTCTGACCTATTGCAGAGCTAGGAGGTTGGACTTCCCTTTGACTTGACTGATTTTGGGGTTGGATTTGAGGTTGATTTTGCACTTAATTTTGAGGCCTATCCTTGTTGAGGTATTGGGTGGGTATATGGGGAAGCCCAGGGTTATTGTTGGCATTAGGGTCAGGCGGGGTAGTAAAATTATTTGGAGTAGAGGTCTTAAAGGGTCCACCCACCTGCCTATTTCTGAGGAAGTAAGGGGTTGTTCTCTGGTGGAACATGTGAATTTCATCTACATATGGTTCTTCCTCATCTACTGGACCATTATCTACAAAATCAAAAAGTTGAACCAAGGTTTTCTTGTTATTTACCTCTTACACCTCTTCACTTTTAATGGGAGTAGGCTCGACTTTGGGTTGATTATGGTCGCTTCGTGGAAATGGCACTTTGTTTACCATGAGAAAAGAGGAGTCATAAGGCTCAGATGGAACGATGTCTCTGCAACCAGTACTATCAACAACATTTTGGACCTCAATTTGGAATTTTTTTGCAGCTGTCTGGAATTCAGGACAATCCAACTCATAGTGTCTACTGGTCTTGTGAATTCAGCACCATCCAGACAAGGTTGCCTCGGTGAGGTACACCCCACTGACCGTTCTTTCATTGTTGGTCAGCCTATCAAGAGGAGTAGGGACACCTCTATTATTGAGCTTCGTATTCCATGTGCGGTTTTGCCTCTGAGAAGGTCTCCTCTCAGAACTTTGATTCAGATTCTGTCCTCTATCATATTTTTTCCTAGAAGAGGTGCTTGTTTCTTGGTTGTCCCTATTGTCCTTGTTGTCTTGGCTATCTCAATTAAGATTGGCCTAGAGGTTGCGCTAGGATTCCTATAACTGATTATTCTGATTCTTAATTGCATCATTTTTGTGGATATTTTCTTTATCATCTCTGTCAGCTCTTCCAATTTGTCTTTCTTAGTAGTGCTACTTGGCTGCGGTGTCGGATTTTGGAGAAAGACAGGTGGGGCTACTGGCTGATTCTGATGCACTGTAGGGAATTTCGGTCCTAGAAAAAATAGTGATGCTTGCGGTTGTTGAGAATACACCTATTGTTGTTGGAGAGCCTGAGGGTAACTTTGTTGTTGTCAAGGATGTAAGTAAGAAGGCACTGGAGGTGCATAATTCATTGGTTGTCTAGGGTGTAGAACAATGGGTAGCTGAGGCACATGGTTCATAAGAGGGGTCTGGTTAGCGAATGTTTGATTGAGCCCTTGAACTTGCATCGAGTGAGCTACTAGTCCCAAAGAAGGCAGCGAACTGGAGATTCTGCCCCAAATCTGCACTGGCAATAACAACCTCTATATAGGCAGTCACTAATGAGTCGAGTGGCAGACGCATCCTCTTTACCAAGGCCGACATAAGGTTTTCTAACGCCGCATAGTAGATTGGGAGGGATGCGAGATCATTATGAAGGTATGGGTTTTGAAACCTTGTGAAGGCATGATGAAAACGATCATTAAAGGATCTAATGGGTTCATTAATTTTCCTCATGACGGACATAAACTGCCTATATAGCTCTGAAGGGCTGATCAGGATCTTATATTTTTGTAGGAAAGCATTCTTCATTAGGTCCCATGAGGTAACATACCCCCTCGGCAGATTGATGTACCAATAAAAGGCCTCATCGCCCAACGAATGTGGAAAAAGGCGGCACGCAACACCCTCATGGTCGACTTGTATTTCAGTAATTGTTGTTTCAAATATTTTGATGTGCTCTTCAACTATTCTTTGTGGGTCGCTAGGATTGAATTTCAAACAGAAGCCTTCCAGATTCTTGGGCATGTCATGGTAAGCGGTGAAGTGTATTGGCAAAGGATTTTGTGCCAACCAAGCCATGGTAGAAGGCGAAAGTGGTATCTGCTGTTGAAGAACAGTAATTTGGAGTTGCACCTGCAGTAGGATAGCAACCTAGGCTGTGACTGTTTGGACTGTACTTTGGGTCTGGAAGGCCGGAAGAGAGGCAACTTCCTGGTTGCCGGAGATGGGGGTGAAAATGCAATTTTGGATGGCCGGGTGGAAGATGAACACAAGTCGAATGAGGGTGAAGGTGGAAAGGAAGTGGGTGGAATGGAGGAAGAGGAAGAAGCAACATTTCCTCCCTTAGTTCATTTTTCCCTTGTAGGAGGCTGTAACTCTTGGAATTCTCCCTTGCTTGGTGTTGACCATAAAAATCTTTGAAATCCCTTCGGGGAGAATGATCTGATTCGATCCAGCTTCACGAAGCCCTCCTTCTAGCGCTAGTTCTGTTGATATATGTTTTTGCACACTTTCTCAACACAAGTAATGCGTACGTGCACTACCTCTCCTGAAAGGAAATTTCCAACTGCAAGCTGTTGAAAATATCCCCAAGGTCTCTCAGGTGTCAGGTCATGACTTCCATGGAACTCCTTAGTTGATGTTTGATGTGATTTTGTTGGTAGTCACAGGGAGGACTTACGTAGCTGGATGTGAGGTAGGTCTTCAAATATGAAGTTTCTAAGATGGGAATCAAAGTGTACTTTTCTATAGGTTCGAGCAACAATCTAAAAATTTGTTGTTTTCTTCAAGTTTGGCTTTACAATGTGCAATGAACCTTAGCACAAGTTGTTTCTTAAAAAAATGGAAAAGAGCAGGGAAGAGGAAAGGTTCCTAGATCTGCAACTAACAGTGAACAGTGATCATGGAGGTTCTGCTATGGACAACTCTCTTCAAATAGGATTCCACTTAACCAAGAGATCTATAGTATCATAAAATTTGTGCTATCTTCAAAGGTCTGCAAATATTTTACCATTCATCTATCATTTACATGCATGAATAAAGATAAAGATTCAAAGAGCAGCTTCAAATTACAGCCCAGGCTAACTTTGCAAGGCCATTTACCAGTAGCAAACAACAAAAAGTATGGGTTAGAAGGCATCAACACAGCAGAAATTTCTATAATCACATAACAACATGACTAAAATCTATCAAATCAAGGATACAACTAACTAAAACAACAATGTGAATCTAACTAAAGCATTTAACAATGGAGATTGAACCATGAAACATGTGGAGAAATCAGAAAATACACCAAGTCAATATATTTTCATTATAAATTTCAGCAATATACCTTTACAACAATCAACTCTCTTTGGAAATGAGAGGAAACCCCCTATTTATAGTGCTCAAAAGGCTAAATGAATGGCCAAGATTGATTTTCATTGTGTCGCTAGGATTTATTACAAAATAGGGTTTCACCTACCTCCAAATATATTACAATTTAAAATTACATTCTTGTCCTATCCCTATTTCGTCTTTTAGTGACAACAATATAGCATTTTTTTTTTGCTAACTGCTCTTTGGTGTAGCTATTCCTTTAGGAGCTCTTCACTGATAATAGGGATGCCCTCTTACTTCTTCAAAGCCGCATATTCCATGAATTTTAGAATGACTGGCCGGAGCTTGTCCACCTCAATAATCTTAGATCGCAACATCTGGTAACTCCATTCCTTTGCATTATCCTCAAGCTTATTCTAGTCTTCATCATACTTTATGCCTTGATCCCTGAATAACTCTAACTGGGTGAAGGTGCGGGCGGTGAAACTCATGAATTCCATTGTTATTTCATTGGGCATCCCGTCCTCCATCTTCTTCTGAAAATAAGGCTTTATCTTCTTTGGATCCATTTGTACTGCGGGCATGTCATACTTCGTCATCAACTTCAGATATCGGGCGTAGTCTACCCTAATTTCCTTGACCCATTCAATGTCCGGATTCACCTTATTCATTATCTGTTCCAACCTTTATTTTCTGTTATTAAAATCCCACCTCCACATGTCCATTAGCTAGTGGTCACTGCTTTTGAATGAGAGCTCCTTTTCCCATGTGGCCTTTGGTAACCAGAGGATGGCCTCAATCTTTGGATAGGTGGAATCATATGTTGTAGGGAATTCAGTATAGAGCTTCTTCGTGCTCTCCAGAGATTGCTGTAGATCCATGAACTTGTTGGTTGTTTGAATAGCCCGACTGATATTCATGTTCCCAATGTACAGGACCTATCGAAACCAGCTCTCTGTAGTCTTGTCCAAGTTCTTTCTTTTCTTTAATTTGTCAATTTTCTCTTTGGACAGCAGTTGGGGTGGAGCCGTGGATGTGGTAGGCATGTCATCCACTGAAGACCATTGTTGGATGTAATCCGTCAAGGCGACCACCTGTGCTTTAAGTTTGTCCTTCGAGACCTTGTCCTTTTTTATTAGGTGCACCATTGTACCCACTGAATCCTCAAGATGTCCCACCTTTTGCTCTCTGGTAGCAGTCCCCAAGTTGATGGTGGAAATGTTATAGCTTACACCTGCTTGGCCTACCATGGGTGTTGCTATCTATGTGATTCGAGACTCGAAACCATCCATTGTTATATTGGATCTAACTTTAGGCTTTTTCTCTTTTTTGGTTGAGATTTGTGCTCGGGCTAGGATAGCCTCTAGCCTCGCTCTCGGATCCTTAGGAGTGAGAGTCTTCTTCTCAAGCTGCCTTTCCAACCACTTGGGCATGAAAAACTCTTCTTTTGATGGCTCTTGATCACCCTCACCCTCCCCTGTTTGGCCCTCCATTTGTGCACCTTTCATCTTGGTGCTATCCCCCTCTTCCTCATCAGAATCTAGGATGAATGTGAGGTGTTTGATGGGAGGTTTAGTAATCAATTACCCTCGGGGACTTCCTTCTACCTCAATTTCCTTTTCCTTTATTTCTTTAGTCTGTTCACCCTTGTGCATGTATACCTTGGGTTGGTCCTCTTCTTCTGTAGGAGGTGGCACAATCTCTAGTTGTTTTACCCTTGCAGGGATTTCTACATTTTCTGCTATCCTATCACCCTCCTGTTCCTTTTTGGGAGGTGACCTTTCTGTCTCTTCTTCTTCATGTTTTAGCTGCCGGGCCATCTCTTCTTCAAGATCATCCTCAAAGGTTTGTATGTTGACCTTATCACCGAAATCCTCCTCCTCATCTCCACTATTGGAAGAGCCCATTCCTTCCTCTTCGTAGGCCACCCTGTAAATTTGTCGATGTTCATACTCCGGGTGTTCATGGTACTCGTCGGCTTCCTCTTCAATTAGCTTCGAGGCTTATTGCTCCCGCCTCTCCAATTCTTCAGAGATCAGCATCGTGGCCTCCATTACTGGTGGTCCTGCGGGAGGTTGCGAGGGTGTGGTAGTAGCAAGGACCTGCGCTAAGGAAGCCTAAAGGGTGGGGTCCATAAAGATTTGGGAGAGCTCGGAAGGGAGATTTTGCATGTGCTTTGAGAAAGCCTCGGGCAATGCGAGAGAGGGCATTGGTGCTATTATTGTGGTTAATGGGAGTTATGTAGTAGGTGACATGGTGGCGTAGGAAGAAGTAGTCACCGTGGAGGAGTCAATCATTATTTCAAGTCCAACCAGAGGTGAAGGGGCAAGATGAACTGAGATTTCTACTGCCAGCGGGGACGTGGCAACCATGGTCAGGGAGATAGACTATGGGGCAGTTGAGACAGGGAGAGTCGGAAGAGGTTCTAGCTGATCTATCCTTCCTTCCTCACCTTCTTGGATTACAAGTTACTTTGTGGTGTCCCCTGTTTGCCTAGGCTTCTTGGAAGGTGAGCCTCCTAAATCTTTCCTTGTGTATACCTTGGGATCCAGAGATTGCTTTGTTTCTGTTCCTTTCGTCTTCTTTGATCTGGTGATCAAAGGAGATTTGGATGTCTCACCCGTTGAAACTATAGTGGCGACATCTTTGGTGGCATTGTGCTCACTTTTGAGTCCTTCATACGTTAGGACCACTCCTTATTGCTTTAGCTGGGCCACTTTCCCTTTAACCCATTTTTTAGTTTGGGCCACAATGGGTTTAGTCACAATGTCAAGGTCATCGACCTCCTATTCATCCTAGTCAATTGTAGGTAGCGGTAGATTGGAGACTGTGTTCTATCGGGGATCCATGATGGTACCTTCATCTTCCTCAACTTGATCTAGTATAGGGAATAGTTGGACCCTTCTTACAAAGTATGCAGTCATCCTCATGTAGTGCTTGACACGTACGTCTTTGTCCTCTTGGCAGTTTGCCCAAAAATCCTCAACATGGTGCAAATGGGCGTACTCTGGTCCCAACCCTTTTTCTTACGTGCCCATATGGGTCCATCTACGGGTGAGCAGTGTGTAGTTGGAAGTGGTATTCTTCCAGTTCCTTTGATGAGTTCCCAGCACACTGGGAAGTTTGTAGTTTATACATTCCTTGCTCAAAGGTCAAGGGATAAAAGATCCCTACCAAATGCTTGTTGCTGAGGATGGTGTGCACATGCTACAGCTGTCGAGAGAGTTTCAATAGTATAATCCGGTCATTGGGGTACCGGGGCACCCTATTCAGCCTCTCAATGAAACCTTGGGCACGAATATAGGTGAATTTGGGGAATTGTAGGAATAGGAAAGCGTACTGGTTTAGGAACGCCTGTGCGCTGTGAGGTACTCTCCTCTCAAAATCCCCTCCAAGTAATCAGATGATGTGACCAATAAAGGTGTCATTCATCCTTTCTAAATTGGAGCTGGGGATGTCTGTCATAGACTTTCAATCTTCGCCTTGGCTCCTCATCGGGTGCTACAAACAATCCACTGTACTATCTTTGTTCTTCTAGTGAATAGACCAGATAGGAGTTTATATAGAATTTGAAACTTTTCTTTACATTCATGAATTGCTCATAGAAGCAGTCGCTTATCATACCTCCCCAGTAGAATGAGGCTTTTGTGGTGACATCTTCGTTCCCATGGAGGATCTGCTCAACAAAGTATACCTTCCATTCTTGAAAGAATGGAGCAGTGGGAAGGCCCATTACCTGGCTCAACATGGTGACTAGGTCATGGTAGTTCTCGTGGAGATCACTATGGAAGAGTTCTTGGGGAACCTTCGCAGCGCTGCCCCTTTTCTCCTTGAGCCAATGTTGATTTATCAATCTCTTGCAGCCCATCAGGTTGTCGTCCCATGCCACTTTACATTCCTCTATGGTGGGCATTTCCATTTCTTCAAAGGTAGGAATGTGGAAGGTCTTTGTAATTCCCTTGGTCGACATGTCTGTTAGAATATTGCCATCTCTGTCAACGATGGTCCTTGTCTCAGGTTGGTAGGCCTGCCGACAAGCCATGACTAGCTCAGGGGCAATGAGAGATGGGGGGAAGTCTGTAGCCTTCGTGATTCCACTATACCTGATTAATCTGACATTGTCAATCCTTGGGTGAATTTTGACCCTTCGCATAAACTCATCAATATCGACGTGGCTAATATTGGTGTCTAAGATTTCCTTTTAGTCTGTGGTGATTTTTGATCATAGAGGTTCACCCTAGAATTGGAACTTCATCAGGTCTTTATCCTCCTTCCCATGAGGAGTCTTGCCTAATTTATTTCCTTTGTCTTTCTCTGTAGTTCCTCCCAAGGGCCCTGCATCTGATTCCATATAACCTGCAAGCATGGACACAATGAGTACAACCTTCTGAAAATATTATCATTAGCCCAAAATCTTGTGAACTAAATCAAAGTGGACATCAGATGACTAATAAAGTTGAATCTTTTCCTTTTAGATGTCATTCATTTCTTTTAAAGGGATTTTAGACAATCTAGGCCCAGGGGGCAAAATTCCCTGGCAGGAATGTTGTTTTGAAAGGGGCAAATAGGCCGAGGCGATCCAGGTGGTTTCTCCCATCTTCACATTTTGATGGTTCGAGGGGCTCATGTTGAAGAGGGCCAAATTTGAGCACGTGGGTCGAGGTTAGTTTTCAAATTTGAGGTCGTTTAGGTCACTTTTGGGGTTCCTGGAGGTTCAGGTTCGGAAAGCCGTCTGTAGTTTGTTGTCTCCAATGGCCTAGGGGAGACAGAGTTCCGGGGACGGAACTCCGGGGTTCGAGACCCGGAAGGCTAAAGGACAGCTAGTGGTTCAGGTCCGGAGAGGTGGAAAGCCATTGATGTCATGTTGTTTTGGAATGAAAATTTGGAAACGGAAACCCGGATGGAGCATCCCGGTGGACCAGACTCAACATCAAGCTTGGACGTTTGATTTTCATGTGAAGTTTTCTCAGCAAACAGGTAGGCAGAGCCCAGAGGTTGGAAAGGCAGGCATGTTTTTCCCTTTTGAACCAACGAAGATGGGACAAAATCTCGGATGTCGAAGTCCGGCGAGGTCGAGGATGTCCAAGATAGATAATCAGTTCTTCAAGGCGAACGAAGGCTCGAGGCCCGGGAGGTGGAAGGTCATTGTTAAATGGCCATTATGAAAAGGCGAAGCTGAGGCAGAAGGTCGCAGATGGAAGTCCGTGGATCAGGACCCGAGGCCATGATGGAAGGTTGAATTTTAGAGAGCTTAACACCAGATGGCGAGATGCGAGGCAGGCTTCGGGGGTCGGGTAGATAGGACAATTCTGCCGTTTGGGAATGGCGAAAGCTTCGTGGAATTTCAAACATGGAAGTTCGGGGGTTCCGGGCTCGGGAAGGCAAAACAGAGGCCGGTCTCCAAAGGTTCAAATCTTCACTCCAATGGCGAACGAATGACGGAGGCTCGAGGGTTTGAGCCCGAAAGGGGAATTCACTGTTTCAAAATGTTATTCATTTTGTGATTTCTCAATAGCTATGGGAAAACCCAGGCCCGGAGGACACAAACGCCCCTGAACGATGAACAACGGTGGCAGATTTCAGTTCTGGATTGATCTTAGGAGGTCAATTCGAGGGTTTATCAAGATTTCAAAACGTGGGTTTTATGGCATCCGGTGTGCTTTATCAATTGGATTCATTTTTAGCTTATTTTGTTTGTTACTTTAAACGTAAAATGATAAAAAGATTTTTGGTGTAACGAATGACAGACCTACCTCAAAAGCTCGATAAAAGATGAGGTGGGATTGATGATGAAAGGTCCAACGATGATCAGATGCACGGGCTGCGGGCAGTGGACAAGTTAATCTCCTCTGGAAAGCGCTCTAACCTCCTCTGCAATCCTGAAAAATGAAAATGAAAGGATGGGGCCTAATATTTATACCCTCTTTTGCAACTAATGGCCTCATTTAATGCTTGTACGACCGACCCATTGGTTGGTGAATTTGAAATTTGCGAACGACAACAGGAGGTCCGGGGTCTAAGGGCCGAAAAGACGTGCTGAAATGACTGCTAAAAGATTGCCTTTTAAGACCAGTGGCAAGGGGATTATACTCTGGAGGGCGGAGCACCGGTAATGTTTCGCCGCTAGAAATGACCAAGGGCGAAGGGAATTCTGGGAATTGAGGCTTGACCGTCCGGACCCGAAGGGCACGAATGCAGTCCGTAACTTCGCGTAAATGAAAACCTGACAACAACTAATGATCCAGGGCCCAAAGTTTGAGAAGGCGGTGGCCTTCCACCGTTCGAGGAACGACGAACCCCTAGAGGAAACCCGACAATGGAAGCCCGAAGGGCCAGGTCTAGCAGGGCCTAGAGCCGTTGGCAGAAGGAAACTGCCAAAGAAAGCTTGAAAAGCCACAGGGCTTAACTCAAGTGTAGTTGAAAAACTGTGGTCAGTTTAAGATGGGACTCCAGGGTATGCTACCCTTCTGGGACACCAAAATAGGGGCACACAAAGCGAGGCGACAAAGAATGACCTGACATGATGAAAGAGAAGAGGGTCCCCATTTTGAATGAGGCGTGTGTGCTAAGGACACAACAAGTAGCAGAAGCAAAGGTCTCATGTATATGTACTAGTGGATCTTCTCATATCTTTTCCCTTTCAACTCATCGATTGACCAATTCAGTTGTACTTAGTTGTACATGTGTATCTCAAATACAACAAACCTAGTAGATTGCAAAACGCTAACAAGGAAAATTCCAATCTAAATAGAAATTGGTATTGAGGGTTTTTAAGTTGTTGCATTTTTGTAGGTAGAGATGGAAATGACGTAGCTAATTTTGTAAGGACCTTCACAAACACCTTTCATTTGCACAAAAATGAATAATGTGAGCACCCGATCCAACAAGAATTTGGGTTGATTCAAATATAAAAATCACTAAATCCCTTTTTCAACCATTTAATTACATAAGTAGGAGGTATTTTTCACAGCGTGTCAAATTGTGATATTGCTATCAAGATTGAAAGTAGTCTTTGAATAACCAACAATGTTGAGCAATAAGCCCGTGACTCACCTAAATGCCACATTTCTCCCACTTTATCTGGTTTTCCTTCAGTAGTCTCATCTATGATAAATTGCATTTGAGAGTCCATAGAATCAAACAAATGCCTTATAAACATCCTATCTCTCTGAAGCAAAGAGAAATTAACAAAATCAACAGTTGGGCAAAGAAACATACACATTCATAATTGAGAACACATCATTGATATTACAATAATAGATGTGTACAATTACATCATTGGAAAGTGGTTGGCCTGCAAGAAAAGTGAGAGTAGGGAATTTAGGCATTCAAGAAACGTAAAAGTAATAATTAAGAAATGCAAACTGGGCAATACGACCTTTCTTATGAGTGAAATTGAAATATCATATTCATTGTATGCCATCAGTTGAGATTTCAAGTGTTTGTGGCAGTCTTTTGTTTGGTATTATGGTGGCATAAAGAACATTCATTTTGTTGAACTGTCTGTATTAACAAGAAAGTCAGGATCGTCGATTTAACGCTTGTCAAAATGTAAAAGCATAAAAATCAAGTGAACTAAGATGCAATTGTACATTTGAAGACCAAAAAAGTATGAACTATAATGAACATATAATTTTGAAGGACAATTACATATTAAGCAGTATAGGCAAATAGGGAACATATTATGTACATGGATATGTATTTGTAAAGTAATAGGTAATAGGTAAAAGTAGAAAGTAATACGTAAAAGTAAAAAGCAATAGGTAAAAGTAAAAAGTACAGTCTACAAAATATTTCCTATGTGATAGGTAAAAGTAAAAAGTATAGTCTACAAAATTTGTCCTATGTAATAGGTAAAAGTAAAAAGTACAGTCTACCTTTGGAGCATTCTGAATTCAAGTGCACCAAGGCATCAATTTTATTACAATCTACAATCATATGGTTGAGTCCAAAGTTACCTCAAATACACTACATTAAATTGCTCACATTTTTAACTAAAGAATAAAAAAAACTCTATAGATGCACAAATTATAGGTTTCAGGGATTCACCATATAAAGAGAGAAATGCACATTGACAAATGTAAGTGCATAGGGACACATAGATGCACATACATCAAAACTCTCTTTTTCTTAACATTTTTTAGTAAGTTATACTAATCGCACACTTTATCCTCTCGTAGATCTCTATTGAAAGGCCATTAGCATGCTTAACATTTGATGCAAGTGACACTCTGCATATATCATACATAGGTTCTTAGGTGTGCTATTACTCAAATCCTCCAGTACACTCATTTATATACTCACATAACATATGCCAAATTTACATGCTCACACATATCCTAGTGCCTGCTGTAGAGTGCAAATCTTTTTATCCTGTTTAGGCTGAAAACCCAATTTATACATTTGTCATTTGCACCTTGAAAGGAGAGCTTCAAAGATGCATGAAACAATTAGACGTGCTCATTACCTACCAGATTAGTTTTCCTTGCAACATGTGGATACTAGAAACAAACTAATCCTTAGTAGATGCTAGTTCCATTGGATGTTCTTTAACATCGGTGGTTACTAGGTTATAGGATTCTCCTCAATTTTGATCTTTAGATTTTGTTTGTATCACTTCTAATGAAATAGGTTTGCTAGTATTTGCAAATTGTTGTCATTTAATTATGCTTTTCACATATTAAAATACAACCAATGATTTTAGTTATCTCCATGAAGTGAATTCACATTTCCACTCCCTAATATAATAATCTTCAAATTGATTATAAGTTACTCCCTTGCATTGACATTTGTTCTCTCTCTACTAGTTGGTGGCCTACATGGCAATATGATATTGGGCTAATTACTTCCCTTTTAGGATTTCCTAGGATATGTCTCTACTTCCATCCAAATACATCCTTTTTCTCATCAATTGAATTGTCACATTGGATGTGTGGGTTCAAATTAGTGCAAAGGCAGTGTAATTCTTAGTTTATTGAATGCATAGTCTTTCCTAACACTATCCATTTTGCAAATACTTACTTTTGGAGTAAAGTGTATGGAATTGTACTATAACTTCACATTTTTAGGCCACATCAGGAAGGCTTATCCCATCTTCTATTTCTAGCAGATGCAGTATACTTTGGGCATTTGGGGAGACATTTTCAGTTATGTGCTATTGTTATTGTCTTGGGATGGAGCTTGTGGTAAGTATATAAATATTAGATCATGTTGCATTTGTTCCATTCTTTAATATGGAGCTTAGAACTAAGAATACTGAGCATAATATTAATAACAACAAAGTGATTGAGGTACTTCTATAAGTACATAATTAAGTACTGATAATCATCAAGGTTCATAACATTCTACTAAACCTCACTAGGATTGAGCTCATTAATAATTTACCCAAGTTGAACATCCGACATACTATCTATTATCATATATTAGATTGGGACAAAAGATGATATAAACAAGAAAAGATTCCTTTGCTATTTTAATTCTATATAACAAAAATTGGGATATAAACCAATTATATGGATTGGGATAGTAGTAGCATTATAACTCTTGAAAGCAAAGTTTTATGCATATTGATGAATGATTGAAGTTTTTATTGAAACATACAAAACACCACTTTCAATTTTCTAAATGATGTGAGATGACATAGTGCTGGTTAACATAGTGTTTTAAGTTTAATGAATAACACATGCTAATGTTTGTTGAAGCATGATAGGAAATTTTCTCATTTTTGGAAGTACTCATCAATTTGAATCCTTATGATTGCTTAGAAGCTTCTCTTATAGTTCTGATGGCCATTTATTTTAATGGTTGTTATGCTTCTGAAAAGGTAAGCATAGTTGTTAGGCTAGTATGCTTGGCTACTTGTTGAAATTAAAGTACAAAAAATCAGAAGCAAATATTTAATGGGTTTTAATGTTAATTTCCTTAAGAAAACAATTTTTAACATGCCAATGATTGGTTGTATAATTTGCACATATTGGTGTGTAAGAGAGTTGAGATTCAAAGTACTATTTCTTTTGCTAATTGTTATTCATTCATTTTTAATTTATTTTAGTCACTATAAGGATGTCATTTTTAGAACAAGATCGAGTGTGTCACATAGATTGTGAGTGAGACATTGGGAATCTTGAGAGTCAATTTTCTACATGTACAAAGAGAGTAAGTAAAGCAATTTAAAATAATGAATTCTCATGCATTGAGAATTATTTCTATGTGGTGTTCTGTGATTCCAACTTGTATGATTATAGTGCATGATCTATTTTTGTATAGAAGATTCCGCATACTGAGAGCTTTGCTAGTATAGAAGCATGCATTGAGTTGAAATTACTTTGGTTTGCATGTTAGGAGCTTTGGAGTGACCTCTTCTTCTACGCTACTAATGCCTCATGTTATGCCTATGCATGCTTTGTGTATCCCTTTGCTCTGTGGTCATAATTTTTAAGCCATTTCTTAATTACAAGCTTTTGTTCAGTTCCAAGTTAATGCCTTATCTCATTGTATTATATCCACCAAAAATCCCATATGCATGGAAATTGTAATCAACAAAAGCTTATGAAATAATCTATGCACCAAGAAATTTGCCTCTTGAGAAGGGAGCATTGAGGTACAACTCTACAGTTTGTTGTGTAATGCTTTGTGAAATGACATCCTCTTTATGGGTACTAATTTTGTTTAATGTTCCATGTGCAATATTTTAGGATGCTCATGCCTTTTTTCTTATTGTTGTACTCATTTCTTAGTTAGTATCAATAAGATTACATGTGCCATGACCTTTTGCATTGAATCTTGATTATGTACCATGCCAACACCTTTTGTTCTTTTGCATGGGTGTGTTGAATGCCTGTTTAATATATCAAATGGGAAACATATATGAGCCAAGGAAGGTTTATGAAGCATCGCATGGACCAAATTTTTTTCTATTTTGGAATAAAGCATTAAAAATTTGAAAGTAAAGGATTGGCATCATTGAGATATACAACTCAAATAATTTGCAGCATATTTTGTTGCATAGGATAGGTTACAAGTTGAAAACATTTTTGGATCTAATTTATTAAGAAAAACTAATAAAGCACTAGTGGACACTCACATGGTATACAGGTGACCAACGGATAAAGTGACAATATATAGCAAAGACAAAAACAAAATTATTTTATCTTTGGATCTCAAAAACATATCTAGTGATGTTTCTTTTTCCCATAGACAAATTATTGCTACCTTGATTTGAAAAGAATAAATAGCAACCTTTAATATGTATTATTAATTACAAGGGATTATTAATTTGAATGGAGCAATGCATGGAAGTGATAGTATGACATTCACAATGGTTTATCTTTATGAGAGCATTGTAAGTGAGTTGCAAAGCAATGACAATCATAGTGAATAGGGCAAAGTTTCAAGGATAGTGACTACTTAAATAAGGACAGTGACCTTAAATTCTAGCAAGTTACATAAATCCAACACTCCATAGAAAGACATTTGAGCCTACAGTAGCAAAATATTTTGAGGATACAAGTAAGAATACTATACAATATATATAAACTAGAAACATTCAATGCTCTTAATAGGAAGACTTGTGTAAGTGGTTGTAGGAGTTGATGTTACAAGTAAGAACCTATGACAGGGTGTGGTTGTCGCAGTCAAATCTTTAAATGGACACAAGTATTATGTTGAGGTTTTGCAAGGCTTATTTAAAGAGGTTTCTGTTATGAAGAGATTGAAGCATCAAATGTATTGTTGTTTATGGGACCGATTAATGCACCTGAAAATCAATGCGGGAGTACAAAGAGTCTGTGTATTTTGAAATCTTGATGCTTGACGTTAAATGGTGATTTGCTAAATTCAAAGTAAAAGTTGTTACAAACGGTGGTCACTCAATGGAGAAAATATGAACAACGGTATACTAAAGCTATGAAGCACTATTTTGAAACCATAGAAAGAAATCATAGTGACTCAAGGGTAATCAACAAGAATATAGAATATTCAAACTAGGGCAAATGACTTACCTCAAGATTCTGCACAAATTATGTTTTTATGTCAACGATGTTAAGAAGAAAAATGTACAGAATGTAACCTGCGTACAATAAAGAAACAATTGTTATAGAATCAATTAAAGCTTAATGAAAAATGACCTGCTCATGCACAGGTTGCCAAAAAGCCGTAATCAAACCAGGGCAAGTAACTTACCTCAAGATTCTATAGAAATAGTGTGACAACAATGCTAAGGATGAAAATGAGCAAAGCTTGCAGGAAGAATATTATAAAGCATTAATGAAGCAAGAAGAGGAACGATTGCAACTATGAACATGTCGATGAAAACATGAAAACAAGAAGCAGTTTAAGGAGAAATAAATATGCAAACGAGAAGCTATTTAAAGGCCATATTTCAGGGTAACTCTACTATGTGCCATGTTTTGTTGGGAAAAATAACTGGCACATTCTTCGGTAAGAGAGATTCCCCACTATAATGTTGGAGAAAATGCGCAATAATGGTGTTAAAACATTTGCAAGTGGAGGCTGTAATGACAGCGGGAATTAAATAACATTTAATAGAAAATGACATTTATTAACTAAAACACTCAAAAACATTCTATGGATGAGATTAAATCAATCGTATTGCATTGCTTGTAATGAACTCTTGACTGTTGATTTCATTATTGGCTTTGCAATTCTCAAATAGGACACGCCTTTGACGTAATTTTTTTATGTTTATTTTTTATAAAGGGCTCCACATGATTTATGTAGGGGGCTCGAGCTAAACTCAAGCCCCTTTACTTTCAGATCACCTTTAATATATAACAAAAAGGAGATTTGTCTTTTATCATCTTGAAACTATCGCTGGTGTGATAGTTGGCCATCATTCTCAGATGTGGGTGGTCAGCGGTTCTAACCCCCTTGGCACCCACTTATTGCCTTGGTAACATTTTAAATATAAGTTAAGCCATACATATTCCGTAAATGGCCAATGGCCTAACGCTAGGAGCTATTATTGGGATGGAGGAGGTCAAGTGTTAGAACCTCCACATATTTTTGAATAAACAAATAGCAGTTCCTAGAGATAGCTACTCAACAGTGCCACGTGGTGCCCAACCATTGGGCCATGTGGTATTATTCCATTCGTCCTCCAACTGACATGTGCCAGTATGTCATTGGCTCAAGTCAACATCCAATGCCACATCATCTACCACGTGGCATCACTTAAGCCTACCATGTGTCACCTCCTAAACCTTTTACGTGTCCTCTTCTAGACTTTCCATCTGTCACCTCCTCAATCTACCACGTCAACATCAGACCCGGTCAACCCATCTTTTTGCAAACTTTGACTGGCCATATCTTTCTCATACGGACTCTGATTGACGTGAAACCAGTGGCATTGGAACTGTCTTATTGTGCTCTTCAATATGATGCCAATTTTGACCAATTTTGAGATGATGATTTTTTTCACCTTCCTAACTGGCCTTTGATACCTGGTTTGACCCCAACTTTGAATGCACATATCTCGATCATTTGAACTTCTTTTGACGAGATTCAAGTTGTGTTAGGACTGTGTAGGTGAGCTCTATGCAATGGAGCTGGTTTTGTTTGATTACGAGACTATGAATTTTTTAGTTCTTCTAGATCCTCCTGGATCATGTTGACATAATGGTTGCTAATGTCCCTCAAGAAGAACTAAAACAAATGGATAAATATTTAGAGAAATTACAAAACTCTGTAAGTTTTGAATACATTGTTGGTACTACAATTCTTGTCATAGATAACATGAGGAAAATGCTTGGTAATGAACAAGGAATAGAGATTATGTGTAACCTAGAATAAATTATTGATAAACATGTTCCTACAATAGCTAGTTGTGCTCAAACTTTGGGGTACAGTCAAAGTCAAGGTGGAAATCAAATTTCTCCTTCCACAACTATGACCTCTATTCCTACATACACTAATCCAACTATTACAACAACTAAACAACCCACTAGCAATGTCAATACCACCTTAGGTATTTCCATTGGGAATCCCTTTAGCTTTGCACATTCAAATCTCATAGATCTCCTAATCCATCCCCCTCACAAACTTATAATCAACTTGTCCTCTAAATACATATACACCTCCACTTTATTCACCTCCATCTCACAACACAAACAATGGTCTCGTCCTTAACCAACTCTTGCAAAATGTTTCATCCCTTCAACAAAAAATTACCATATTGAACTAAAGTCAAAATGGCCAACCTTCACAATATGTCAAAAGAAACCCCTTACCCTTGGAGATATTGAGAGCACAAATGCCATAAGGCATAGAGATTCCTATATTTGAGAAATATGGTGGAAAAGGAGACCCTAGTAACCATGTCTCAGCATACAACCTTATGTAGTGACTTCATTTTTTAGGATAAACTCTTGGTTAAAATTTTCCCTAGATCCTTGAAAGACATTGCCTTGTAGTGGTTTTTTCCTTTACCGAATAACTCAATTATTTCATTCAATGAACTTGTTGATGCCTTTATTAACCATTTCCAAGTGCACATGGGTCCCAAGATGACCTTAGCTGATTTAATGCAATGTAAACAAAACAAAGATGAAAAGGTCACTAATTTCATAACATGATACCAATTTCTTTACTCACAAACAAACATTAAGATTCCCAATGTTGACCTTCAAATAATGTTCATTGCGAATTTGTATACCAATATTCACTTGCTAAACTCAAGATGTGTAAGTTTCCCTCCTTTACACACTTGTGCATGACCCTTTATGATTATCAAAATTTGGTGAGTCATCATGAAGCAAAAACTCCTTCTAACCCTTATGAGAAATTCGAAGTCATGCCCCATAACAATTTCTAACCTTTCAAGAAACAAAATAAGATATTTTTACAAATAAATACACCTCAAACAAGTCAACATGTCAACTCCCAAGTGGCTGATATAAGAATGACAAATCCATATCCATATAGGGAGAGGAGTAGACAATTTACCCCTTTACCTGATACCCTTCACTCCATCATGTTGTAACTTATAGGAAAGAACTTAGTTACCTTACCTCCTATTAGAGCCATTGATACTACTAAGCCCTTAACTCCAAACTTTAACTCAAATGCCTTTTTCCATTATCACCGACAAAATGGACATGATATAGAATAATGCAAGCATCTTAAACATATTGTGTAAGACCTCACTGATTCTAATCACATCTAGATTGGTGGTGTTAATGATCAATGAAATAAGTCTATTGCCCCGCCCAACCAAAATTTTCAAATCTTTACCAACCACATGTCAAATCATAATATCTCTTTTGTGAAAGCTATAGATTCCAAGAATTGTAAGAGCTAAAGATTAGCTCAACACCCAAGACCACCTGCAAAAACAATGAAAACCTTCTACAAGAGAGTATGCAAGAACATGAGCTTGCTTGATATTAGGACCTATCAAAATGATGATGAGGTATGAAGTATTTATAAAGTGTACAATAACCTTCCTTATATAGGACAGGTGAGGAATAGGATTGAGCATGATTGTGACATGTGTCTTAATCTTATGACATGATATGACTAACAAACTAATTACCTAGGAGATGATGCATAAATCTAGATAAGATAAGTTCTAGAAAGGCCAACTAAAAATTCTAGGAAGAATCTTATATCATAAGTAAACTTAACATGCAAATAAGTCTCTTAATTACCTAGTGAGATAAATTACTAGGTACAAGACATTAATTCACATCAACACCCCCCTTAAGTGCAACTTAGGGAGAATATTATTATGCAAATGATACAAAAAAGATGCAAAGATGGGTCCCAACTACTAGGCCATGTTAGGTACCCATGTACAAATGCAAAGAAATCTCTTACAACCAGAGAAAATGAGAACACCTTGTGGGACAAAAATCCCCCCCCAAAAGAGAGAAAAGAACAAACAAGTGAGGAAGGATGGAGGACTCCATGATACCCCCAAAGTACACCATCCATCACATATATACATTACAAAATCCCCCCATAAGAGGGAAATAGAGAGACTATGTAGCCCCCACCATAATGTATAATCACTTGCAAAAATGGTAAGTGCCTGAAGGAAAAACATGATCCTATATTGACAAACAACTTGTCTCCCTTTTAGAAGAAATAAAACCAAGTAAAAATGTAGGAATGCTTCCCATTCCAAATAGGAATTGAAACAAAGAAGCATGAATATGTAGGATGATGTTTCTAAAATTTGTTCATGTGTTGCCTTGTCCATTGAAGATGAAGATGCCACAATCAAATTAGGTACATGCCCAATCAATGAAGAAGGTGAAAAATCAAGACTCTACAAAAATGAATTTTGAACAAGATCCAAAGACAAAGATGGTTTGACAACAATTGTGAAATGAATGTAATAAAAGAGGAGAGATAACCCCTCAAATGTGTCCTCCAAATATGATATGTGAGACTCCAAAAACAAGGATGCAATGTTTGATAAATAGGAATCCTATAGAAAAACAATGAGATACTTGTTGTAATGAATCATTGGAAGTTCTCAATGGATCATCAATAGAAGATGTATGGTCATGTTGTACAGGAATAATGGGAGCCTCAATCAATAAATTTGCACAATGAATCACTAATGATGATGGTACAACAACTGTCTCTGATGGAGAAGAGGGAGCATCTAAAGAAGCCTTACTATCCTATCTGAAGAATTAAGAGGCACATGACATTCTAAAACATGATCATTTGGGAATGGTGGAGTATCAGGATCTCCATATATCTCCCAAATTTTAGTCCAAAGAGTATGAGGACAATCAAAATGATCAATAGCTTTCAAAATGTCATCATCAACATGCATTGCAATAACATCTAAGACATTATACCTTCTACAATTCCATGCAAATTTTTGTATACCATTATCTAGAGGGGGAACAAAACCATACAAATGTGGCAACAATTGAAGTGATTGGAGGTGGTTTTTGATGTCATCTCTCCATTGTTTATAGTTTCCCCTTTCTAACATAATCAAAGAAGGATGAAATGAAAACCTCATAATGAACTATGATAGATCTCCACAATTACAAAGATATTAAGCTTAAACAATAATTAGAAACTCCCAAATCTTAAAATATAACTGAAAATGAAGCCCCCCACAAACAAAACTTCTCTAGGAGATAGGATGTCCAAGTTATGAACCATAAAACAAATATGCAAAAAATTGAATATATCACACTTGGAGATGAATCTAAAAAAAGTACATGAACCAAATGAAAAAGCTCCTAAATACCTTCCAAATTCAACTTGAATCACCAAAATCCGAGAAACTGGTAGAAAATTATAAGCTCAGAGGTCCAAAGATAAGATCTGACTTCAGTTGCCAATAATTTATACCTGTAGATTTGGCAAAAATACTTAGACCATTGTGAAGTACACAAAACTAGCTTTCTATCGATATCTCATTTGCATAATTTCGATATCATGGTGAAAAGTTATACAAAATTGAAAAAGGCCTATATTAGGCTTTTTGGGGGCCAAATCTTAAGACTAAATAGGAGCAAAAATTGAACACTAAGTGGGCACAAAATTTTATCTCCCTAATGTGTAATAGGACTGTATTTTTTTATTTTTTTAAAAAAGGCACTACTGGGGATGATGGCACCACCCAGCGGTGGTGGCGCTGGGAGCGACAGTTGGTGACTGCGCCACCTAGGTCTAAGCCCTCGTGGATAAGCATTGGCAGGGGTAAACAAGTCGACGAGGGAAAAGAAAGGTGTCGGCGGGGTAAACAACAGGGAGCAAACAAACAAAAGCAGGTAATTAATGAGCATTATAGACTTAGAAAACTCTGATAGTATTCAAAGAAGCAGTTGACAACAAACTTACAATGATAGGTATAAAAGTCAGCGTAGCAATTAAAACAAAGTTTTTATTAATGAAAAAATCTACGACTTCATAAAATGTGACCTATGGATAAATGTCGATGGAATATTCTAGTACCGTGTGATTTGACCAATACTTGACAGTGACCAACGAGAATAATGACACAGACTTGACAAGACTTTTGTTGACGTTACATGATGTGACGACCCTGTACTAGGTTTGTGGCAAGAATATTGCCCAATTTTTTTTTATAAATCCCCCACCAAACAATTAAAACTTTAGAAAAATTGCCCCGATTTATTTTTTAAAGTATTTACCTGATGCAAAATATTTGAAAAACCCACAAAACATTAGAATTTTTTTTTAATTTTGTGAAAAATAAATATCGTATCTTGTATCTGAGGGTTTGTACGACCTTCTAGGTAATTTATTTTTTACTCATGAATAGTTGAAGCCAAAATATGGCATGTTTTATATCAATTTTCATTTCTCAATCCATCTAAAGATGATGGTGAGGTCAAATTGGACTGAAAATGCACCAGAAGCTCTAGTACTCCCAGATCTTGGAAATCTTCAAACCCTCATAACTTTGGCCAAAAATGTCAGATTTGGGCAAAACAAAAGTTGATCTTGACTTTCTCAGCTGTCTTGAACTCAAATTTGAGCTCAGATTTCCTCCAACATGAGCTAAAAGTGACCTTCCGTGAAATCCCACAAATAGAGACAATCTCTAATCTGGTATTTTTTCAAGTTTTTCTAGTTCTCTAGGTCATCATATGATGCAAGAGAAGAGCATACTCAACCATACTAAAAATAACCTAGATCTCTCACTAGCAATAGTTGTAACGCCCCACCACGGAACCCTAGAGGACAACACATCTAAGCTACAATAATGGAACATTTATATATATAAGAAATAACAGTGAATTGCATAACTTAACATGTAAACTAAACTAAGTCCTCTAAGGTCCCATGACTACAGTGCTAACACAACTATAAACATGAACATGACATTAAAAAACAACATTAAAGATCTTTTATAAACAACAAAATTTTTTGTACAAGTTCCATTTCATGAGAGTACATCATAATGGTTATATCAATACATTGCTTATAGTAATGCTTCCTTGAATACAATTGGGAAGAATACATCAAATTACAATCAATGATCCAAATGGAGAACATTTCATTACATATTCATATAAGATTGTCTTCCCGAATTGGAACAAGATCTGGAAACTGCTATGCAAGGTACATCCTTCTTGAACACAAACAATAGCAAGGGAAACCCAATGGAGGAAAAAGCACAAACCTCCCAACCATGTGGAACCCTAAGGTCCACTCATGTGCTAGGAGATAACATAGGGTCCCACTACTAACAAAAAATCAAGAAGACAACAAGCTAACATAGACAAGGCTAAACATGGCTCCAACACAATACTATAACAACATTAACATCACATATACATAAACATTACTTACAACATTGACCTCGCTTCCAAAGGTACACTCACATATCAGAAGGGAAACACATAACTAGGGCATGCTAGCTTGCAATAGGGAGGAGTGTCATCACATAGCTTGCTATGGGTTACCCTGGCAGATCTTCCTAGGCCTCGTCCCCCATCTTGGGTTACCCTGGCAGCCTCTACCGATCCCTGAACCCCATACAAACTCATGCAGAATCAACATGCCCTTCATGAGGATAAGGTAGTTGATCTTTCCATTCTAGGCCTTCTCATCTCATCTCAAGCCTAAGCGAGCACTTGATCCATGAGTGAGGCATACCATTATCTTGATTAATGTGAAACTACCCAACCCCCTAATTCATTAATTAGGTTATCAATGAATTAAGAAACTCCCAATAGGTTACCTTGGTCAACCACTTTGGGTTTCGACCCCATTGAGAGCCACTCCCCCCTACTTGAAACTAGTAGACCCTAAAAATCAAGGAAGGCATTAACCATCTTGCATCACATGATTCCAAAAATAGTGCATGGCATGGACCATTTCGCACACATATCACATTCTCAAAACTATACATAGTACAAGGCATTAACCATCTTGCACATTAACCTTGATCACATGAAACCATACTAGGATAAAAGGCAGATCCATAGGGTTTTCAACTTGCATATAGCACATAACCCCAAAACATTACCATACCACTTCTAAAGTGAAAATCATCATAGAACCATACATGTAAAATTACTCCCTCCTAAGCCTCTGGAAGCCAACCTTAACCACTTCCCAAGACACAAAAGCCTAAACAAACTTGCACAAAAGATATCCATCATTAACAATAACATAATCACTTAAACCAATAGTCACAACACAATCAAATACTCAACCATGAAATACATTATTCAAACAAGTACATAATTAACAGTGCAACCATTAACGACTCCATATATAAACATCACTTCCACACTTTATATTGCCCATTTCACTTAACAAGACATATTATCCAATACAATCAAAGCATTATTTCAACTCCCTTAACAATCACTTTACTTAGCGGCATAGCTAATTCAATTGGATTGTTGAACCAACACTGGTTTGGTTGATAGTAATGTTTATCATCAAGACTCTCAAATCATAAGATACTTATAACAAGGGTAAATAAAATATAATCATTGGTACACCCTATGGGACCTCCCAATGATCTCACAAACAAAGGATGCTATAGACAACACTCATATAAAATCTAGTATTAATTCATATGAATACAAAAGGCCTATATCCTTAACAAAAGTTTCAAACCAAAGACAAGTCACACAGAAGATCATCACTTACACATTATTATAGGGTTATCATTATTATATGAGGACAAATTAACTCCATTAAAATAGAGATTTAGATCAATATTTCCAAAAAAACATCAAATATACAAGATATACAACCAATGTACCCAACACTAAAGTATAAGCAACAACATTCCTAATCTTTTATAAATGTAACACATTGCATAAGATAAATCCATTTTAAAATGCATGTCTTAAAAATAGACCTAGACACCATTGTCAATTAAATCAAAACCTAAACTATTACCACTAAATTCCTTTATTTTTTATTTTTTTATCATTAAGCTCCCTTAGTTGATCTTCCAATTGATCTAGGTGCTAGCGGAACTAATGGAGTGATGAACTCGCATATGTATATATATACATATAAATAGGAATATATACGAGTATACATTCTTAAGAAAAGAAATAGCAATACCACATTAACTCCTATCTGACTATCATGAGAATGCATGTTCGATGGATTCATGAACAAAAATTACGTGGGATAACAAAATCAACAATATTTAAGTAAGAGTTTCTATTTTAGGATGAGATCACATAGGTATCTCTTCATCTAGTTATGCAACCAACAATTGATATTTTTTTATATATGAAGGTTCATAAGAATTCTCCCGATTCAACCTTTAATATGCACCTCATTTCTACTATAGTTCTAAGAGATGATTAACAATTATAGGAGTTTAAGGTTTATCAACCTAATGGCCATCACAAGCCAATCCAAATTACCCTATCTTGATTGAGTGGATAATATTATCTTGTTAGGTAGACACCTCATATATCAATTCAACATAATACAATTGAGATGATGTCCATTAATACTATCCAATATTCAAGAGTTTAACTTCCATAAATTAGTTTACATTTGAGCCAATAAAGGAAACTAGGTTGTCACCTAATTAAAGATTCTTATACTAAGATAAGATCTTCATAATAATGTTTTAGAATTGTCAATATAATTCATGATCTAATTTTGGCCTTTCATTCTTGTAGAATCATTGTCTAGGTATCAACCCTAAATGTAGGAATAACACCAATTTGGTCACTATATCCATGTAGGAATAGGAATTACCAATTTACTACCTGCATTATCCAAATCTAACAACTAAGCCATTTGTTCAATTCTATTGTATGAACTAAAACCTTTCAATTATTGTATTGACAACTCAAGATACTAAAGAATGTATTATAAATTTAATAATGTAATATTGGTATACATGATCCTTGGGATAGTATCATCTTGATGTTTATCCATTCCATTGAATGTCTAACTATTAATCTCTTATATATGATTTAGTAACTGTAGAGTTCATTTCTTCTTCGCTTTTGAATTACTGTTTTATCAATTTATATTCACTCTTGGTCTTCGGTCCATATCCTAATTTCTTTGATTTTATTACAAAAATAAAAGGGAATCTAATATTTCTTAACAATAGCTATAAGCATTTTAATTGCTCGATCTCTATATTCTTCACTCCCAATATAATTCTATCTAAATCTTATGTATTTAGATATATGTTTAAGCATTAAATGCCCAAAGGTTAGAGATTATTCTGAAATGCTCCTCACTTATCATCATTGTTACCTTAAATATTCTTAAAAGAATGAATTGAGTTCAATGCAAGGTTGTGAAAAAGAAATCAATAAAATCCCCTGGAAGGAAAAATAAAAACAAAGGATGCATTTATCTAGTTTATACCTTACCCCTATTGATATACTTCTTTTATAAACCCAAGCAATATTTTCCAACATAATCTTAGTGATATTGAGGGTGACTGGCAGAATGATGGCCAAGAGATTCATGATTCCAGATTAGCAATACATGAGCCATCATTAGCTAACTTCTATCTATAGGGTATGAGGCCAACCATCTTGGAATCTATCTAAAGACAAAAAAATACTAAATAGAGCAGTAACATTCACTCGAATGATAGAAATTGATGTTTCCAGTTATCATGGCCGAAACCTCTCCTTGTTAATTATTTTATATGGGGCCTAAGTCGGCCACGAACTTCACATTGAGGAAGAGGGGTAGGGAATTGGAGTTTTAGCAATGTTATACCAAGTCACCTAAGCACTTGATTACTCAAGCTAAAAGGTGGATATTGTCTCATTTAAATCGAACTACTCTCTCTCATTTGAGTTATTCACAAGATCTAAGCAAATTGGGAATTCTATCTGCCGATAAGAAAGATGGCATTGTCTACATTAGAGAATCCAAACTTTGTCTACCTTCTATCACAGGTTGAACAGTGGATCATATTTGTGTCCTATGTGGCTTGCACAGAAGGAGACATGGGTCGTATGCAATATTGACTCAACAAGCGCTACTTGCAATACTGACTGCTAACATAAGGGTATGCTGATCAGGGTATCAAATGCCCAAACAATTATATGCTCACCGATTTACATATAGACGAAAACCAACATAGAACTTGCCTATTGATTACTATATAAGAAGTATATAAATTGAACACATTTAACTTGAATTTCAAACACAAAAATTAACCAATGATTGACCAAAATAGGGTGCTTGAAACAGAAACGAAGCATCCAATAAGGATGTGTGGCACAGGGATTAAAGTTTGCTATAACTATGGAGATTTAGACAAGCACCGAGTGATGAGTTTTTCCTATGACAATGTCTGCAATGAAAACAATATATCCACATAATTTATTTGATAAACGAAGATTTTTCATGCAAAAACAATTGACATCTATAAAGAGTGATTCATAGCCGTCAGGACTATCCTCCCTGCCTATGTTGATCTTCGAGTCTATACAAAATAGTGAACATCACATTATTCTTGATTAAATGGAAGATATGCAAAAACAATTGACAACTATAAAGAGTGATTCATAGCCTTCATGACTATCCTCCCTGCCAATGTTGATTCGAGTCTATACAAAATAGTGAACATCACATTATTCTTGATTGACTGGAAGATATGTAAAAGCGTACCTAGTAAATAACACATATTGTGAAGACAAGTGTGATGCAATTCCCAGTTGCTCGCTATTGTTAGACAAAGTTTGCTTCCCGAAACAAGAATCCATCCCCCCCATGAAAATATCTCCAAAAGAGATCTATTTAAAAAAAAAGAATGTTGTTTTTATTTTCTAAAACCCCCAAAAAACCAATAAAATCTCCAAAATCCCAAAAGGCATTCAATTTCTTCTTTTATTAGCAAATAATAATTAATTCCAATAACTATCTACAACTGCATGTTGTTGCATGCTAACAGTTACTGACACATACTAATTTTAGAATTTATAACTGAAGAAACCTAACCATTCATTTATCACCTTATTTTCACTATTTAATACTTATAACCTCCCACTTGCAATTTAATTTATTTTAATATTACAATATTTTCCACATTTTAATTATTATAATCTCATCATTAGTAATAAATATATTTATATTTAGTTGTCAAAGTACTTTTAAACTCAATAATTTAATTTAATGAATTAATCAATCAAGGATGACTTATATAACTATTTATCAACATGTTTTATTTAATACTTTATTTATTTCATTAATTAATCAAACAACATTTAACAAACAACTTAAACTAACCAACCCAAAACAACATTTATCAAACACCAAGAAAGACTGAATCATGGAGGGGCACTACAATAGCTCAACCCTCATATTTGAGAAGAGTTTTTCAAGGCTTGGCTTTGATACCATGTAAGAGCTGAAGATTAGCTCAATACCCAAGACCACCTACAAAAACAATGAAAACCTTCTACAAGAGAGTATGCAAGAATATGAGCTTGCTTGATATTAAGACTTATCAAAATGATGATGAGGTATGAAGTATTTAGAAAGTGTATAATGACCTTCCTTATATAGGAAAGGTGGGGAATAGGATTGAACATGATTGTGACATGTGTCTTAATCCTATGACATGAGACAACTAACAAACTAACTACCTAGGAAATGATGCATAAAGCTAGATAAGATAAGTTCTAGAAAGTCCAACTAATACTTCTAGAAATAATCTTATATCCTAAGTAAACTTAACATATGAATAAGTCCCCTAATTACCTAGTGAGATAAATTACCAGGTACAATAATTTAATTCACATCAACAAGAATGATGTGATGAATGTTGACAAATTTGAAGATACAAATAATGACAATATAAATGAAAATGAAGGAGACTTAGCACATGTGGTTGGTTTCATTGATGTTCAACCTCGTAAGGGCCAAACCAAAATTCCCCTTGACATCGCTTTCTCACAAAATGACATAATTAGACATGCACCCAATGGTCCTCTTTACATCGTCGAAAAAATCAATGACAAGCTTACTAATGAGATATTAATTGATCCCGCGTGTGTAGAGAATGTGATCATTAAGGAATTCTTGTTTGTGCATGAACTTTATCAAGATTCTTATGAGCAATTGAAAGTATGGATCAAAACACATAATGGTTTTTCTTTCCCTACGATAGGTTCGATCTCTTCCTTTAAAAGTTAGACCAAAATAATTGAATGTCTCATTCTCCATCATGCTATCATCAGACCAATTCCATGTGAAGCTTGGTTATCTGTGGATATGCTCCATGGATTTCATCCCATCGGTAGCACATAAATGCTTAAATTTTCCATTTGGCAATGAGATCTTTACTGTGCATCATAGTGGCTTTAATCCTTTGTCCTCCCATGATAATTTATCATTGGATTTATTTTGGACCGAACCTATGGAACCTATTTAGCTTGACAAGGACTTCTTTTTCAAATCTTATCAAAAATTTAAGGCAAAGCGCATAGCAAAATTATCCCTTAGAAACATGTCTCAACCCTTGATTGAGCCTCCTATCATTGATGAAACCATGATTGAACCAAAAGCTCTTCCAAGTAACCAAGACCAACCCATGAAAAATCCTTCACCTATCTCCTACAAAAGACCAAGAGATAACCAAATAATTCCTATTGTCCCTCCCAAGATTAAACAAGTTTATAAATCTAAAGAGAAATTGGTTGAATAACCTCCCATGGTTTCTTTCGTTCCTCCCTTGCAAGAAGAAAATAAACCTGTGGTTGATAAACCCACTCCTACACAATCACAACTTGAAAATCGTACAAAGAGAAATAGAAATGCTAAAGAGCGTAGGTGTAGACATTGTGCTATTACTCATAGATTAAAAGAAGAGAATAAAATAGAACAAGATTGGGATGTGGATGACCTGCTATAGGTTGACTCACATGTGCCATACTAGTCTTATTTTCATGTTCTTTGTGATTGCATGTGTGTAATGTGACCCCTCGTACAGTGTTTCTTGGTGTGTATTTATATGTTTGTGAGCATGCTTTGGATGACCCTTGTCACTCCCTTGGTACAAGGATGCAAATGAAGTGAATCTATTGTGACATTATTCTATTTGTATCTACATTCTTCTATATGTTGTAACCTTTATCTTTTGTTTTGTGTTTTCCTTTTGGGAATGACGTGCAAGGCGTCAAGACATTTAGGTATCTTCCATGTTGACCAAAAATATTTTCTTTGTCTTCTCTCTTTATGTAATATTCTTCCTTTGTGCTTATTGTTCCATGAGTCATTTGGGGAATCACGATGGTTTTGAGCTCAATTATATCACTACAACAACAACAAACATTGACCCCAAAGTTTCCATGGATCCCTTATGTGTTATCTTAGGATTGCATATGGGAGAAACTCTCCTTTCATGATGTATCTCTATATAAAAAACATGTTTTCTACATAGGTCTTTCCAAATGAAGCTTTCATGTATTGGAATTTATCATATTTTACTTTAAATTAATTGCTCACAGCATGGTGTTTATCGATTTCTTTAAAGTGGGGGCATATGCATCCCCGCTCATTGTTTGCTTCAAAGTGTTGTATTCTTACTTCATGTGATGTGTCTTCTTGGTGGTGTAATTGGGTTTGATGTCCTTCAAGATTGTAACCTTTCTTAGCATATGACATTCCTCTTAGTGGTGATGCTATGACTTGCATTCCCTAAGTTGTGAATCTTCAATCCTTGACTAGTCCTCTCTTGGAGACATTAGGCACGATGTTCCCTAAGGAGAGACTTTTCACGCACTAAGAAAAACCCCTTTGAATATCCTATTGCATGTGTCAAGGCCAACAAGCATAACATAACTTGCTTTCCTATGGAGCCTTTATGTTTTTCACGACAAGCATAACTCAACTTGCTTACTAATGGATCCTTTTTCATGAGTGCCTAGCATAATGCAACTTGCTAGCCTTGTGACCATTTTTGTGGTAGCTTATCAAAGTTATTAGGAGGTATAACTTTGGTATTGTTAGTACAATGGGAGCCTAAAGACCTGACACGACTTCCCATTAGCCACTTTTTGGGGCTCACCTAGTGGACAACATATTTCACTAGCTCATGTGAGTACATTTTGTTTTCATAGTGGATAAAGGGTTTCCACTTGTAAATGTTTATGGAAAAATAGCTAAGGCTTGATCCATATGATTGGATAAATAGTCAAGGCTTGATCCATCCCCTCCTCTCTCTCTTCTCATTTATTTTGACATTGTATGCTTGTGTATCTTGTCTTGCTACTACATACTTAACATAGGAATGTTTGTGCATTTGTTGGTTTTCCATGAGATCTTTGATCTTGGGGGCTTGATCATCCTCCTTGAACTTTGTTGTCTTACCTTTCCAATAGTTGTACAATTAGACCTTTCTTGACGCTTGTTTAACTATTTTAGTATGAGTTTGAGTGCAAGGCTCATCCTCTCACTAAAGTGGGGGCTAAATGTAGTGTCAAAAAATGTACTCCTTTACATTTTCACACTATGTTTGGGTACCTTAATAAATAAGACTTAATTAAGCCTCTAATTGGCCCAATTATGCATCTACAAGCCTAATTAATCAAGCAATTTTTGAAAGGGGAATTGGTATTTAATTAATGCAATTATCATTTAACACCTCGAAATGAATAGGTCCTGGCAATTTAGGTCAAGGTTGAATGGGTCCCCTTTAGTTTCTAAATTCAAAATTTTAATATGTTTTTGGTGGCCTTTTTATGATCCAAATTCAAATTTCAAATGTCAGCTTGTAATGTTTAATTTTTGGGAAATTAAAAAATTACCTATAAATACAAGGTCTTTTTATCATTTCAAATCCTAAAGTTTTAATCCAATTTTCACAAGAGCTAAGATTATTGTCAAAGGTGTTCAAGAGAATATTTCTCAATCATTTGTTGCAGCATTCAAGATCTCAAGAATCATGTCAAATTTATCTTCATTCATGCATGTTTTTGGAGCTAACATTGTGATGTAGGTTTCAAGCATTCAAGTCAAGATTCAAGCATCAAGATCACATCGTCAATCAATCCATTTCATGAGAGATCAAGACCTTGGAAATATGTGTTAAATTTAAATCCTTCAAGGGTTTCACTTAAGGGTTTGGTGAGTTGCAACATAGCAATTGTTCATTCATCATTCCTTTCATGTTTCATTATTTCATTTCAAGGTTTAATTACCAAAACGAGGTTTGACCAAGGCAAACCTCCATTCACCAAAAACAAATAATTTTCCCTCTTGTGTGTTTTGCATATCTTAGTTTGAAGAAGGATTGAAGATCTATCAAAAGAGAAAAATTGCAAAAGTTGTCAAAGTTGCAAAATTTTCAACATTGTCATCAAGCCATGAAAATTCACTTTCATAATTTAATTCTGAATTTCTAACTATGAAACACGGAGGAATCGGGAATGTAGAACTAGGACTAGAGGACTGTAAAAGAGGATTTTGAACCCCTATAGGGTGAATGAGTTGCAAGAGGACACTCAGTACAAGATTTTTGTCACAGGTGCATAAAATCATAACTTTCTCAGATCTGCCAAAAAATTATGGATTCTACTAGATTAAGGTTTTAAATTGATGTTTGAAGTGTTACATTGCATAATTGGGTTTGTTTACCATTTTTAGTTTTTCTCCCAAAAGTTTTGTTTAGGTTGATTTACCCTATCCTACATTATAAGGAAAACAACAAGATCGTCATCAAGGTTGACTCACCTAAGGGTTGAAAGTCAATCTTGCCCTAGGGGATCTCTTTTTCCTAATGAAATAAGGAAGGAAAGTGTAGGTGTATTACCCCCATTCAAAATACATCACCCACACATTTTCATCCATTTCACATATTTAAATTTGTATATATATAATTATTTTTTAATAATTTTAAATAAAAATTGAAAATAATCCTTAACAATAATAGGTAAACCATAAAGACGATGATGAAATAATAATATCAGCTCTTTATGTGAAAGACTAGGACAAAGACCAAATATGATTTAACCTATTCTTACGACCAAACCACACTAGCCAAGACACAAGATAAACTACTCAATGACAATATTGGGGTTACTTGGATTTGATACAAAATCCTATGCGAGTTTGTGATCGACTCAAATTGGCATTTACCTGTTTGTTTTTTGATGTCTATACTCTTCTCTCTAGTGATACTCTTCCTCTCCATCTAGAAGGGAAAAAATTGTTCTTGCATTCAACTTAGAAGGTCATCAAAATGGTTAGTCTGTTAATAACCATGGCATCATAACCATTAATCCAAGTAATAATCATTACATCAAAACATTTTTCATTTCATTATAATTTCATCTAAAATCAACTAAAGTAAAAATCATCCATTCATATTTAAAACACATATTTAACATAAAAGTTAAAAGTAATTGCAAGCCAAATTTTGAGTTGTGATATATCCCCCCCCTAAGGATCATCATCCTTGATAATTTAGTGTTTTATAATAAGATAATAAACATTTTTTCTTAACTATTGGAAACAATAAACAAATGAGGAAATTTTTGATGAAATTCATTATAATCTTCCCAAGTGACATCGTCCTCAACATATTGGTCCTATTGGACCTTGCATTGGGTAATCTCCCTATTGCACAAGTGGAGCTTGCATACTTCAAGCACCTTGAGAGGCTCGATCATTACCACTCCTATATCTTGTACATGTAGTGCATTATAGTCAATTATATGATTAAAACGAGCTATATACTTCTTAAGATAAGAAACATGAAAAACGTCATGCATTTGGCTAATAGTTGGAGGTAGAGCAATTATGTAAGCAATCAAACCAATCACTTCAAGAACTTCAAAGGGCCTTACAAATTGAGGAGCTACTTTGGATGACTTTCCAAACTTTATGGAAATTTTATGAGGTTTGACTCTCAAAAGAACGTTTTCTCCAACAGAGAATTATCTTGGTGTATGCTTGGCATCAACACAACTTTTTTGTCTATCATTTTCTTCTGCCAATCTTTTTTTTGATCAACTTGATATGATCTTCCATTTTCTGTAAAATTTTCAGACCATGGCTAATCCTATCCTCCAACTTAACTCAACTTATAGGATTTCAACACTTTCTTTCGTATAATGCTTCAAATGGAGCCATTTTAATTGCAAAATGATAGGATTTATTGTATGCAAATTTCACAAGCAGGAGATATTCTTCCCACTTGTATTGTTGATCCATGAAATGCATCCACAACAAATCTTCAATAAATCGGTTCACCCTTTATGTTTAACCATATTTCTCTGGGTGATAGGTTGAGCTTATAATGAGTTGAGTTCGAAGTGCTGAAAAAAAAGTTTTCCATAACCTCAATTTCATGCATGCATCTCTATTAGAGATAATCTTCTCAGGACAAAATTACGAGCTATTATCAGTGCTTCATCTGTTAGATTTCCAAGTATAAAGTGGGCTACTTTACTGAATTTATCCACTACTACTAAGATAGCATTATGTTTGTTTTGAGACATAGGGATACCTTACACAAAGTCCATATTGATGACTTGCCATTTCCACTTTGGAATTCATGAGGATACAACAATCCTACTAGGTATTGATGTACAACCTTTACCCTTTGGAATTCTAAACATTTAGACACAAATCTTGCAACATCTCTTTCTATAAATACAGTGGTTTCACATTTGCTAGGATTTTTATCACTCCCAGGTGTCCTAAATATGATGCAAAATGAACTTCTTTCCTCACAAGGTTTCTTAACTCCTCAGAGTTCGGAACATGCATCCTCCCTTTGTACCTTAAAAGTCTATCTGGTTCAAAATAGAGGCCATCATACCTTGAGTCTTGAGGATTGGTTGTGAGAGCTTGTTTAACTTGATCATAATATTCATCTCCTACAAAATTTTGTAAAACTTGGTTCTTGGAATCTGAATGAATGGAGACAATTGAGGAAATATGTCTTCATTGACTCAAGGCATCTGTCGCTTAGCTTTCTTTTCCTTTGATGTAACTTATTTCAAAGTCACAGTTAGACATAAATTATAACCATCTTCTTTGTCGAGCATTGAGATATGGTTGGGATCATAAGTACTTAAGACCTTGATGTCCTGACCTAAGCTCAAAAGGCCTCCCCAACTAGTGTCACCATATTTGCAAAGCATGTACTGTTGTTGCTAATTCTAGGTCATGAGGGGAATAATTATATTCATATGGTTTTAGCTTTCTTGAATCATATGCTATCACTCACCCTTCTTGCATAAGCATTCCACCTAATCCTTCTCCTAAGACATTGATGATTACAACAAGCCGAACTTCTTGATCAAGTACCTTTAATATGGGAGTAATATTCAACTTCTCTTTAAGTTGATTGAATGCCTCAACATTATTTCGACCAATTTAAACAATTTCCTTTTTCTTGAAAGAGAAGTGATAAGGTGAGTAATCTTAGAAAAAATTGACACAAACTTTCTATAATAACCCGATAACCCCATAAAATTGTGCACTTCATGCACATTTTTCAGTGTTGGCCATTCAAGAATGACTTTAATCTTTGAAAAGTATACTAAAATTCCTTATGTTGAGATTATATGACCTATATATTGTATTTGTTTTTGAAACAAAGTATATTTAGAAAGCTTCCCATACAATTTGTGTTTCCCTAGAAGTTGGAGAACAAAACAAAGATGTTGGGAGTGTTCTTCCTCATTCTTAGAGTATATAAGAATGTCATCTAAAAATACCAAAACAAATCTATCTAAGTAATCTTTGAAGACACTATTCATCAAGTTCATGAATGCTACTTGAGCATTTGTAAGTCCAAAAGGAAAAATTATAATTTCATAGTGTGCATACCTTGTTTTGAAAGTTGTTTTTATGAATATCTTCATCTTTTAGTATTAGTTGATGATAGCCAAATTGTAAATCGATCTTTGAGAACCACTACTGGAGGATGCACCCTAAGAAGAGGTTGGGGGATCCTTTCTTATTAGAGGAGAAACCTCCACAACCATTGTCAATATAAGGGTGGACTCCTAAGGAGGAGCAAGAGGAGGAGACACAAAAATAGGAAGAGAGACAGGTGTCTTGACAATGGGCCCCTTTCCTTTGTGTGCCTTGCAATCAGGTGGAGGAATAGGGGGGAACCTCAGAGGTTGAGATGTAGGAACAACCCCATGGGAATGCTTTCCCTTGCCATAAAGGGTGGGTTGGGGAACCATGGGTAGAACTAGAAGCTAAGAGCCTCGAGGCTTCTTCTTCCACAATGTGAGCACTTTTCATTTTCTTGTGCTAGGAATAGTAGGAGGAACAAAAGATGCCACCAAGGGTTTGGAAGGAGAAGGTATAGAAGAAGAGGGAAAAGGCTCTAGGGAAAGAGCTTGTTTGTCCTTCCCATTTGGAGGGGTAGAAGATGAAGCATGCTATTGTGCATGCAAAGAGGCCTTCAAAGAGATAACCTGTGTAGAAAAAAGAAAACCACCTTTAGGCACCGAGCCCCCAGTCTTGTACCCAAAATAGGATTTATGTAAAAGGTCTCCTTTGGGTGGCAGAGGTCCAACCGAGGTGGGGAAAAAGTGATATAAGGAGAAACCCCCATGAGACACAAATGGCTTATATCTAGTATCTTGGATTGTCTATATTGTTCCTTCATGAGGGAATTTGAGACATTTGTTGATCACTAAAGCTAATATGTTTATAGATACTAGGATGCCCAATCTCACTCTAAACAAGTCTAACTCTAGGATCACAACAAATGGTACTTCCAAGGTTTTGGGTCTAACAAGGACTGAAAGAGAAATAGAATCGATGGGCAGGACTGAAAGACCATCATGTGTGTGAAGTGTGGCCTACGACTCATCATACCTCTTATTATGCAAGTTATTTAAAAAGAGAGTCTCCTACATGCCAATTTTGACCCAACTTGTTAGATCAACCATAACGCTAGTTATGACATTATCATTGATGTGGGTCAGTATGTACAATGGAGAGGACTCTTTATTTAATGACAAGTCATGTGAGGTGAATGTTATATCAGATGTAGCACTCACATAACTTGAAGGAGGAGGGACATGGGTGAATGAGAGTGTGTTCACATATTCATATGGACCTAGCTCAAAAGAGAAAGAAGGGGTGATAAGGTTGGCAGAATGAGATAGGAATGGATCTATGCAAATCTATAGTTGGCTATTAGGCTTTGCTACAGATTTATTTGAGTTCTAATTTTTCTCATTGATTCAGATGGTACCATTATCAACATGGTCCTATATCACATGACAAAGATGCAAACATTTCTTGGTATCATGAATCAAGACCCAATGGTACTGATAGAACTTTTGCACATCATACCGTTGAGGATACGACTTAGACATCGGTCTAATCTATGGTAGAGTTATAATATTATCTTTTAATAGCTTTTGTAGTACATTAGTATATGATTCACATACTTTTTTGAATATTTTGTTTCTTCCTATAGAATTTTTATCAATGGGAACCAACACCATGTTCTCCATGACTTTGTTCTTTCTAGATTCACCAAAGATTGACATGATTGATTGACCATCCTGATGGGAGGACAAGGAAGAAACCCCACATTATGCAACTATTTGTTGGTATTCGTGCAAAGTAATATAGAGATGGGTGAAGGATGGATATTTTATCAAAAGGAATTTATCTTGCAACGCCTGCTACAAGTTTTTGATGAATAATTTTTGCACATCAAAATTATGTAAGGGATAGGAAATCTAAGAGAAGATGGCCTGATAATGAGCTATAAAGTTAGTCACCTTCTCATGAGCCCCCTTCTTACACCGGACGAGGTCAGTAAACGTGACCTTCAACTTGATGTTGGATCAGAACTGCTAGAGGAATGATTTTCAAGTTGATTGAAGGAAAAGATAGAATTGTCAAGCAAGGCACAATACCACTCTAGAGTAGCATCCTTAAGATAACAAGGGAATAGTTTTGCTAGAAGGGAATCATGATGTAATGAATCCATACACATGGCATTAAAGGATGAGACGTGAGTCTACAGGTCCCCACAACCTCTGTACTTCTTGAGCTTGGGAATTTCCATTCCTTATTGAATGAGGTTGTTCATGATATTGATGGACAAAGGACTATGATGATAGTGGGGTTGGAACATAGGCTAGGAAGATGAGCTAGCAAAATTTTCCAACTATGAGTGTATCTGTCCCATGTTTTGCAAGAGAGCATTAAGGACAGGGTCTACAAGAAAAGTGTGATTGGCACCACATCTCGAAGCACCAACACCACCACCAGAAGCTCCAATGCCAATTCTAGTAGAGGTGCCAACACCAATGCCAAAATTAGCACCAACACCAACACCACCACTAGCACTAGTACTTGTACCTACATCAGAGGTGGGGACCTAAAAGCCTAGAGGAATCTGATTCACCCTAAACATAGGGATCTCCCTAGGTGTAGAGGTGGCAGTGGTATCGACAAAGGGACCCATTTTGGCCATGCAAACAAACACTCTAGGAATCAAGATGTTCAATTTTTGACCAACGATCTCTGATTAGACATCTTGGGTATTACCCAAGGTAGAGGTGTAAGATGGGACATGGGTTTCCACAATATTCACTATACCACGAAGCAGCTCTACGCCTTTTCGCTCTTTCAATAATAACTTCTTTAGACCCTCGATAAGGGAAGCGGCTTGAGTGTCAAAATATTCTCTCACCAAGAGCTTCACAAGCTCTTCAAGTCTCAATCCCAAAGAGTGATTCTACTCTACAAGAACCCTAAGAGCATCTTCCTTCTCTAAGGAAGTAGAAAAGTTTAAGGGTGAGGCTAGGGGTAAAGGTCACAACTTCATTAAGAGGTGGAGAGAATCTAGTCAGAAGTCCTGTAGAGTACTCTTCAAAATTTGGACCCATGTGGAGAGGACTAAACCTTCTAGACCCCATATCTATGTTTCAATAGTTTCTCCTTACTATAGTTCTATAGGTTGTAGATTGGGTCATAAATCTCATGAAAGCTTCACAACACATTGTCTACAACTGTCCTAAACATGAGAGAAGACAAATTTTGACACAAAGACAAGAGGAAAGAAAGTTCACATTGGGTTCACAAAAATGTAGAGGAGATTCGCTACTCCCCAATATTTAGGATGAAGAAGAGGCTAAAGGGAGAAAATTTTCCTCAACTACCTTGGGGAAAAAGCTCAAGTGATGGGAGATGGTTAAGGGAGAGTTTATGCAATATTTTATGATTGTTTAAGGAAGAGAATGTCAGAAACTAAGTGAAGAAACCTCAAAGGTCTCAGGAGATAGAAAAGAAGGCTCTTGACTAGAGGATGACAACACATACTAAGGACAATAGTGCGACACACTGGTGTCCTGTATGGACTAGAGGTAGAGTCGACCACAAAAAACATAAAGGGTCTGCTAACTACCTAAAATCCAAAGTTTGACAGTTTGAACTATACTAGACAAAATGTAGAAAATACAAGAAACAATACAACAAGAAGAATACTAGACAAGTAAATAAACTATTCTATGAAATAACAAGTAGTGGAGAAAAGGGATGAACTCACAGGTGGTCCAACCTCCTACAAATCTCCACACAGACAACCTACACATATGGAAATAGTAAAAGGGTTGGGGTTGTTTTCAAGGCTTGCCCTAGTCAAGCCCCTACTTCGGTGTTTCCACCTCCACGAACAACCAAATAGACAACAAGATGGAAAGAAAGATAATAGATAATATGAAATGACAAGACAATGATAAAGAACATGTATGATAACAAAATGCTATTCAATGAGAAAAATAATATAACAAAATTAAATGTTTCCCTCCCTCCAATGAGCTTGGTGAAGTCGAGAGGAAGAGAAATGCCTTGAAAGCTTCATATGATCATGCAAGAATGTGATGTAGAATATCTTGAACCAACAAAAAAGATGTAGAGTTGTGAGAAGTGAATATGCTAAGTGGTGAGAATGAAGTGCTAGAATGATAGATTGGATGAATAGGAGTGAATGCCAATGAATGGAATAAAAGATATGAGTTCAAAATGAGGAATTGGAGGTAAAAGAGCAATTCTCAGATCGGTTTGCAGATGCAGGGGGTGTTACACTTTGCAGGCAGGCAAAAGTGTAACATTCCAATGTTCATTGACCTAGGAATCTTGTCAAGACATTTGTGTGGCACACAGATGTCTACACACTATGGAAGCATCCCTGATAAAATTTCCCCACCAACAAAAAATGATAGGGAAAGGACAAAAGTGAAGGTTAGAGGGATGAGAATTTGCATTATCATCTCATTAGGCTAAAGTGAAGGTTGATGTAATGTGAAATTGCATAAGGGTGCAATTTTATGACATTACAAGTATATCTTGTGTTTATACTTTATAGCCATTACTCTATTGAAATTGTTTTAGATCTAGTTTACTTGCATTTTTTCTCTCTTTGGATCAAGTAGGAATTAGCATTATTTATTTTCATGTGCCAATATTTGGAGTACATTGAGTGCTTGTCATTCCTACTAAACCCAAATGGGAAAAACAATGATAGACTTAGTCTATTAGGACTATACTTAACAATTGAAAGTCGTCATCTCTTCAGAAAACAAAGTATTTCTTGTATAAATAGTGGAAAAATAGATAGAAATCTGCTAGAAACTATGTATAGACATTCTTACAACATTTATCATATTGAAGTTGTAAAACTGAAATGATCCTCAGCCTTCACATCCTTAAGAGAGTATAGTTTTCAAATCCTATCCTTCTAAGGATATGATGATCCATTTTGGGTTCTAAGACCAAACTTTGACTTCGCCAAGTGGTAATCTAAGACCATGCGAGAAAAAATCCATTGCAAATATGTTCCAAATGTAACATTTATGCCATATAAGATCTTTAAAAAGTTACTCTTGAAAGCTAACTTGGGTTTGGAAGGTTGAGGATAGAAACATATCTTCTAAGTGATTTGCAATAAAAATTTCCTTGAATAACATTATGTATTTCAACAAGTCTATTGGGCATAAATGAGTAGAATCGCCTAGGAAATATTAACACATAAACAATCTACGGAAATGTTTGTTGACTATAAAGGAAATTGACCTTAAGGTATCAATAACTTAGACTATAGTCCTTTGCCATCAACTCTTTGCTAGTATTCAATGTGCAACTGGTCAAGTGTGAAAAAGGTAGCCAAAAAATAGGCAGGGAACAAGCCTGCATAAGATATTGACAACCACTATAGTGGGCTAATTCATTTAAAGTACATGAATGATAATAAGTGTGAATGGAAGTGGTTTTTTGTGAGAAAACCTCCAAAAATATCCTTGAAGAGTTGAAGGGTAGATAACAATTTATTCATCTTAGTTTTAGCAAATTTGTGTTTAATGCATCTCAAGAGGCAACCATAACTCCTCCAAGTTAGTCAATAACATATCACAAAATAATTTCATGGTTCAAATTAATTTTGGGTTGCTTATGCATAAACTTGCATTCATTATACTATCATTTATAATCACGGGAGAGGAGCCAAAAGGGAAAATGAACATTGGATAGTGGTTGGTATGTGGGAATTTTTTTTGAGTTTCCTCCAATAGAGTGAGCAAAATAATTGAATTTCTTAATATAACATTTACAAGAGAGAGTAAAAATCAAGTAAAAACTCAAAACATGGGGCTTTATGGTAAAACTCAAATTGAGATGTGGATAGACAAACTAGGAGGGTGAGAGGAAGTATTAACTC